>CM031378.1:56547904-56963138 GCA_018208015.1 Medicago ruthenica | reverse complement strand
GGTTGTGATTATGAAGATCATCTTAAAAGCCGGTGATATCAGCCTCAGTGGATAAAAGAAATGTAGGGTATGTTTTTCCGACATTCGGGATCTTTGCGTTTCATGTACCGTGAGCTACGCACTTGTTTCTGCTGAAGAGTAAGAACCTTAAAATGACTGATGAAGAGTTTCAGGCCTTGAGTCCTTTGATGCAATACTGGAGACCAACGAAATTCTTTCGACATTTAAGAAATTCAAGTAAAATACATTTTTTTGCAAGTTTTTATATTATTTCCCATATTTCAATGCATTATTTATCACGAATAAAAACAACATTTTATGAGCCAGTGAGAACACAACAATGAAAAGGCTTAAAGATGATTTTTATTCAATGAAAACTTGATCCCTTGAATGGGTAACAACACATGAAGATGTAATCCTTGTAAGAAGTGATTACTAAAATAGAGAAAAGAAAAAGCAAAAAACAAATGGAGATTTGCTTGGTGTTGCTTTGATACAACACGTGCTATTTTCCCTATGACTTCGAAATCCTTTGCCTCTGAAAGATGATAACGAGACCGATTCTTCCCCTCTTGAATTCTGTCAGGATCTTGAATGTTGCAGCCTTTGCCTTTCTTATTTGTTTTGAAACCCCTAATTTTTACCTGGACCGCTCTTTCGAGTTTTCAGTCCACTGGGGTATATTTCCTTTTTTGATGTCCTTAATTTTTGCCTAGACCGCCTTTTCAGGTTTTCGATCTACCAGGACGCTCTCTATTGCCTAAACCGCCCTTTCGGGTTTTCGATTTAGCGAGCTCTTTTCTTTTCTTTTAGGCATAGTATTTTTTGACTGCGTCGGAGTTTATTGAGAGTGGAAACTCCTCTCCATCCATAGTAGTGATGATTAAGGCTCCGCCAGAGAAAGCCTTCTTTACCACGTATGGTCCTTCATAGCTAGGAGTCCATTTCCCGCGGGGATCCTTGTGGATGGGTAATATCTTTTTCAGCACTAAGTCTCCTTCTCTGAATTCTCGAGGACGAACTTTTTTGTCGAATGCCTCTTGAGCCTCTTTGGTACAACTGTCCATGACACAATGCTGTTAGATTTCTTCTATGAGGTTCAGTTGGTTGAATCTTGTTTGGACCCATTCGGCTTCCTCTAACTTAGTTTCCATCAAGACCCTTAATGAGGGAATTTCAACTTCAATGGGAAGCACGGCCTCCATACCGTATACTAAGGAAAAAGGGGTTGCCCTAGTGGAAGTGCGAACTGTTGTTCTGTAGCCGTGTAGCGCAAAGGGAAGCATCCCGTGCCAATCCTTGTAGGTTTTTACCATCTTCTGGATGATTTTCTTGATGTTCTTGTTGGCTGCCTCTACCGCGCCGTTCATCTTTGGCTGATATGGTGAGGAATTATGGTGCTCAATTTTGAAATATCTGCATAACTCCTTCATTGTGTTGTTGTTTAGATTTGCCCCATTATCTGTGATGATTTTGTGGGGAGTGCCGTAACGGTAAATGATTTCCTTCTTGATGAATCGGGAAACCACTTGTTTTGTTACGTTTGCATAAGAAGTCGCTTCGACCCACTTGGTGAAATAGTCGATGGCCACCAGGATGAACCGGTGTCCATTTGAAGCCTTTGGTTCAATCATTCCAATCATGTCTATGCCCCACATAGAGAATGGCCAGGGTGTCGTCATGACGTTCAGAGGAGTTGGTGGCACGTGCACCTTGTCGGCGTAAATTTGACACTTGTGACATGTCTTGGCATAGCGGAAACAGTCGGCCTCCATAGTTAGCCAGTAATAGCCCGCCCTTAGAATCTTCTTTGCCATTGCATGTCCATTGGGGTGGGTTCCAAAGGACCCCTCATGGATTTCTTTGATGAGCATATCTGCTTCATGTTTATCCACACACCTGAGTAAGACCATGTCATAATTTCTTTTGTAGAGTGTGTCCCCGCTGAGGAAGAACTGCGATGCCAATCTCCTGAGGGTTCTCTTGTCTGTTTGTGAGACATTCTCTGGATACTCTTGCTCTTCGAGGTATCGTTTGATGTCGTAAAACCAGGGTTTGTTGTCAAGTTCTTCTACGACTACTGCACACACAACTGGTTTATCCCTACGATCCATCCTTATGATTGGTGCCTCGTTGTGGAAATTCACTTGGTACATTGATGATAATGTAGCTAAAGCATCCGCTACCTGATTCTCTTCTCGAGGTATATGATGAAAGGTGATCTCATTGAAATGCTTCATCAATTCTACAACACGGGCACGGTAGGGGATCAAATTGGGATGTTTTGTTTCCCATTCTCCTTTCACTTGGTAGATGACTAGTGCTGAGTCCCCGTATACTTCCAGGACTTTGATCCTTAAGTCAATTGCCGCTTCGAGGCCCAAGATGCAAGCTTCATATTCTGCCATGTTATTGGTGCAGTCAAAGCATAACCTTGCTGTGAAGGGTTGATACCCATTTCTTGGTGATATTAGGACAGCCCCGATCCCGTGCCCCATGTCATTTGAGGCACCATCGAAAGCGAGCTTCCATCGAGCTCCTGGTTCAGGCCCTTCATCATCACTTATGATCTTTTCGTCATTCAATGCTACAACGTCTTCATCGGGGAAATAAAATTGTATGGGTTGATAGTCTTCCAATGGTTGGTGAGCAAGGTGCTCGAATAACACGCTCCCTTTTATAGCCTTTTGAGTAACATATTGGATGTCATACTCGGATAGTAGCATTTGCCAACGGGCTATCCTTCCTGTGAGGGCGGGCTATTCAAAGATGTATTTGATGGGATCCATCTTTGATATCAACCAAGTGGTGTGAGTCAACATGTATTGTCTTAAGCGTCGGGCAGCCCATGCTAAGGCGCAACAAGTCTTTTCAAGCGAGGTATACCTTGATTCGCAATCGGTGAACTTCTTGCTTAGATAGTAGATGGCGTGCTCTTTTCTTCCTGTTTCATCCTGTTGTCCTAGCACACAACCCATTGATCCATCAAGCACTGTCAAGTATAAGATTAGGGGTCTACCAGGAACTGGAGGTATCAAAATTGGTGGCTCTTGCAGGTATTGTTTGATCTTGTCAAACGCCTCTTGGCAGTCCTCATTCCACTGAACAGTTTGGTTTTTCCTTAGCAATTTGAAAATTGGTGCACAAGTGGCCGTCATGTGTGAGATGAATCTAGCAATGTAGTTCAATCTTCCTAAGAATCCACGAATCTCCTTCTCGGTGTTTGGCTCTGGCATATCTTGTATGGCTTTTACCTTGTCAGGATCCACTTCAATTCCCTTTTGGCTAACTATGAAACCCAATAACTTACCGGACCTAACACCAAATGTGCACTTGTTAGGATTTAGGCGTAATTTGAATTTTCTCAGGCGCTCGAACAGCTTTTGCAAATGGAGCAGATGATCCTCCCCGTCTGAGACTTGGCAATCATATCGTCGACATAGACCTCTATTTCCTTATGAATCATGTCATGGAAAAGAGTCACCATTGCTCTTTGATATGTTGCCCCGACATTTGTCAATCCGAAGGGCATTACCTTGTAGCAGAAAGTTCCCCATGGGGTGATGAATGTGGTTTTCTCCATATCTTCTAGAGCCATTTTGATTTGGTTGTATCTAGAGAAACCATCCATGAAAGAGAAAACTGAAAACTGGGTGGTGTTGTCTACCAATACATCAATGTGAGGTAGTGGGAAGTCATCCTTTGGCCTCGCTCTATTCAAGTCGCGGTAGTCCACACACATTCTGACTTTGCCATCCTTCTTTGGGACTGGCACAATGTTGGCAACCCATTGTGGATACTTGGTCACTGCTAAGAAACCGGCGTCAAACTGCTTTTTGACTTCCTCTCTAATCTTGAGAGCCATGTCGGGTCTGGTTCTTCTCATCTTTTGCTTTATTGGTGGGCATTCTGGCTTGAGTAGTAGTCTATGCACGACTATGTTGGGGTCTAATCCTGGCATGTCTTGATACGACCAAGCGAACACATCTACATACTCTCGTAGTAGCTTAATCAGCTTTTCCTTCACGTATTCTTGCAGGGAGGCTCCCACTTTGACCTTTTTCTTATCCTCTTCGGTCCCTAAGTTGATCATTTCAATCGATTCTTGGTGCGGTTGTATTACCCTGTCCTCTTGATCCCCAAGCTTGGACAATTCTTCAGGAAGTTCATAATCGTCCTCCTCATCGTCTTCCGTTTGGTTAATCGGGAAATCGAAGTCGTAAGGGATTATAGCAGTGTTATTTTCGGTGGGTGTACTTATGGATCTGCATGAGTAGGATTTTATTTTAGGTTTGCAGAAAATTATTTTAAAAAATATTGCTATTAAAGAACAAAAGAAAGAAATGAACTCAATTGAACATAAAATGCAATTTTATTAATGATAGACATAACTTGAAAAACATGGGGGCCCCACACAGCTAATCATTTGCCTTAGGCAGAGCAAAATGATTTTTTTCAAAAAACAAAAACAAACATGATAAATTACTTGAACACGGAAATGATTTCTGGAATTTCTATGGCCTTCCAGTTGCTTAGGATCTCATCAGAAACACAGCAGTACACTAGGTCAGCTACTTCTTCATCTGTGTCTTCTAGCAGAGCCACCTGGTCTTCATAGCTAAATCCAGCACCGTAAAATGTCTCTAGAATGGGAGGGATTTCTTGCTGACAAGACTTTGACGAGGGTTCCGCCGATGGCTGATATCCTAGCCCGAAACGGTTCTTCTTTTCTGGTATGTCCACCAGCTTGCCCCATCCTGTAAGGCTACTCTCCTCTAGAGCCTCTCTCACGGCCCTCCATGAGGACATGGCTGTCCTTGCCTTCTTTTTGTGCTTTGAGCCCAAAGTCACAACATTTGCCACTTCCAAAGATTGAAAGGGAATATCTACAGCTTCTTCATCCGTCTCTATATAACGGAAGGACGAAAGATGGCTCATCATCATATCTTCCTGGTCGGAAACTACGATCATTTTGTCACCAACAATGAACTTGAGTTTCTGGTGTAGAGTGGAGGTGATGGCTCCGGCGGCATGAATCCAAGGTCGTCCTAGAAGACAACTGTAGGTCGGATTGATGTCCATGACCTGGAAGGTGATGGTGAAAACTTGAGGCCCGATTAGAACAGGTAAGTCAATTTCTCCCATGACGGCCCTTCTAGACCCGTCAAAGGCTTTCACCACTAAAGCGCTCGGCTTCATCACTGTTCCTTCACATGATAGCTTCAAAAGGGTGGTCTTAGGCATCACATTCAAGGATGATCCTGTATCCACCAGTACTCGGGATAGGATGTGGTCCAAGCATTTTACAGAGATGTGCATGGCCCTGTTGTGAATATGTCCCTCATCGGGTATCTCATCATCATTGAAACCCAAATACCTGCTTGTGGTAATGTTCGCCACTATTCCATCAAATTGGCCTACAGGGATATCCTTAGTAACATGTGCCTCGTTAAGGATCCGCAATAATGCTTCTCGATGGGCCTCCAAGCTTAGCAATAATGATAAGATGGAGATTTTAGATGGAGTCTGACCCAATTGGTCAATTATTTTGTACTCGCTCTTTTGAATAATCCTTAGGAACTCCTCGACCTCCTTTTGTGGTACTGTTTTCTTGGAGGGTCCTGCTTGATTCTCCACTTCTTCCACATTCTTTTCTTTGAGCGGTTCCCTTGGTAGTTCTGCAGTAGTCTTCCTGAGCTGCTCCGGAGCAAAAACTCTACCGCTTCTTGTCATACCTCCAACGCCGGTAATGTTAGTGACGTTAGATTCTATCTTTGTCAATGGCTTGCGTTCCATATAAGCGATGGGCTGGTAATTCCAAGGTACTCTCTTTGTACTCTCAAAGGAAAAAGGCGCAGGCACATGGAATATTATGGGCTTTACTGGTATTTGCACCTCTTTCCTCTGATATGGGATTTCAAGAGGTTTTGGGTCTTGAGACTCCAAAGTGGAAACGTCCGCGCCACCTTTTGTATAGCCAATTTGGACCCAACCTTGGTCCATCAACTCTTGAAGACATTTCTTCATTTTTTCACATTCGTTCGGATTTATCATGCAGGCTTCACAATCGGCATGCATTTCTTCAAACAAACCATAGCCGATCAACCTTTCTCGCACGACCGACATAGGAGTCTTTACATTAATCACCTCTTTGATCGGGGGAATGTTTTCGAGTTCTTCCACTGCGTTCACAGATGGACCCACATGTCCCGGCAATGGATTATTTTTCACATTTGGGTTTTCTTCCTTGAAAGACAGCAACTTCCGGTTAATGAGTTCCTGGACCTTGTACTTGAAAGCTTTACAGCCTTAAATGTTGTGCCCCGGTGATCCCGCATGGTACTCACACCTAGCATTTGCATCATAAGTAGGTGGATATGGTGGCATTATAGGTTGTAGCGGTCTTGGCTCGACCATCCCTTTCTGGATTAAGTAAGGCAAGATTTGACCGTAGGGCATAGGCACGGGATCAAACTGCACGTTTTTATAGTTATTCCTTGGGCCTGTTTGATTCCTTGGTGGGTACACGTTTCGTTGCTGCTGCTGATTTTGCTGAGGCATTACTGCCGGTTGTTGAGGTGGAGTTATGGGGTTCACTTGATATGGGTATTACCCCTGAGCTACTGCTGCCACGTAAGGATAATGGTAGTGAGGCATCTGAGTTGAGGGTGCCCGAGGTGGTCCTACCAAAACAGTGTTTGTCTCCTCTTCTTTCTTCCTCTGATAGTTACTGTGGGATCTCTTGGTTCCACTTTGAGCATCAGGAGGGCCTTGAATCTTTGCCCTCTTCAATCCATCTTCCACTCTTTCACCGATTATGACCAGGTCAGAAAAGCCTGATGATGTGCTTTCCACCATTTTATCATAGTATGGGCCTTGTAGTGTGCCCATAAAGGTGTCAACCAGCTCTCTTTCCAACAGCGGTGGTTGCACACAAGATGCCAATTCTCTCCATCTCTGAGCGTACTCTTTGAAGGATTCGTTACTCCTTTGAATGAGGTTTTGTAACTGCATCCGATTAGGAGCCATATCCAAGTTATACTTGTATTGCTTCAAAAAAGCATCAGCCAAGTCTTTCCATGTTTGGACATGGGTGCGCTCCAACTGCATGTACCAATCCAAAGATGCTCTGCTTAAACTGTCTTGGAACACATGGGTCATGAGCTTCTCGTTTGTAGCGTAGGCAGCCATCTTCCTACAAAACATCCGCAAGTGGTTTCTGGGGCATTGAATGCCTTTATACCTCTCAAAGTCCGACACTTTGAATTTTGGAGGGATAACCACATCGGGTACTAAACACATGTCCAAGGCATTGTGCCCATAGGCGCTGGATCCTTCAACAACCTTCAACCTCTCTTCCAAGACACGATACATTTGAGTGGACTCGCTGTCTTGGTGGGTATTGTTAGGAGCAGAACGCCTAAGCTGGGTATCTTCCATAGTATGAGAGACATTTTCATTTCGAGCGGTGGAATTCCCTGGGGGATGATGCTCTTCGCTCCTAATGGGTATGGTAATCTGTGGTTGTGGAGGTGGTACAAAGCTATCACCTTCAGGTGGGGTATAACCAATAGGAAGACCGTACGGGGGCCATGATACATTGGCCGCATTTTCGGTTGGGCGAGGGTTGTTTTCCCTGTTGGACAGAGCTGCATGAGCTCTAGCAGCTGATCCATTTTTTATTTCATCACATCAACCTCCCCTCTCAAAATATTCTGATTTTGCTCTAAGTTATCCATGATCCTTTGATAGTTAGAGCGCGTCCCGTATGGGTGCCGGAGAACAAGCTCTTGGGCCAATTGTTTCTTGGGCTTCCTGGCTATGATTGATTTCAAAATCCTGGAGTTTTGGGGGAAATGATATGAGTGTTTTTTCTTTAAAATGCATGAAGATGCATGTACGCGATGTATATGAAAAAACATGTTTCTTTTCATTTTGCTTTGAGAGGGAAATTTTAGGCGCACAGTTATTATAATCAAACAGAAATATTAAAGGCCGAGAAATTAATATTGCTTCAAAAATTATTATTTGATTGAATAACATTTAAAGTACATTACAAGGCATGATTAATGCAAATACAATTCAAACAGCCCTTCTTTTTTCGACCTTGTCTATTTCTTCCTTATAGAAGTCCACGGTGTCCTTGCAGTACTTCATGAATTTTTGGATTTTCTCAAGGATGTCATAGTAAGGCATGACTATTTCGGCTTTTGCTAGCTTCCTCGGAAGTTGGGCGATGACCACATTTGAGAACGAGACCAATTTTGTGAAGTCTTCACTCAATCTGACGGCGTCTTGCCACACAAATTCAAGCACCTCCTTGCGTTGAGCCAACTTAGTGTTTGCACTTCTAATCTCATCATGAAGTCGTGACATATGGTCCTCGTGCTCTCTTGCAATCTGGTCAAAATACTCCTCATATTTCCTGATACTGGCTTCGAGATGATTGCATTTTAGCTTTCCTTGATGAGAAAGGCTCTCATACTCTTGCCTTTGGATGCTCTCGGTTTGTAGCCGCTCTTTATACTCCTTGATAACCTCCTGGAGTTGCTGGTTTTTCTCTTGGTATTTTGACCTCCATTTCCTTTGAGCTTCAATGGCCAACTCCCCAAACTTTTTCAATTCTTGGTTGGAATGCAAAACTTTCTCCAACTCCCCATCCTTGGCTATGAGATTGGCGTCGGCGCTGACCTAACCACCCCCGATCCACTCTCTTTTCCCCTCGGAGACCCTTAATCTTTTTTTGCATCCTTGGAGAGATTTTGTTGTTTCCTCTTGATCTCTCTTCGTTCTAGCGATCTCTCCCAAAGCTTGATGGTGTTTTGATTCTAACTCCTCATTTTTGCTTTGGAGTTCTCGAATCTTGGCTTTCAGTTCTTCCGCTTCTTCAATGGGAATGGTTATAATTAGCTTAAGTGACAGAGGTCTAGTAGGGCCTACAACCGCAAAGGGTAGCTTGATTACTTTGACTCTTTCCTTCACCCACTGAGTGTAGGGAGGTTTGGCTACGCAATTCTTTTTACAAACCTTCTTCTAGTGTACTTGACTCCAAGCTCTTCGGATCTTTCCTAGCAATGCTGAGTCCTTATCTCCTTCCTTTAGGAAGAAAGCTTCCAACAAGAGGTCATCGGGTTTATCTTCCATTGGATAACCTAATTGGCGAAGAGAGAGGGTTGTGTTATAGTTGATGCATCCCTTAGTACCTATGAGGGGCACATTAGGGAATTCACCGCAGCTGAGAATGATTTCCGGATCCTCTAACTCTCGAGAGTACCAATGGATATCCCCCTCGGTGAGAGCCGTCATCCTTTGTGACCACTTGAGTTCAGCTTGGTTTTCCACAAAATCCCGATTCCTTGGCATGTGGGGCATTAACCAGATTTGCACTAAGGGAACACAGCAGGAAATCGTGCCTCCTCTTCCTTTTTCATGCCTAGTATAGAGAGAGTGATAGAAATCAGCTAAAAGTGTAGGAACAGGATTTTTAGCCATGAATACCCCTATAGCCGGAAGATCTACGAAGTCCTCCATATTAGGGAACAGAACTATCCCATATACCAAGAGAGCTAGGATTGCATTGAACGCCTTCCCATTTTTGTTGGCCAATAAGTTTCGAGCCTTGGCCTCCAAAACCCTTCTTGTGAATCCCTTAGTGTTCCCTTCGGTTTCCAAGTATGGTGCTATTTCTTGGACACTAAGATGTAAAGATTCGGCGATTGCTTCTATGGTCGGGTCTTCTCCCAAACCGAGGTAAGGCATATGATTCCTCAAACTACAGCCCAAAATCTTCTCAAATTCTTCCAAAGTCGGGGCTAACTGGAAGTCTTGGAATGTAAAGCATCGGAGAGGTGGATCATAGAACTGAGTTAGCGTAGTCAAAGCCATTGCATCTACTTTCACATGTAGAAGATCAAGTATCAACCCATAATCTGCTTGGAGGCTACTTTTGTTGATTGTCGACAGCTGAGTACTCAAAGCCAAAAGACTTTCTACCCTAGGAACCCTGATCTTGAGAGCAAGCGTGTTTCTTTTTTCGGAAGCCATATTTCTTTGTGCTGATCACTGATTGCCCTTTTTAATTCCCTATAAAGAAAAATGTATATGCAAAAATTATTTTCATGGATGCAAATGTTATGGCATGCAGAGGTGTGGTTAAGAGGTCAAGGTATAGGAACGTTCAATACTTCCCCCCATTCTCACATGTAGGTTCTAGAGATTCTTTCTAAAAGGTCCCTAAAGTCATGGATCCTACAAGGAAATATTGCCGCCATTGCAAATACTCGCAAGACAACAACACTTCCAAGAGAATCTACTCTAGGCGGGGTTTTCATGCTAACCCTACAAGAAATACGTCAGGAAGGCCAACACTACGCAACCACCATCTTATCTTAATTTTTTCTCAAAGCTCGGGTATAGAGCTTCACTCATGTGACAACCCACAGTTGACATATCAATATGAACATAAAGTATAATGAAGCATAGATATAAAGGCAAGAGAAAAAGAAGATAAAGACATAAAACAAAAACATGCAAGAAAACAAAAAAAACACTTAGCCTAAGAGCTAACTAGGATAGGCTTGACTCGCTAGTGAGAAACAGGGTCCCTAGCGGAGTCGCCAGCTGTGCGTTCTCTAAAAAATGCTTGAGCGTACCAATGATCGGAATGTCTACGGAGTCGCCACCAAAGTTTTATTTTTAAAGGGAAACGTTGATAAAACCCTTGACGATGTGGAAAGGATGGTCATCGCAACCATTAATGGGTTCGGGAGTCGATTATGCAAGGGGAAGGTATTAGCACCCCTCACATCCGTTGTACTCAACGGGAACCACCTAGTTAGTTTAGGGTTAAAAGTTTTTTAAAGGTTTGCTTGCTACGTTTTAATATTTCAAAGGAAAATGAAAAGGGGGAAAAAAGGTATTTTTTATTAGTGTGCTTGACAAGAGTGAGATCTTGCTCCTACGTATCTCCTGGTGCGATGGAGAATTCAAAGCTACGTAGTTCTTTGTTAGAATATGTTTGTCTGTTGGTTGATTTTAAAGAACAATGTTTTTGATCGTATTCTAGCGGTTAAAAGTAGCTTGTATGCTCGCGCGTGGGAGGCTTAAGCGTTTGTTTGTATCGCGTTAGAATTGATAAAAAAACATCATCCGTTTGTGAAAAAAGGTTTGGATTTTTAATTGACCACGGGGGGCCAAAAATTAGTTTGGTGTGTTGGATTTGTTTTTGATGTTCTTGTATTTGAAAATAGAATGACGATTGTCCGAACAACGAGACATACGTCAAGTGCTCGTGCAACCGGGGAATGGGAAGACATATGGCAAACCACTCCTTTTTCAATCAAGTTTGTTGTTGAAAGTAAATGTATTTTTGTTTTTTGAAAATGAATGACGATTGTCCAAACAACGAGACATACGTCAAGTGCTTGTGCAATCGGGGGATGGAAAGACATACGTCAAACCACTCCTTTTCCATTCAAGTTTGTTATTGAAATTTATGAAATTACAAACAAAAGCAAAGACATTTGTTATACTTTTGAATAAAATGAGTGAAACAGCCCTTCCAGACTATGAATCCTTACTTCAGAACCTCAGAGGAACTTTTTGAAGTTCATAACTGATGAATGTATGAACATTCTGAAGTATTCTGATGAACAAAGGAACATTCTGAAGTACAAGACTGTCAACCAAAAGTTGCTAAGTCACTAGGACACGTGGCACAAGACCATTGGATACCTCCTAACGGCTACAAGAAGTCAAGAATCTCTATAAAAGAGATTGAATGCTTTCATTCACAACACACAACTTAAAAGCATAATTAAACATCTTATTAAAAGAGTTTAAAGCTTCATAGCAAAATTGATTTCACAAATCAAACTCTAAAGATTATTAAAATCTCCAAGAGTGTAAATCAATCCTAAATGATCTTTTTAAAGATAATCTTCTTCTTCTCTCCCCCCTCTCTTCTGATTGTCTTCATCTTGACTACATTTCTTCAAAACTCCAATCAATTGTAAAGAGCAAATCTCATCTAGTTTTAAGGGTATTAAAGTCTAGGTTGAGTAACATAGTGCAAGGTCTGGTGTGACTTAGCACAGAAAGTTGAGAGCCTGCTGAGGCTTAGAGAATACATGTTGTGACTGTTCCAAGGGAACAAGATTGTACGGTGCAGGATTTGAGAGGGTATCTCAAAAGATTGTGAGGAATGGACTAGCCCACATAGGGTGAACCACTATAAAACTCTGTGTGCTCTTCTTCTCTTTCCTTATACTCTTTACATTATTGCATACACATTACACACACAGTATTTAAATTAAATATTTTATTCTGCAACTAATACTTCAGAACATTCTGAAGTCTGTTTAATTTTATTCTTCCAAGTATCAACTTGAGAAGTAATTTTTTAAGTTCATGATTAAATTTTAAAAAGGGTCACAATTCAAACCCCACTTTCTTGTGACAATATTATCTACTTCATACCTAAGGTGGTATATAAAGACATCATGTAAGAAAAAAAATAAGAATGAAGAATCTACAAAAAATAATTTTGGAGGAAATATAAATATGAGGAATGATATTTGTACAACCAATTTTAAACAACTTTTGTGACAATCATTTTTCTCCTCTTCTTATTGGACAAAAATAATAGAGAGAGAAAGAAGAAGAAAGAGAATAAAAACGCATGTGAGTATGAGAGAGAGAGAGGGTTGTTCCAAAAGTTGTCAAAAAGTGGTTGTACAAATATCATTTCACTAAGGGACTTATTAACGAGTTCCACCGGGAAACTCTTTAAGCATTCTAATTAAAGTAATTATTCTTTAAAAATGTCAAAATTTTCAATTTCCAATGCACTAATTACACAAATTTTCATAAAAAGTTATTATTTAAGGTCCTTAACTAGTGCCCCAGGGGCATGTTGAAGCAGTATTTCATACAACAAAAGTAAGTATTTTTAATTATCGTCTCCTCAGGGATTGGTGCGTTACTTCGAACCGTTCAACAGTCAGTATTGTTTTGAGTTAAGGGTTTGTACAATTGGTTTCATAAAATAACGGAATATAAATGCAGGAATTAAAACGACAAGTAATAGGGAATAAAAGCATTGGAATTAAAGTTCATCAATCTTGCAAAGAATGTAATAAATAAATCATGCATATGAATTTAGCGTTTTAGCATAAATATCACGTATCGCTCTACAATATCATTGATTTCCCAAATGACATCGTGAAATCGATCGTATCGTTTAATCGACGATTTCCCAATCAATCAAATGATCCGAAAGCATTACGATCCGAAACTTAGTGCAATTATCAAAACCCAAATCCATTTCTAGATTTTCTTATTTTGATAGAAGATTATTCTTAAACATAGAGTCAAAGGCATTTGTCAATATCAATTGAATCAATCATGAGAGTGAAAAGCAAGAATAACTTCATAAACACTTAAATTGCTAAATCATATATTCACATAATCATTCATTACATCAAAGCTAGAAAGAATACCTCTAATCCCAACAAAGGGATGTTAGTTGCTCATTTTCATGACAACTATACAAAAGATAAGAGAAAAGATGAAGATCATAACCCAAAGTCTTGATTTCCCAAAGCCCTTGGTGGATTTCCACAATTCAATCCTTTTGCTCCTTGAAGATCACTACTTCTAGCCCTAATTACTAAGTCCTAAACTACTACTAAAGCAATCCTAACAATTGGAAGAAAAAGTTCTCAAAGTTCTCCAACTGATTATATGTGAAAATGAGCCAGAAAGCTTTTATAAAACTGAAACTTTGCACGCTCGCTACAAGCGATGAGCTGGTCGCTTGTAGCGATGAAGTCTGTTGGCCAATGGGAATCCTCCACGTCAGCATGGAGCCTTAAACCGCCCTTGGTCGCTTGAAGCGACCGGTCCATCGCTTGTAGCGATGGACTCTCCAATTTCCCTGCCTAGGCTCGCTTGAAGCGTGGCAACTGGCGCTTGAAGCGATGAAGTCTTCAAATTCCCTGCCTATCCTCGCTTGTAGCGAGGAAGTGTGCGCTTGAAGCGATGACTTTGATAAAAACTTCAAATACCCTTGCTCAGCATGATCAAGCATAAATTTCCTGCAATAATAACATGGGGTAAGGCATAGGATCACAAATATAGCATTTGAACCATAAATATGAGCTTATCCTATGATAACTTGTGAAATAAGTTACATAAGTGTCTTAATTAAATGTGTTTTTTATCCACTTTCTGGCACTTATCAGGGCACTAGTTAACATTTCCCTTTCTCTAACAATATATACATTGCATGGAATAGCAATTATGAAGATCATGAATATGATAGTGAAATATTGCTAAATGTTTTATTTTTGGAAAGGTGTTTATTGTTGCAAGGGATTGTGTTTGGTTAAATAAAGAGGGCGAGTGGTTGATATATTCGAAAGATGTCCATCCATAATATACTAGTACTTCTCCTCCATATTAGGCCGAACTAGACAGAACACCTTCTTTTGAAGACTCGAACACCTTCAAATGTTAATTTTTTTTTTTTAAAAAAAACTAAGAGTGTGCACAATATTATAGAGGAGAGGGAGATCCAACTAAGTTGAATTCTCATAGCAAAATATATATTTTATATATGAGATGTATTAAGTGGAAGAGTACTTCTTAGTATAAGAGATGAGATGATTGAATTAAAACCTTCGGATTATAAGAGTGGTTGTGATTGACCTGGTCGTTTAAAAACCAAACCTTTTATTTTTTGGGGAATTGCTTGCTTGACCTACTCCAACAATCTCCCTGGCCTGTTTCAAAATTGTCTGAAGGTGAGAAAAACACAAGAAGGAAGGTTGAATTGTGTTGGTTTTTTCTTCAAATATGATTAAGAACGAAGTTCAGATTCTGATGGAGTTCAGAATCTGAGTCTGAGGTTCTGAGTCAGAAGCAAAGTTTCAGAATCTGAGTGAAGGTTCAGATTCTGATGCAGCAGATAAAATGTTAAAGAGATAGAGAAGAGAAAGTCATAAGCAATTATCCCGGTTCCTTCCACAATCCGGAAATAGTCCAGTCCCCTTGTCACTTACAAGAGATTTTTCACTATAATCCAATGATTACAAATTGCTCAAGCACACAGCAAGAGACTTCCTATGCTCAAAAACAAAGTAAGAGACTTCTAATGCTCAAACACAAAGTAAGAGACTTCTAATGCTCAAGCACAAAGCAAGAGACTTCTAAAACAAACAAAGATACAGAGAAAAATGTTTGAATTGAACGTTTGATATACTATCAGTGGTGTTCACAAAATACAACACAGATATCAGACTCTAAACTTAAGAATTTCTAAGATAAGAAAGTTTGTAAGAAATTCTAAGTGTTTGATGCGTTTTGAATTTGGCAGAGTATTGACATTTTCAGAGTCTTATTTGAACTTCAAGTCTTCAAGCCTTTATATAGGGAGTGAAAGAGACGTTGAAGGATGCCAAATCATCATAGAGTCCGTTGGAGAAGCTTTGATCAACCACTGTTGATTTGTTGCTTGATTTGGTTCACGTACTATGAAGGAAGGAATTTGAAATCTTTCATGAATATGGAATGAACCGTTTGCAGAGGAGACAAAGTTGCAGTGTACGAACAGAGCACATGGGAATGTTGGAGATCATGGTTGTACTCTTGTCCTTGCTTGACAATGACATCCATTGACCTTTTGCCATTCTCAACAACCATTGCAGATGTCACAGATGCTTCAGAATCAAGTTCTTCAGATTCTTCAATATGCTTCCAATTCTGATCAGTCTTCAACTATAGAGTCTGAGTCTGAGTCCTCAGCTTCTGAGTATGAATCTTCTGAGTCTGGAGCATCTTTAGATTTTGGCTTCAAGCTTAGCTTCTCAATTAAATCTTTTGCTTTTCATTTGTTCTTTCAGAACCCATGTATGATTAAATCCTTGTAAATTTTTATCTATGGTCTTGCACTCTTGAACAAATATTAGCATATCCAATTGATCTTTTAATACCTTGTGATCATCAAAACTTAAGAGACATTGTTTAAACTTTTTTGGTCCAACATTGTCGTCTTTCATGGAGGAAGAGTAAACAAAATCGAAGTTGTGTGATTTGATTCCAATTTTTGAATGGATTTCATGTCAAGAAAATATACATGAATAATCTTGTATATTTCTTAATCTGTTCTACCCTTTCATTGTGTATTTTCTTTACCCGCTATTTTAATGGGTGGCAGTAGTGGATAATCCTTATATTTTATTTGTTTTACAGATCAAACTTGTTCACTATCTACCTCATCTAAATTTGCAGGTACCTTAGAGTTTTGTTGGATACCAATACCTTTCAGTATAAAATTGTTTAATATTTAAATTTATTTTAAAATAAATAAAAGGAAAATATGATATGTTAATGATTTATTGAATGATGGATACATATATAACCAAACTACATGGGTACTAACGTGTTTCACCTAAAATTTAAGCTAAAAATTTAACCTAGAAATTCCAGGGTGTTGAAGAAACAAGGGTTGTAACACTCATACTAAATTTATCTAGAATATTTAGCATGTGTATTAAAACTTGATACTGGATACATTAAAATTTTCAATAATAAAACAATACAACTGAATGAATACAAGCTTGCTCATTTACACACCTAGTAAAGTCCCACTATTGTACATATATGTATACAAATACTAAAGAAAATCTTGGACTGGTACATGACGAGCAGTTGCACTCCACTCAGCGTCTCCCTGATGAACTTCATCACGAAACTCTTGTTTGCGAACCACCTACTTACCTGAAACTAAATTAAAGGGATTGGGGTGAGACGGGCGTCTCAATGAGTTCCACCTACCCTAAGCTTCAGGCGATCTTGGGGATCCTAGGATCGCCGTCAGTCTCTACATATCTTAGCGATCAAGGGAAAACTAGGATCGCTATATGTCTCTATCATATTCATAATTTCGTATTCATATTATTCACATCTCATTATTTAGTGATCGAGGGGAAAACTATGATCACTTTCTGATATCTGATGACTACTTTGTCATATTCTCATTGTAATATATATATATATATATATATATATATATATATATATATATACATCTTTCTGTTATCATAAGTTAGAAAGTTAGCGTTGAACATACAATAATTATCTTAGTTCATTTTACGGAGTGCATCCGAGTGGAGTAACCCCGGAATACATCTCCCATCTTACCGGTGAAATTCCTATCTGAGGCTAACACCGGACTCCTCTTATCGTCATGCAGGACTTACATAAAAACAATGCTTGTCCACTACTAACGGGGAACCTCGACTCCACTACTAACGGGGAGCCTGAGAATCACGACTTAACTTACGTGTGGACAACCCTCTCGGAGAAGTCCCATCCGGCATAATCCGGAGCCTGCTAGACACGTTTAACTTAATCTTATTATTGTCGTGTAGGACTTACATCTAAAGAACGCCTAACCACTACTAATGGGGTACCTTAACTCCACTACTAACAGGGAGTCATAGAGTCACGACTTACTTTTAATTAACTTTTCATACTTACATTAATAGTCTTAATTATTCATAAGTATAACTGATACATTATTCTAATCATATGCATATCTAATGCATTCATTAGGGTGACTAATTCTCTGCTACTTGAATGTTGAAACATTCCTTGTACTTTCATATGCTAAATTGAATGCATCTTTAATCTTGCTAACCTATCATAGGTTCTAGACATATCGTTGTCATATGTCGTACTTAGGGGTTTATTATTTATTCTAATAATTTCTTGTTCATCTAACCTTTGCCATTGTACCTCTAGTGCATTACCTAATCCTTGTTCCCTTAAACTTTCATCCGTTGGAAGCCTTTCGGATATGTCAAAATGGCATTTCTTAGAAATTAACGTTTTCATTTAAAACGGTTGCAAAACGCCTCGCCTAAGCGCACACAGCTCACCCAACGCAACTCAGCAGACCAAGATGGTTCTGTCAAGCACGCTGTAGCGAGCAGATCCACGCTGTAGCGAGCTAGTCCAGAACGAGAAATGTTATGCTAGCTGCAGCAAGCTCCAGCGTGATGTAGCGAGCATGACAGTGCAGAAAATGCTCAAAACTTGATTTTTCACCATTTTGACCTATCCAATCTTACCCAAGCATCCCAACAGCATTAGGAATGATTTTAAACTACCAATTGATAACTTAAATCATGGATTAACAAGGATTTGGCAAGCACTAAAGATTTAGGGCACAAAATTACAAACTTTTCTAAATAAAGGACTTTCACCCAAATTCACACAAGGTGGGTTCTAATTCTAAGGAACTCACCTCCATTGCTGGAAAATAGGAGGAATTGATGAAATGATGAGGCTTCAGGGTTTTCTCATTCCAAGCTACATCTCTTACTCCAACTTAAGTTCTTGTACCCACTCCAAATTTAAGCTTCCCACTAATTCAATTTGATGATTGGAGGTGGAATCTTAACATATAAGCTTGAATTGATGACTTGGAAGAAGTTAGGGTTAGGGTAATGAGGAAGGGTTTGGTCAAGTGGACAAGGGAAAAGGAAGAATTTGTGCTTGAGTGTTGATCAGTTTGCTCTAAGGGCCATAATTTCATCTTTGCATGTTGATTTGGTTAAGAATTGAGTGAGAAGGCTGGAAGAAGATGAGGGCGTGAGAGGTAGAGGGAGAAGGGGAAGAAAATCTAAATTTTAGAGAGAGAAAGGAGTACTGGAAAATGGAACAATTTACCAAATTGCCCTTCACTAAAATATCTCTGGTACATTGTCCCAACATTGATAAATATCTGAGTCTTAAGCGGGATGTTACAAGGGTAATTGAGATTTGAGAATGAGAGTATAGCAAATAAAAAAGGCCCAACATTTTTTTATATTTTCAAGCTTGAAAGCCAAACAATTTATTAACTTAAAATTTTTGCCCTTCAAATTTAGGGAAAAAATTGAGTTATTAAACTTTGACTTAAAATATTTTCACTATATAAACTTTTGAACCAATTTTTTTTATCTATTTTGGTACCAAAAAAAGATTGCACTTGCACACACATGCTCAGGGCCTAAACTTGTATTGGAAATGCCATGTTACTTGCAAGATCAACACCTTCAAGAATTTCTTGTTCATGGCCAGGAAGTCCTCGTCAGGGACGATAATTGTAAGGCACTAATCTAAGTTCATTTAACTATGTGACAAATCAAATTGTTTCCAGAAATCCAATCATTCCAAAATAATAATAATAATAATAATAATAACAAGAGTAAATTACCTTCCCCTCCTCTAAAAGAAGTTTTAATTACACTATCATCGCTTCTTATGTTAAAATATACACTCCCTCCTTTGAAAAGTAAATTTATACTCCCCTCCCCTATGAGATGCTTGAATTACAATCTTCACCCTTAATAATTAAATATGCACTACCTTTTAATCTATTTTAACATAAATAAATATTTTTATAATACATACTAATTTTGAATCACCAATAGAAAAAATAAATTCGTTTCTTTATAATTTAAATGTTAATGATAATTAAATTTAAGTATTTTGTTATTAATTTTATAATTTGGAGTATAAAATTCACTTTCAGTAATTTTTCACATATTTTAATTTTATTTTGGGTTGTTTCATATTTTATAATAGGGTTTAAAACTACATGTTAATGGAATTGTGAATAAAAAATAGCGAAAAATATGTATTCAAAATTTGATTATATAAAAATCGACCTGCAATACTATTTTTCTTCAAAGTGTGTTATATTATTTTTTTGCTAGATTATTAGAAATAAAAAAATATTGAGGGAGTAAAGCGTAGATTTTAACATAAGAGGGGAGGGGAATGTAATTCAAGCTTCTCTCAACGGAGGGGAGTGAAATATTCTCCAATATGTTTTGAATAAGAGGAGATGGAAGTGTATATTTTAACATAAGAGAGGAGGAGAGTGTAATTCAAACATCTTTTAAGCGAAGAGAGTGTAATTTACTCTAATAACAATCATTTCGCAAAATCGACATAGAAAATTGGTAAAATGGTAAATTAAATACACATTTGACTTTATGTACAACCATGGCAAATATTTCTTGGTCACACCATTCAGTTGGATATCTAAACATGAAAAAAAGAACTTGTTAAAAAAATAGAATAATTTAATTTGTTCAAAACGATAGGAAACCATGGTTACACATTTTTAACACTAGAGCATTCTTAAGCTATGCATAACCATTCCCAAGCCTTTTGTATTTGTATAGATAATCATTTGAATATCTTTGACACAATCTTTCATTGAAGGTCTGTCGTTACTCTCAGGACGGACACATCGCGATGCAAGATTGGCAAACATGAATATTGATTCAATGGTGTAAGAATTTCGAGCCATCTCTGCATCAATCATCTTACGGATCATCTTGCAGTCATTCAATAGGTGCCTAACCTATATATCCATCCATGTCAACTATATTAAAATCAATCAATCATGAAGGCAACTTTTAACACCTACGTACCTGTAGTACAAGGTTTTGATCATTTGGACCCAGGTTTAGATCTACAGCGCGACGTCCTGTCAAAAGCTCGAGAAGAACAACACCATAAGCATAAACATCACTTTGTAGAGTTAGTTTCCCAGTCTGCTCATGGAATAAAATGGTCGTCAATATCACTTTAATAAACCATAAGAACAAAACTTTGTTGCAAATGAAATTTAGCTATGCATACCGATGTATACTCGGGGTCAATATAACCAAATGTGCCGAGTACTTTGGCTGTTACATGTATCTCTTGTCCTTCTGGCATTAGCTTGGCAAACCCGAAATCTGATATCTACAAAATGGTTGTTAATTTTTACTCATTGAAGATTATACATAGTAAACAAGACGTTGTTAGGAGTTAAGTATTTGTACCTTTGCTTCAAAATTGGCATCTAAAAGAATATTGGTGGATTTGAAATCTCTATGAACAATAGGAATTCCAACACAAGAACTTGAGTGGAGATAAGCAAGCCCTTTTGCAGCTCGTAATGCCACTCTTAGTCTTTCAGGCCAATCCATATTTCTTTCCCTGATTCCTATAATTAGATAGATAGTGGTTAGATATGAGAAGAAGAACTCAGCATTTCCCTCCTCGAAATTATAAAGTTCGAATGATTTAGTCCCTCAAATTTATGAAATAGCAAATTAGTACCTTAAATCAAGGAGCGTCAATCAATTTAGTCCTCCATCTAAATATCTATTTAGTAAACATCTATCAAAACTAATGACTAAGTTGACTGTAATTGTTCAATTTAAGAGACTACAATTGCTATTTCAGAAATTCGAAGGACTAAATTAACTTACCCTTACAATTCCAAGAACTAAAATGCTGATTTACTAAAAAGCTTAATTTAATGTAAGAATTTTGAGATCATGTAAATTTTGGGTACAGGACATACCATTCAAATGATCTTGCAGGTTTCCATTATGCATATATTCATATACTAGGAATCTATGCTTCCCATCAGCACAATAACCTATCAAAGAAACAAGATTTGGGTGGTCTAGCCTGCTCAATATGTCAACTTCTACACGAAATTCACGCTCTCCCTCAATTGCAGGAACTTCCATTTTCTTTATTGCTACAACCTTCATTTGGAGAAACATTTATACATGGAAGCTACAACTTGTGTTACAAATTTTGAGAATTATTATAAATTCCTACACTGCAAATAACTTATAACATATCCAAAATATATTATTATCATTATGCAAAAACTGTTAGATTGAAAAGAAATTGTTCTCATCGTTTTTCTAAAGACACACCAACTTGCCTTATAAAGGCTGTGAGTTGGATTACAAGGATATGGGCTTCTGCACACAGGGCCCAAACACACTAAAACATAGAAATCTATTTACACCTCCCTAACAATCCCTCCCTTAAACTGAAAAGCATAAAACTGGACACAAAATCAGTTTAAACAGACAACATTAACAACTCCTAAGCTGCTCCTTAACTTGCTGAATGCTTCAAACTTGAGGGGCTTGGTCATAATATCTGCAATTTGATCTTGTGATTTGCAATGCACAAGCTCAATCACACCATCCTTAGTTAAGTCTCTAAGGAAATGATACCGCACATCAATGTGCTTGCACCTACCATGAAGAATAGGATTCTTCGACAATTTTATGGATGAGCTATTGTCACAATGTATGAGAATCTTCTCATCATCCATAACCTGCAAGTGAGAAAGCACATTTTTGAGCCATATGCTCTGACAAGCACATGCAGCAGCAGCCACAAATTCAGCCTCTGTGGTGGATAATGTCACTATAGGTTGCTTTCTGGATGACCAAGACACTGCAGCATTGCCAAGCATGAACACATAACCTGATGTGCTTTTCCTATCATCCAAGTCACCTGCATAATCCGAATCAGTCCATCCATTCAATTTCATTTCTACTAAACTCTCCTTACTTGATCTCTTGTACAGAATTCCAAAACCAACAGTTCCTTTTAAGTATCTCAAGATTCTTTTCACTGCAGCCATGTGCATTTTTGTTGGCTTATCCATGAATCTAGCAGCTAAGCACACAGAAAAAACTAAGTCTGGCCTTGTTGCCAGTAGATACATCAAACTTCCTACCACCTGTTTGTAGCTCTTAGCATCACATGCCTTACCATTTTCATCTTTCACAAGCTTACATCCTGGCACAATGGGATTATTCACAGAATTGCAATTTGACATGCCAAATTTTTCAAGAATTTCTGTAGCATATTTGCTCTGATGTATGAAAATGTCATCCTCAGTTTGACTAACTTCAACTCCTAGAAAGTATTTCATTTTGCCCAAATCAGTCATTGCAAACTGCTTCATCATAGATTGCTTAAATTCATTGATTTGAAATCCATTGCTTCCTGTCACAATTAGATCATCCACATACACACTGACAATGAGGATATCTTGATCTTCAGCTTTTACAAATAGGGTATGCTCAGCAGGACATTTTTGAAAACCCTTTGAAGCAAAATAGGACTCAATTTTGCTATACCACGCTCTAGGTGCCTGCTTCAGGCCGTACAGAGCCTTCTTCAATTTATATACTTTTCTGCTATCTCCTTTGTGATATCCTAAAGGTTGCTCCACATAAATGTCTTCAGACAATTCACCATGCAGAAAGGCACTTTTAACATCCAATTGATACACATACCAGTTATTACTTGCAGCACAAGCTAACACAGTTCTTATGGTTTCCCATCTTGCTACAGGTGCAAAAACCTCATTGTAATCTATTCCATATTTCTGAGAGTACCCCTTAGCAACTAATCTTGCCTTGCACTTGTCAATTTGCCCAAATTCATTGAATTTTGTTTTGTAGATCCATTTGACTCCTATTGGCTTAGTACCTGCAGGCAGATCAGTCAGCTCCCATGTCCTATTTTCTTCAATGGCTTTGATCTCTGCATTCATAGCCTCTCTCCATACTTGAGTTTTACTAGCTTCCTCATAAGTATCTGGATCTTCATAGTTGCTATAGAAAACAAAATTCTGGAATTGATCAATGAATTCATCTGAGAACTCTCCTTGTGCATGTTCACCAACAACAAAATCTTTGAAATGAGCTGGCAATTTCTTTTGTCTGGGACCTAGCTCTTCTGTTTCATTCTCAGACTCACTGTTGGATTCATGTTGATTAGCTTGCTCATCTTCAGCTTCAGTACTTTCACTGTGATCATCCATGTCAACACTTGTTATATCATCTTCATTGACCTGTGGCTGAGTGGTAGTGGGAGCATTTTCTTCAATTACTATCTCACTATTACCAGTGCTTCTTTGTTGATTGTCCCAATTCCATGATTTTCCTTCTTCAAAAATCACATCTTTGCTGATCACAATCTTCTTATTTATAGGATTATACAGCTTATAACCCTTAGATTCATCACTTAGACCCAGATTCACACACACAATGCTTTTGTCATCTAGCTTTTTTCTGAGATTATCTGGTATATGAACATGAGCAATACAGCCAAATATCCTGAAATGAGCAATAGAAGGTTTAAGACCACTCCAATTCTTCTGGTGTCATGTTTTTAACTGAAACAGTAGGGCTTCTATTCAAAACATGAGCACTCCAAACAAGAGCTTCAGGCCAAAATCTTTTAGGGACATTTCTACTAGTTAACATGCTCCTAACCATATTCAACAAAGTTCTATTCTTCCTCTCAGATACTCCATTTTGTTGTGGAGTATATGCAGTAGTGAGTTGCCTTTTAATGCCATGACTAATGCAAAAACTGTTGAATGCATTAGAGGTATATTCACCACCTCTATCAGTCCTTAAACACAGTATTTTGCAACCAGACTCATTTTCAACAAGAACTTTAAAGTATTTGAATTTTTCAAATGTTTCAGACTTATCTTTTAGCACATAAATCCAAGTCTTTCTACTAAAGTCATCAGTGAGAGTCATGAAACACCTCTTTCCACCATTAGAAGTAGGGTTGATAGGTCCACACAGATCAGAGTGTGTATGAGTTCAAGTTTTGTTGAAGCTCTCCATTTTGCTTGCTTTGGAATAGCTTGTCTGTGTTGCTTGCCAGTCAAGCAATCATTGCATTTTTCTTCTAAATCTTCAATCTCTGGCAAACCCTTCACCATGTCCAATTTCTTAAGCAGTTTAAGTCCTTTCACACTAAGATGGCCATATCTGTTGTGCCATAGTTGAGATTTCTCTTGACTTGACACTTGCAGGCACATAGGAAGGATGACAGACACATTAAACATAAACATCCTATTGTGTGACATGCTGATAGTGAGGATTAAGCCTTTATCATCATGATACAATTTGCAAGCATTCTTTTTGAATAAAAGACCAACATCTGTACCTTCTTGCAATTGACCAACACTGAGGAGATTTGTATTGAGGCCAGGCAGATAATACACATTAGTGACAACATGAATATTGCCATTGATAAGCAATTTCACATTGCCCTTTCCCATCACAGGCATTCTAGCATCATTCCCCAATCTTACAGAATCTCTGTATGTTGGATCAAAATCAAAGAACCATTCTTGATTCCCCACCATATGGTTACTGCATCCAGAATCAAGATACCATGCTTCTTCCTTTGTCACATTGCTCTGATCAGTTCTTGCCATCAATAAAGTCTCTTCTTCTTCATCTTGTAATTCAGCATAATTGGCATTGTCCTCCCAATCAGGACATTCATTCCTGTAGTGACCTAGTTTATGACATTTGTAACATTCCACAGTTTCTCTATTTTGCTTACCACGACCTCTACCTTTGGAATTGTGTCTTCCTCTTCCTCTGCTTGAATTTCCACCCCTGCCATTGTTGGAAACCTTCAAGGCTTGTTCATCACTGTGGTGTTGATGAGATTTCATCCTTTGTTCATGAACCATAAGACTACTCTGCAGTTCATCAATGCTAAGGGAAGTAGTATCATTTGATTCCTCTATAGAACAAACCACATAGTTGAATTTCTCAGTCATGGATCGGAGAATCTTTTCAACTACTGTAACTTGCTCCATTCTTTCACCATGAGATGTCATCTTGTTTGCTATTGCAAGAGTTCTTGAAAAATACTCATCAACAGTTTCATCATCCTTCATAGTAAGAACCTCAAAATCGCGACGAAGAGCTTGTAACTGAGCTCTTTTTACCTTCGTAGATCCTTGATATTTGCGTTTCATAGCATCCCAAATCTCTTTCGATGTGTTGCGAGTCAAGATTGTTTCCAAGATCGTGCGATCGATAGCTTGAAACAAATAGCTCTTGACTTTAAGATCCTGCAACCTGCTAACTCTAGCTGCTTCTAACTGCTCCGCCGTGGCATTTTCAAGAGCCACCGTCACGCCAGGATCAATAGAAGACCAAATTTCCTTTGATTGGAGAAGATTCTCCATGAGCATCGCCCAATGATCATAGAATCCATCAAACTTTGGTACAAACGTGTGTGAAGTAAGTGAGTTATCTGCCATGGTTACACGGCCCAAGGAAGAAGATGAATGCGGTGGTTAAAGCGGTGGTTGCACGTAACAGAAAACGGTTAAAGTGGTTTCAAGATCAGCTGCGGTGAATCTTGATCAATGGCCTAGAAACAAAGGCTCTAGATACCACTGTTAGATTGAAAAGAAATTGTTCTCATCGTTTTTCTAAAGACACACCAACTTGCCTTATAAAGGCTGTGAGTTGGGTTACAAGGATATGGGCTTCTGCACACAGGGCCCAAACACACTAAAACATAGAAAACTATTTACACCTCCCTAACAAAAACTGCAGCCGCAATATAACAGTTTTAGAGGTCTCTGCAGCAACGTTGTTTCAGTCATATTTGTCCGCATTTTATTGCAATACGAAAATTGTTGTGTAACCGCAACCACAATTTAAAACCATTACCTCTCCTGACTTCAAAGTGCCCTTGTAGACCCTGCCAAATCCTCCTTTTCCAATAAGATTATCATCACTGAATGAATATGTTGCATTTTCCATCTCCTTGAGTGTGAAAACATTTGATCTATGCCTCCTTTTAGTAGGTTGTGGTGTTTGATCTTCAAGTTGCCAAACCTCTGCATATAAATCCCTGCAAGATATTGAATGTGTAAAATGTTACAAAGTTAATGGTGCAACGAAACACCACTTAGTACAACCTTACAACATGATAAATAGAGAAAGAAAAATGAATTAATACAAGGGTCTGAATGATCTCGAGACTTGCTTCGCTGCCGCTTGTTCCAAGCTGAGACCAAACCAAATTGCATGGTGATTGGTGACACTATCTTGTGTGGTTCTATGTTAAGAATTTGAATTGATAGAAACTAACAAACCAAATACTCAATAAATATTGATTCTCCTAGAAAAAAGATAGTTACATGAAGTTAATCACGTTGTAATAGTATACTTGGTATGCATTTGAGAGAGTTTTTCCCTTATAAAAGTACTTTTTTAAATGGATTAATTTGTATACACCATCCATGTATGCATCCAATCATATTCAATTATTACACTGACGGTGTGTACCAACTAAACTCTTTTGATGTATATGTATGGGAATCTTGTATGGAGTGAATGTTGAGAAAGTGTGAATTTAGATTAGAAGAATACTTCACAATACATCCTTCAGCAACATGGATTTTTATGAGAAAGCAACACAAGAATTTGAGTTATGTGCTTTAAGAAAAAGAGAAAGCTGAGAAACACAAAAAGTAGAAAATGTTTGCTCACCTTTTGGTTTGGAAGTGGTGGTGTGTTGTTTACTTTGATAAAGGAATTTGAAACGGCATCCACATTTTTCAGTTTCATATAATATGTACATTTTACTTTATTTATAGAGATTGAAAATACATTATGCTGTTAAAGAGACACTTTTCATTAGTTCTCCTTCACATTTCATCATAAATATTTAGTACCTTGTTCCTGAATCTTTCTATTGTTATTGTATGTTTAGGCTCAATGAACAATATTGATGTAGGGTCCGAACACCCAATCAATACCTTTTCAGTCAGTTATCATCTGCATTAAATCTATATAATTAAGGGGTGAAAATATTTTTTATAAACTTTGTCTTAAAATGAGATTCATTTCGATGGAATGGAGATGGGTTTAGATGGATTAGTGCTATTGCTAGGGTTACTAGTTTTAAGGGAAATGACGAATTGTATGTTTGGAGTTAAGGTGGATTTGACGAAATCACTGTGGTGCCATGATTTTGTCAAAGCTCCAACGTGCAGCTTTTGCAACATCATGATGACCGTAATTTTAACATATCCACCGTAAATCCAACATATTCAAAGAAGGTGGAAAATCATGTCATGTGCTCTTCCTATTTTGTGTTTTCTATTTTCTTAAAATTTCTAATATCCACTTAGCGATTTGACAAGATGTTATGTTATTAAAATTTGTCAACTCATGCAAAATTGGAGAAAAATGTGTGGGGATATGAAATCAAAAAAGGTAAATGCATAGTTGCTAAAAAAAAGTCATAGTAGCCAAAATCAAGCAATTGAAAAAGTAGAAAACCAAAAAACAATTAATTAAATATATTATCTTTTACGACTTACACACATTTTAAAAATACACATTAATATAAAATACAATATAATTTAGAGTTTAATTTATAAATATCGTCAGTGTACAAAAAATTTATAGATACTAGCGGAAAGACGGGCACTACCGTGCCCGTCTGTCCGCTCTTTTTACTACGCTAACGTGTATGTATATTTTATTATGTTTGTTTGTATAATTTTGATTACAGTTTTTAAATATTATTGAAAATTATTCGTACATCGATTTATCTACAAATTATTGTCAAAACATATAACAAAATTATTTATCAACTCGACGTATTTTGATTTGTCTGTTTATAAAATAAAAATAAAATAATGATAATTTATTGTTTATTCTAATAATAATTAGTAAAATGATAACATAAATGTATAAATGACTTGTTATGCAAAGGAAAAATCATATGATTGAGATAAAAGAATACCTTTAAAAACTACATTTTTTATAAAGTCTTCATCTTCTCTTTGTGTTTCTTTGATGAAAATTTTTGTTGAATTTTGAGAAACTCCTCTTGATAAAGCTACATATAATTAAGCATGGCTGAAAACATCGAGGAAGATAAATTCCAACATTGGGAATAATATGTCCTTATGACTTATTTATGGTAATAGCAAAAAGTTGGAAAATTGTTATCTACTAAGCACAAAAGGAAGTCCTAAAGCATTTGTTTTTAATTTAAGTATGAGCAAGAATGCTCTTTTTTCAGCGTTGTTTCCTAATAGGATTTCCAGATCCAACATATTCATAAACAATCCACAACATAATAAGTGTGTCCCGTTACATAGGCCATATTTAGGGTCTATGTTTCGCAACAACATTAAAATCCATGCATTCTACGGTAAAAAAAATTATATTCTATGATTTTTTTATTTTTTACCTTTATTTTTTTAACCAAAGAATGCATGAATTTTAATTTTTTTTTTATCAATGCATGAATGTGAGATTTTCTTTAGGCGAAAGTCAAATATTTTGGTTATTCATCATCAATTGTATAACAACAACATATATGAAAAAAATCTGGGAAAGGATCGATATATGACCCAAATAGTATGGACCAGAGATGTAACATCCATACTAAATTGTCTAGAATATTTAGCATGTGTATTAATCTGATACTGGATACATTAAAATTTTCAATAATAATAATACAATACAACTGAATGAATACGAACATGCTCGTATACACAACCAATCAAGTACCATAAAAAATACACTTATGTATTGTTTGACAACCTCCTGAGCTGGTAAAAGATGAGCATCTGCACTCCATTCAGCGTCTCCCTTGAAGAACTTCATCGCGAACCTCTTGCTTACCTGAAAACCTGCACCAGAAGGATTGGGATGAGACATAATGTCTCAGTGAGCTCCACCCAACCTACTGTTGGCAACCACGGGGAACCTAGGGTCGCCGTGTATACTTTCGGCAATCTCGGGGAAACCTACGATCGCCGTCATTCTCTACATATTTCGCGATCAAGGGAAAAGTAGGATCGCTATATGTCTTTATCTTATGTTGAACTTATGTTTAATCTCATACTTAGTGATCTGGGGACATCCTACGATCACTTTCTGTTCACTGGTGACTACTTTGTCTTATCTCTTAGTATATAATATATATACATATTCATTTTTCTCATAACATAAAGTTAGAAGTTAGCGTTGAACAAACAATACATTATCTTGGTTCATTTTATGGAGTGCATCCAGGTGGAGTAACCCCAGAATACCTCTCCCTGCAACCGGTGAAATTCCTATCATATCAGGCTAACACCGGACTCCTCTTACCTTTGTGTGGCTGCCCTCGCGGACGGTAACTTCACCATTCCAGCCTATTCTGGAACCCCCTGTATTCTAACTAACGAGAATACAGGAGACACATCTAGTCCTTTTATTAACTTGTTCTTATTCTTCTTTATATATATACATACATATAACTTATAAACTTACGTGTGGATATCCCTTTCGGAGAAATCCCATCCGGCATAATCCGGAGTCTGCTGAACACGTATAATCTTTAGCATAATTCCTATCTTAAGTACTTGTAAGTACATCTGATACTTTACTATAATCTTTTGCATATCTGATGCATTCTTCAAGTAATTATTCTTGATACTTAACCTATAATATAAGGTTCTAGGCTTATCGTTCTCATAAGCCACTTAATTGGTTGCTGGAAATCCAATCCTTAATCTTATCTGGATCTAGACATATCGTTATCATATGTCATACTTATGGGCTTACTATCCCATCTATAATAATTTCCTGAAATCCTGTGGGTAAAATACCCTTCACTCTGCATGATACATATCTTTATCTTAAGTTAATCCTGGAAAGTCTATGGGTAACACTATCCCAAAGCATATCGAAGATCATTGGCACGGTATAGTTGTTTGTAATAAAAATGCCATTCTGGGCAGGTTCGCTTTGCGACCCTGAGCGTCGCTCTGCGATATCCTGCGTCTGAACCTTCAGAATCTGGCAGGCAAGTTCGCTTTGCGACCCTGAGTGTCGCTCTGCGAACACTTGCGTCTGAACCTTCAGACTCTGAAGTCAGCTTCTGAAGCCAAAGTCTGAAGCTTCGTAGAGCCAGATCTAGGTGATGGTTTGGCGAATGTTAGACAGTAGCAAAACTCTGCTACTTCTCTTTGCGACCCTGAGCGTCGATCTGCGACTGTAGCAGAATACATAATTTTGTGAAAACATGTTTTAATCTTGAAAACCTTGATACCCAGTGGTCCAATGATCAAAGAAAACATGCGAGGGACTCATTTTGAACTATAAAAACGTACTGTATCCAAGGATTAACTAGAATCAAGCATATGTATCAAAAAGGGGAAAACTATCCTTTTATTTCTAAAGCTTAGCAATTAAGTTGTAATCTCACACAAAACTGACCCAAAAGGGTAAATTGCTACTCTAAGGAACCCACCTGAATCACAGCTGGTCTTGATAAGCTTCCTTGTGCCAAAACCCTAGCTTTAGTCCCTTTTCTTTACTTGTTTTCCTTAAGCTTTCTCTTGCTTCCATCTTCCCCAACAGCTTGCTTACTTAATATACCAAGAGTTTTGGGAAGAAATCTGATGGATTGGAGCATGCTGGGGTGAGGACCGAATTCTAGAGAGAGAGGGAGAGGCTTTTCCAACTTTGTAGAGAGAGAAGGGAAATAAGGAAATGAAGAAATATTCATACTTATCCCTATATATAGCCCTTCTAACTCATAATCACAATTTTGCCATTACCCACTCGTAATTCCTCTGATACTGATAAATACTTGAGTCTGAAGCGGGATATTACAATCTACCCCCCTTAAAGAAATTTCGTCCTCGAAATTTAGAATTCTCCTGAGATCATGAATGAATAGATCCATCCTACCTCTTTCTCTACTAGTCAAAGCTCCAAACAAATGCTTATCGGGATTCCATAGCTACTCTAGGAGTCTGACACGTAAATTATTCATGCACTCCAATTAACCCTGACTGGTTAAAACTATTCCATAACCATGGTTTCCATCTCTGTAAATTAAAAATGTGCGACAAACTCTTTTCTAACCGAAAGGCATGATGCAAATTACATAATTTCTTACCTGGTAGGATGTGTGGTTGTCTGAACCAACATATCGATCTTACTTGACTATGTCTCTTTTTCGACATACTTCTTGCAAATCCATCTTAAGTTTATTAAGCATCGGATACTCTTAATGAACCCATAAGTTTCCTTCATTGTCCGTATGGTCCTACCCTGACGACATCAGTCAATCTTGTTTTCCTCAAAAGTTAATTGCATTACAATTTAATTCCAATGAATTCTTGTCTTTGACTTTCGCCTCGTAAGACGGCATCTTACAGTTACAATCGTAACATTCTTTATATAGAATTATCCTTACACTGAAAAACACCTGACTTTGAGTATTCTCAACTGGAAGTAAAGACTACTGCAACTACCTCCACTACCGACACAAGGAGGAGGCATCACTTATGGTACCTGCTTCTTTCTTTCTGACATCCTGGTGTAACACTCATCACAACTATAAGCATCACTTCCGTTCCCACTGCGGAATCACTTCCGTTCCTAAATCTTATAAGCTACTCGTGCTCCGCTTTAACTAATCAACGATAACGCGTATCTGAAAGTCTTAGGAACTTTCTTCCTTACTAGGATTCTGACAATCTTGTATCATCAAGATATTCCTTAATCATAGCATTAATATTTCCCTTACCGATAAATCCAAACTCATGGGAGTTTAGTTCAAGTGATGAGTGGTATAAGCCGCCTCACATAACACTAAAATACAATTTAAAGCACATAGCTTACATACATGATCGAGTACGTGTACACTACTAACGGGTACACAATACATCACATCAACCTTGTCCAACTAATGGGACATCATTCCTAATCAAAAATACTTGAGACAATACAACATCAGCTGGAATTCTTCTTCTTATTCTTAACTCATGTTTATTCCCTGAGTATACATTATCCCACAACATAAATCATGGTTACTTTTGTCGATATTATAAACTCATTTCTCATTCTGAACATCCAGTCAAGAACCTTGTTTTCGAAAGGAAAAACTCTACTCTGACCGCTACCAAAATAGCATGCCTAAACTTTCAGTCCTTTATCAATAACCCTGACTCGCGTAGCTTTTTACTGTAGACTACGAATAATTTCTGATCTGCGTACCTCGATTACTGACACATTCCCCAAAACTGAAAATATATTACACTACTGTCTGAGTAGCATAAACTTTGCCTGATAAATATGCATTTTTAAACATAGTCTGGTATATGTGACATGTTGACATAACGTGGATACAACGTGAAATAAACTCATATGCCACTGCATTGTCGCTTCTGACCAATGCTTCGAATCCAAAAACATTACTTCGCAACCACAACCTTTACTGTTGTTGCCTCATGAATAATTCTTTCTTGGCTGAACTTACTCTCTTCAAGTTCACTTGAAGTTATGGAGCTAAAATAGCTGGGTTACCTTACAAGCTGTGACTTCATTTGCTTAAGACTTAACCTAGTAGGAACACATCCTTCTTATATCTTACCACATACTCTTAAACTGCTTTGATTTCCATCCCTCACGAACTTCGAGGTTTAAAGTATCCCTCAGCTTAACTTTTAAAATTTTCTGTTAGAACTTATGATAAGTTCGAGACGTCACTGCTTACTGCTATTTTGCGTTGTAAGAATTGGACCCTTAATACCTTCATGTCGTTCATCTGACAAGGACTTCATAGGCATCCTTGTTACCTAAGCTTCAACTTAGGATTGTTCGTTAACTCATTTCTTAATTTACTTCTCCGTTGCGCAACTCTGATTTTAAACATTTTGCTTTGGAATAGGAGTAGTACACCACTATTACCATCTAAATTCTCTTGACCAATCTTACTCATTAATAACTTTGTAGGTACCATAGGAGAACCATTTTACGGCTCGTTGCTTCACTTGCGACTTAGACTACCTGCTTATTCAAGTGTGGTAATCCTTCGTCGAAGTCCTCATACTAATAACAAGGGTCAACTTCATATCATGCATCACTCCAAAACTACTTACCTTATTGACTAGTTATCTTCTGACTTGTGTTTTCCTTTAGACGTAAACAATATACTTGTTTCGTAAATTAATTTTCTCGAGTACCCTTCCAGATTCGCATCTTTATATACTGAACCCACTCATAGTTTGAGTCTCGTTTACTTTCCCTTTTTATTCTTATCCGTAGGATTCCATTCTTATACTCTTTTCCGAGACAACTTTGGTCTCCATAACTCTATCATGTCCCTTAGGTTACCCTTCGAGTTTCTACGAGAACAATACGTCTAGGATAGATTCGAACTCTTACCGCATTCACAACTCAAAATCTGTTCTTAATACCCGAATGATTCTCCATTTATACTAAGCATCCTCCTTAGGTCTATACATTTTACCACATTCGAAGCATACCGACATAAGGTGCTCACTTTCAATTTCCAGAATAATTGCATAGGAAAACCCATCATTGAAGCCATAAAACTCTTAACATCAACCACGACATTAACTTGCGTACTAGTGTCGATCTTTCTGATAATAAAGCCTCAAAATACTTCTCGGCTAAAATTCCGATTATTCCTCAAAATACTGGTCTACTTTAATCTTGTGTTATCTTGAACTTGCCTTCTTCATCCAATCAAGGAAATTCGACTTTGTTCGTCCATCAGTTCACTAAATTCCAACAACTTATTATTCAATATCCACCCTTCATTGAGTAAAATTCCAGTTAAGCTTAGCTTATTTCCAATCTTCTTACTATTAGGACACATCTGAATATCTGATTCACGCTTCGATATGCAACATGTCTTATTATTACCACTTATTCATCCATCTTAGTTCTTAGGTTGCATACCATCTTCTCTTCTTAATTCACAAATCTGGCATTTATGGTTTGGGAGATGCGGCTGATCTGATGGGGTTAAACTTACTTGCGATTCACGCTCAATGAACACATTTGAGTGGTTAGCTTCATCTGTCCAAATAATTCGCTTAATCCATAATTAATTCTCTTAACTGTTTGGACATTAAAATCTCATCCGATTCGAGTTCGATTCTTCAACACTGTATCTTTGCTGGGAGTCTAGAGGTTTCAAAAACCGACCGATAATTCCGCATTTCGAGTCTCTAGGTTTGGTACTGCAATTCCTTAACTTTGTACTCAGAATTGTTACTTATTCCACACCTCACTTTAGCTTCTCAAACTGCGGTTCCCGTAAAGGTTCCAAGTCATTCCTTAGAGTATCCCATGATTCCTTAATCCTTATGTCTTCCGCAGACGAGGCATCGTCCAACGACGCGTCCAACTGGGTTGAGGTGCTTCACCTTACTTTTTAAATATCTCTTATGTTTCTGAAACCTTGCCACTAACAAGCTTCATTACTTTACGGTTTGATGGCCACCATTTGGCATTGGTTACTTTTCTGCTAATTCCTGTCTTAATTTAGACGCCATAAACTTCGCTCTTCATGAACTTCATTCCTCCACGGTCACATTCAGCTCTCAGATATTTGTCCTAACTATCATATACTAGATTGAGTTGATCAGGCTCAACTAGATGTGACCTTTAGAACAATATCCGGAACCCAATGCTCACACTACCTTTATTAAATCTTTAATGACCCAAGGCACGGTCTGAATCGACCTGCTCTGATACCAATTGTAACACCCATACTAAATTGTCTAGAATATTTAGCATGTGTATTAATCTGATACTGGATACATTAAAATTTTCAATAATAATAATACAATACAACTGAATGAATACGAACATGCTCGTATACACAACCAATCAAGTACCATAAAAAATACACCTATATATTGTCTGACAACCTACTGAGCTGGTACAAGACGAGCATCTGCACTCCATTCAGCGTCTCCCTTGAAGAACTTCATCGCGAACCTCTTGCTTACCTGAAAACCTGCACCAGAAGGATTGGGATCAGACATAATGTCTCAGTGAGCTCCACCCAACCTACTGTTGGCAACCACGGGGAACCTAGGGTCGCCGTGCCTACTTTCGGCAATCTCGGGGAAACCTACGATCGCCGTCATTCTCTACATATTTCGCGATCAAGGGAAAAGTAGGATCGCTATATGTCTTTATCTTATGTTGAACTTATGTTTAATCTCATACTTAGTGATTTGGGGACATCCTACGATCACTTTCTGTTCACTGGTGACTACTTTGTCTTATCTCTTAGTATATAATATATATACATATTCATTTTTCTCATAACATAAAGTTAGAAGTTAGCGTTGAACAAACAATACATTATCTTGGTTCATTTTAAGGAGTGCATCCAGGTGGAGTAACCCCAGAATACCTCTCCCTGCTACCGGTGAAATTCCTATCATATCAGGATAACACCGGACTCCTCTTACCTTTGTGTGGCTGCCCTCGCGGACGGTAACTTCACCATTCCAGCTTAGTCTGGAACCCGTTGTATTCTAACTAACGAGAATACAGGAGACACATTTAACTTTCTTGACTTTGATATGTAGCTCTCCTCGCAGACGGTAACTTCACCATTCCAGCTTAGTCTGGAACCCCCTGTATTCTAACTAACGAGAATACATGAGACACATCTAGTCCTTTTATTAACTTGTTCTTATTCTTCTTTATATATATATATATATATATATATATATATATATATATATATACACACACATACATATAACTTATAACTTACGTGTGGATATCCCTTTCGAAGAAATCCCATCCGGCATAATCCAGAGTCTGCTTAACACGTATAATCTTTAGCATAATTCCTATCTTAAGTACTTGTAAGTACATCTGATACTTTACTATAAGCTTTTGCATATCTGATGCATTCTTCAAGTAATTATTCTTGATACTTAACCTATAATATAAGGTTCTAGGCTTATCGTTCTCATAAGCCACTTAATTGGTTGCTGGAAATCCAACCCTTAATCTTATCTGGATCTAGACATATCGTTATCATATGTCATACTTATGGGCTTACTATCCCATCTATAATAATTTCCTGAAATCATGTGGGTAAACTACCCTTCACTCTGCATGATACATATCTTTATCTTAAGTTAATCCTGGAAAGTCTATGGGTAACACTATCCCAAAGCATATCGAAGATCATTGGCACGGTACAGTTGTTTGTAATAAAAATGACATTCTGGGCAGGTTCGTTTTGCGACCCTGAGCGTCGCTCTGCGATATCCTGCGTCTGAACCTTCAGACTCTGGCAGACAAGTTCTCTTTGCGACCTTGAGCGTCGCTCTGCGAACACCTTCGTCTGAACCTTCAGACTCTGAAGTCAGCTTTTGAAGCCAGAGTCTGAAGCTTCGCAGAGCCAGATCTAGGTGATGGTTTGGCGAAGGTTAGACAGTAGCAAAACTCTGCTACTTCGCTTTGCGACCCTGAGGGTCGCTCTGCGACTGTAGCAGAATACATAATTTTCTGAAAACATGTTTTAATCTTGAAAACCTTGATACCCAATGGTCCAATGATCAAAGAAAACATGCCAGGGACTCATTTTGAACTATAAAAACGTACTGTATCCAAGGATTAACTAGAATCAAGCATATGTATCAAAAAGGGGAAAACTATCCTTTTATTTCTAAACCTTAGCAATTAAGTTGTAATCTCACACAAAACTGACCCAAAAGGGTAAATTGCTACTCTAAGGAACCCACCTGAATCACAGCTGGTCTTGATAAGCTTCCTTGTGCCAAAACCCTAGCTTTAGTCTCTTTTCTTTACTTGTTTTCCTTAAGCTTTCTCTTGCTTCCATCTTCCCCAACAGCTTGCTTACTTAATATACCAAGAGTTTTGGGAAGAAATCTGATGGATTGGAGCATGCTGGGGTGAGGACCGAATTCTAGAGAGAGAGGGAGAGGCTTTCCCAACTTTGTAGAGAGAGAAGGGAAATAAGGAAATGAAGAAATATTCATACTTATCCCTATATATAGCCCTTCCAACTCATAATCACAATTTTACCATTGCCCACTCGTAATTCCTCTGATACTGATAAATACTTGAGTCTGAAGCGGGATATTATAAGAGATTTTATATATTTTTTTTTGTAAAATAAATGAAATAAAACAAATATAAATGATTCCATAATAATTCTAAAATAAAATGTTTTTTGTTTTTTTGGATTTTATGATTACAGTGATCGAACATGAATCAGTGAAAGAGAAACACAAATTGGTTTTATTTGGAAACTTGATTCCATAATCAATGATCCAAGAATAAATATTTTATGTCACATTTGTTAAGTGGACTCAAATATGATAAGAGTCACTATTGTACTCTCTAATTCACTACAAGGAATCTGGGAATTTGCCAAGGGCAAAATCCCTGGGAAAACGCGGAAAGCCCTGACAAAAAGTAATTTGCCAGGCCCTTTGCGAGGAGCAGTATCCCTCGCTAAATAGGGCCTCGCAAATGGGAAAGCCAGGGATTTAGCTCCTGGCAAATTTGCGAGGGGCAACCCCTGGCAAATTCCCTGGGACAATTCCTGACTTTTCTCCTGGCTTAGCCTCTGGCAAAATGTCTGACTCAACTGTCACATCTTCCTGTCACACTGCAAAGCACTGTCACATGTCACATCGTCTGACCCAAACATTGACAGGAGCTTTGCGAGGGGCTACCCCTGGTAAAATGCATGACGAAAAATTTTAAAAAAATGTTTTTAATTGTTTTTTTTTAATTTAAATTATTTTAACAATAAAAACAATTAATTATAATTATTTAAATTATTTAAATTATTTTAAAAAACGTTTTTTAGTTGTTTTTTAATTTAAATTATTTTAAAAATAAAAATAAATAAAAATAATTATTAAAATAATTTTAAAAATGTTTTTAAATTATTTTCAATTAAAAAAATTATTTCAAAATTATTTTAAATTATTTTAAAAAATGTTTTTAAATTTTTTTATAATTAATTGTTTTAAAAAAATATTTAAAAATACAAATTAAAGTAATAGCACACTTAAAATATTAGGTCTCGCAGCAAGAAATTAAAATTGTACGAAATAATAGTACAGACCATAAGTAGAAATTGTACTGAGAAGCATAAGAAACTTCCCCAAATATTACAAAACACAAAAATAAATAAAAACACAATAAATAAAAGCACATCAACGGGGTCCAACTTCATTCATCATCCTCGGTCTCCACCTCCTCATCTTCACCATAAATTGGATACGGGTCGTCATCGTCATTCAGAATCGGCGCTCTTGTGTGGGCGGGGTCTTCCACTTGCAATTGCTCACCTGAAGAACTCCCAGCCTGTGCTTGCTTAAATTGGGCCAGTTGCTCCTCATATGATCGTTGTCTTTCAAGCAAATCTTGCACAACAGCTTGATGACTCGCCATTTGTTGCGTGAGCTGCTCTTGTGTCAACCTTTGAATAAGCTCACGCATCTCAGGGGTCAGCTCAGGCTGGTGGGAGGATCCTTCACCATGATTCAGGGTGAGTCTGAGGGATGCTGCAACACCCTTGCGGTAGTTAGCGGCTAAGTTACCGGCGCCATATAACTTTCCTTTAGTTTTATCGCCAGCAACTTTGGTCCAAGTTCGGAGGCTCAAACCATGATTAACCGTCGACCCTTGAGAAAGAGCCTCAGCAAGCTGGCGATCATACTCCTCCTGCATAAATAACAACAAAATAGTTAATGACAAATACCAATTAGTTTTTAAAACATAATAAAAATGTAAAGCGAATAATTACGATATACTTATTAAATATTACCTGAACTTTCCTAGCACGCTCATCGCAAAATTGGCCGGATTTATGTCTGTGTGTTTCGTTGTGAAGCTCGTTAATAAACGGCTCTCTCCCAAGCCTCCTGGCCTATTTTTCACAAGAAATAAAATTATTAATTAAATAAAATGATTTAAAACAATCAAATTTAAATATTTAAAAGTTTATTATTTTTACCAAACGTTCAGCATGCTCTCCATTGCTTATGCAGCCACCGGTGTGAATGCACCCCCCCTTTTCCGACGCCCGATTCTTCTTTGCTTTCTCAGACTTTGACTTGAACTCCTCAGTTGCCCAATAGTCAACCAACTGGCTCATCAACTCCCTCCCGATCCAATGTGGCCGCTTTTTTCTCCTCATAACGAACACGTGCGTTTCGAAGCATATCTGAAAGACGCACAGCAGCTCTGTTGTGGAAATTACGCCGCATTGTTTCATAGTACCTGGCGTTCCAAGTACACTTAGCCTGCATTTTTGTTAACATATTAAAGAAAATTAGGATACTATAACAAATGTGCATATAAATGAAATTACAAATTATGATATATATTTAAACTAACCTGAAAGAGATTGAACCAGCGCTCTTTCTCATCATCATCCACATCACCATAAGTCTTCCACAATCTATTATAGCAATTGTGAATGATATCTCTGATAGCTTCCGCCGCGGGTTTGCAAGGCAAAAAGCTGAAACAATAAAAACTCATAATCAAACTTAAAATAATCATAAAATTATTAAAATTGAACTATGTACGAATTATGATAATACTTACGAGTTCCCAGTAGGCTTTAAGATAAAGCGATTCCGATTATCCATGGGATAAACTTCTGGCTCATGAACGGCCTGCACCACCTCTCCACCACCATCCATCTGGCCTGCACCATCCTCTTCGACCACATTTTCTTGCTCGGGTTGTGGTGGGTTTTGATGGGGTTGTGGTGTGCTTTGTAGTTGTGGTTGGATTTGGAGTTGGGTTTGTGGTGGGATTGGATACAGGAAGGGATAGCCCGCAGGGTAGGGAAAGGAAGGTGAAGACCCAAAATGATATCTCGGAGGTCCCCGAGGGAAAAGGTAAGGAGATGACGAGAAAGATGGTGTCGAGAAAGGTGGAGCTATAGGAGGAGCAGCTGCACTAGCCTGGGAGGACCCAGTCGATCCCTGGCTAGAAGATGCAGTAGGTGTGGGAGGCATTGTGGTTAATCTGGCTTGTGTGGCTGGGTCCACAACTTGAGTAACATACCGCCTCCTGCGGGCTTTTCTCTTGCTCTTATCCTCAATCCTCGGAGGCATGGCTGACTATTTATCAATAACAGAAAAACCATAATGTAAACAATAAATCATCATAACACTAATTAACACAAATAAACAACATATTCATCCATTTTGAAATTAAAATCATTACAATTAGAACAATACATCAATTATAACAATACAACAATACATCAATTATAATCCAAAAACACTTTCATCGACTTGATCCCCTTCATCATGATCCCCTTCGTCAATATTGTTCTCTTCAGAATCAACATCATCCTCATCATTTTCATCTTCATTAGGAGTCAACAAAACAGCAGGATCAACATGATCCCCTTCAACTTGTGCATCACGCCAACCTGTAACTTGCTCAACTTCAATTATCTCATTAACATGTGAAATTTCATCAGTTTGTTCAACTTCATCAATTGATTCTTCAGTCTCAATGCGACCCATTGGCTTTGTTTTGATTGCAACTGACCATCCTCGTTTGCGTGGTTGCGTTGGGGGATAAGGAACATAGTACACTTGCCTAACGTTATGTGTCATGATAAACGGGTCATAAACATTATATTTTTTGTCCACACGAATGTCAACATTGTTGCTTATTTTGTTCATTTTTGCCCATCTAGGTGACGGATCAAACCAATCACAATAAAACAACACCACTTTATCCTGATTGTAAAACAACTCGTAAACGTGTTTGATCACGCCATAGAAGTCATCTTCACCTCCTTCCGTGACTCCTTTTACGTATACACCACTGTTATATGTCTTCTTCCCCTCACTCCATGAATGCGTATGAAATTTATATCCATTCACGAAGTATGTATGATATTCAGTAGCACATTGTAAAGGACCTTGAGATAAACCTCTTAAACGAATGATTTCTTCGGTTGGCTCGGCATTGTATACTTGTTGTTTAAACCAACCGGGAAAATATTCATGTATATAACCAGGCGAATCATCACCAAATTCTTCATAAAAGGTCTTAAATTCCCTACACCAAAATTTAAGTCAAAGTTAGACGTGTTTTAACTTAATCAATGTACTAGTAAAAAATAATAGTTTCGTTTTACTTACACAAGGTATGGTTTAACCTCTGCGCAATTAATCAACACATGAACATGAGCTGATCGATACTGTTTCTGATCTACCATCCATTGTTCACTCGCCTTGCCAGAGTGACGACCAGGTAGATTGAAAATTGATAAGGTCGACGGATCCCTTTCATTTTCAACATCAACATCATTTCTTGTAGTAGTTGGAATAAGCACACGATCGATGAAGTAATGACTGAGAAAGTATGAGGTTTCCTTGTGAATGTAAACAGCACATATTGATCCTTCAACTTTAGCCCTATTTTTAACTGCTCGTTTTGAGTCACCCATAAATCTTTCAAACGGGTACATCCACCTATATTGAACAGTCCCGCCAAGCTTAGCCTCATATGCCACATGAACCGGAAGATGTTCCATAGAGTCAAAAAAAACCCGGGGGAAAAATTTGCTCCAGCTGACATAGTATGATTGGAATTATCTTGTCCAATTTATCAAGTTCATCAACTCTCAAAGTTGAAGCACAAATATTTTTAAAAAATTGACTAATCTCAGTGAGTGGATTTAACACATGGGTGGGCAGTGAACTAAACGCACTTGGGATTAAGTTCTCCATGGAAACATGACAATCAAGACTTTTCATCCCATATTTAACATCGGCACACCTGCCCAAGTTAGAAGAATATCCGTCAGGCATTCTCAAATCCTTCAACCACTGACAAACTGATTTTGCTTCTTCGGAAGTTAGAGTGTAGATTGCCTTGGGTTTCAACAACTTTCAATTCGGTTGAGGTTTTAACTCCAAGTCTCTTCTTTTACAATACAGTTCTAAATCTTTTCTGGCTTTCTCATTATCTTTTGTTTTTCCTTTGACATCCATTAATGTGTTAAATATGTTGTCAAAAAAATTCTTCTCAATGTGCATTACATCAAGATTATGTCTGAGCAAGTTATCTTTCCAATAGGGGAGGTCCCAAAATATACTTTGTTTAGTCCAGTTGTGGTCAACTCCGTATCCTGGTATTGGGACAGTTTGGCCAAAATCAGTGACTTTTGGATAATCACAAACTCTTGTCCAAACTTCTTCTGATGTAATCTTAGGGGGCGGGGCATCTAATACTCTCTCATCCTTCAAGAAGCCATTCTTACTTCTTCTAAACGGGTGATTATGAGGCAAAACCTACGATGAGAGTCAAACCACGAACTTTTCCCTCCATTTTTCAAAGTAAATGCCTTTGTATTTTCCATACAATGTGGACAAGCAAATATCGTAAGTCCATTCTCCAATCCACAACCTCTTCAAATTATCAATTAAAGGTTGTAGAAACACATCTATGCCTGCTTTAGGGTTATCTGGCCCCGGAACAACACACGTCAAAAACATGTAGGGCTTTGTCATGCACATCTCAGGAGGGAGATTATAGGGGGTTACAACGACCGGCCAACAAGAGTATGGTTTTGTTGATGCTTGGATATACGGAGTGAAACCATCAGAGCACAATCCTAGTCTTACGTTTCGCGGAACTGCTGCGAAATCAGGATATACTTGATCATAGTGTTTCCACACTTCACCATCAGAAGGATGTCGCAAGACTCCGGGAATTTTATTTGAATGATGCCACGTCATTTGACTAGCAGTTTTCATCGATGCAAACAACCTTTGTAATCTTGGTATTATGGGCAAGAAAAACATTGACTTATTCGGAATTCTCCCTCGCCTACCCACACGATACTGTGGACTTCCACAAAATTTGCATTCCTCCAATGCTCCGTCATTTATCCCAAATTCACTGTCATAAAACAACATGCAGGCATTTATGCAACAATCAATCTTTTTAACTTTTAATCCCAACTTCATCACCAACCTCTCAGCATCATAATAACTTGCTGGCAAATTATCTTTAAATGGAGTCGCATCCAACAACATCTTCGTAACATCATCCACGCCTTTATCAGCAATATTATAATTCGACTTTTGAGCTAAAAGTCTCACACACATAAATAACTTTGATTCCGAAGACCCTTCAAACAATGGGGCATTACATTCACTCAACAATTGGTAAAATCTTTGTGCTTTCTCATTTGGGAGTTGTTCACCTTGTTCATCTTCAACATCATCAATGTAAGACAGTTCCACACCTAAAGCATCAGCGACCATATCATCCATCATGTTGAATTGTTCATCGTTAAATTGTTCATTGTATTCCACATTTGTTCCACTACTGGAAGCTTGTGAATTGACTCCTTGCCCGAAATTATGAAACTTTTCACTGTTATAAACCCAAACCCAATAATCAGGCATAAATCCAACTCTATCCAAGTGTTTCTTGACTTCTCTGGGGTCACTCTTTATATATCTACACGTACATTTAACACACGGACATCTTATCCCTCCCTCATCTTTACAAACTTGTTGCACCCATGCCCATGAAATAAATCATTGAACTCCTTCCACAAAATGGGGTTTTAATCCTCTTCTTCCCGGTAACGTTCTGTCATACATCCAACTACGATAATGCTGATAATACTCCATCTTTTGGACGTTCGACTACAACATTCACATATTCAACTTCATGATTAGAAATCCATCTTTTTGCTTAGTAGCGCAACTAATAGTTGATTACATAACAATATTGTGTATACTCCTACTTTTTTATGCACATAATTCTTTACGTGCGAAATTACGTTACGCGCGTAATTTCTTTACGCACGGAATTTATTTACGCGCAATTTTTTTTGCGTGCATAAGTTCTTTACATCAAGATTATTTCTTTACGCGCAAATTTTTTGCGCGCGTACTTTTTTTTCATCAAAAGTATTTCTTTACGTGAAATTTTTTTTTTGCGCGCGTCATTTTTTTACGCGGGGAAGTTCCAACAATAAGCCTTATAAGTATATTGTTTTTTAATTAAAACAACAAATTTGATTTTAAAAAACATTTAATTTCAAAAAACATATTTTTGACTACACTATAATGAAAAAACTGTTTTTTTTCAAAATTGAATTAAAATAGAAAACAGTTTTAAAATAAGAACATTATTATTAATTTAAAATTAAATATTCTAACTCTTTTTTTTGAATTTTGAAAATTAAAAAAATAGGTATATTCTAAACTACTTTTTTAACACAACATTTAGTCAATTTATACCTATTTTTCTTTACATTATAAAGAGTTTTATTATAATTAGTATTAAAAAAATATTTGGTATAAAATATTTATAAACAGTTTTTGTTTACACTATATTATAAATTAAAACAGTTTTTTATTATTAATTTTAAAATAAAGATTACAACTCTTAGTTTTAATTATTTATGTCACTAAACTATTTTCTCTAAATTAAAAATACTATCTCATAGTTCTAAAAAAACAACAGTTTTCTCTAAAATTAATTAATTAAAAAACTGTGGTAAATATTTTTTTAAAAAATATAACATTGTTGGATCTTTTCTAATAACACTAGAACTAGCACAATATCTAATAACAATTTTTAAAACAGTCCAGCATTATATTATAACATTATATTATAACAGTCCAGCATCATTAAATACCAAAATATTTTTAAAACAGTCCAGCTTTCTACTGAAATTTTAAAAAAAATTAAACATTTCTAATAACAACATTATATTATAAAACAATCCAGCATAATATCCTAATAACAATTCTTATAACAACATATCCTACAACAGTCCAGCATACAATTTTAACAGTTCTAATAACAACATAATATCCTAAAACATACCAAAAAAATGTGATTTTCAACATGTTCATTCACAAAAAAAATCGTTTTTCAGCATCATCATCTTATCTTATATTACACATACAAACAATAATTTCATCAAAAAAATTATACTAACTTGTAATGCCGATCTACAATGTTGAACTGAGCTTCAGGCAAGATGTACACACAGGAGGCAGTAGACTTCAACAAAAATTGGATTTGATATAATATGCTAAAAATGAAGAAAAAATAATTAGTAAATAAGTAGAACAAAATTTATAAACAAAAAAGAGAAGAGGAGAGGAAGCTTACCAGGAGAGGAAAAGAGAAGAGGAGAAGAGAAGAGAAAATTTGGGAAAAATTGTTTGAAGTTGGGAATGGGGATCGGTTGGTTGTTTTATTCACGCAATAAACACAGAGGATTTGCGAGGAGCAGCCCCTCGCAAATTCCGTCCAATCATAACGGCCATAATGGCAGACATTGTCCAGTCAAAGCCAGGGAAATGTTGCATTTTCCCAGGGCTTCTGCCCCTCGCTCCTGCAAAACGGCAGGCTTTTCAGAACGTTTAGATTCCCCCCATTTGCGAGGGGCAGCTCCTCGTAAATGCCCTGGTTTTGCTGACACATTTTCAGCTTTTTTGACTTCACATTGCCCAAAGTGAATTTGAAATGGGGGGAAGTTTCCCGCCTACATTTTCCCACGATATTTGCGAGGGGCAACCCCTGGGACACTGGTTTGTCATGTTTTGCAATTTCCCAGGGGCGCTCCTGGTATAGGCCCACGTATTTTTGCCAGGGCTTGTTGCCCCTGGCTTAAGCTCCTGGCAAAATGCAATATTTCTTGTAGTGATTGTTCATTTAAAAATATTTTATCCTACTGTATCGATGATAATTTTCCTTTTTTTATTGATTATATTTATAATGACATATACTTGATCTAATTTGTTACACTTTTTTTAAGGATAAAGGAAAAATCTGGACATATACTCATATTGTGTTTGTTACACGATATATTTTGTGTGGTGACCAAAAAATAAATATTGTGTTTGTTACACTTTTTTAATATTTGAATTCACTCTCATCCATTATCTTTTTTAAATGATAAGGAAAAACATCGGACATATACAATTTGTTACATTTTGGTTTAATATTTGAATTTACTCTTATTTATTTGTTATGTGTTATTTGTATTAAAAGTTGAAGGTAATTTTGGAAGGAGAAAAAGTCGGCCCAAAAAAGTCAAAATAGACTATTTTCTTTATATATAATATAAATATTCAATGATGTGTTGTTACATCAATGAATGAAGTATGGAAAATTATATATTTTTAACACACTAAATAGTAAATTATGTGTAAGACTTTTGTGCACTAGCGATGTATACACCATTCGGTCATTATTATAAGCAAAAATCAACATTTTAGATTCATTAATTAAATGATGTATGTGGTCTATAATAAAGACCATATACATCATTAATTAAATGAATATAAAATGTAGATTTTAGCTTATAATAGTGACCGGAGGTTGAATGAATCTAAAATGTAGATTTTTGCTTATAATAGTGACCGGTGTATAAATTAAACTCTTTATTTAACATAGTAAAAATTTTATTCAAAAAAAAAAACATAGTAAATTTGATGTTTAACATAGTAAATTGACTTCTACTGTGGGTCTCTATCATAGGTCATCTATGGTAAAAATATTCCTTATTCACCATTGGATCGAAAGTCTTACATTACCTTATACCTGAATATTCAACTATACGCATGGTGTTTTTTACTCTACTAAACTACGAAAAAATTGTTATTCTTATTTTTTCAAAGTTGTTCACAATTTACAGAGATATATGTAAAATGCTACCTTTTCATAAACTATCTCGTCACATATCTGAATTACAATCATTAGTTTCTTCGTTCAACAAATCCTCACAAAACCCACTTCTTGCTTTGGAACTTCTAGCAAGAGCGCTAGACCAAAACCCAGATATCAAAACCTTGAAAAAACTTCACACCATGATTTTTTATCTCAATTCACATCAAAATCCATCTTTAGGAATCAAACTAATGAGATCATATGCTGCTTGTGGAGAACCCGGTTTGACACGCAAGGTGTTCGATGAAATGTCTGAGAGAAATGTTGTTTTCTATAATGTTATGATTAGAAGCTATGTGAATAATCATAGATATGATGATGGGTTTGTTGTGTTTAGGGAGATGGTTAATGGAGGGTTTAAACCGGATAATTATACGTACCCGTGTGTTCTTAAGGCTTGTTCTTGTTTGGAAAATTTGAGATATGGGTTGTTGATTCATGGAGATGTGTTGAAGGTTGGGTTGGATTTTAATTTGTTTGTTGGGAATGGTCTAATTGCGATGTATGGGAAATGTGGGTGTTTGGTTGAGGCACGGCGTGTTTTTGATGAAATGATGTGGAAGGATGTTGCTTCGTGGAACTCGATGGTTGCAGGGTATGCACATAATATGCGATTTGATGGTGCGTTGAAGATTTGTAAGGAAATGGAGGATTATGGACAAAAACCAGATGGATGTACGATGGCTAGTCTCATGCCAGCTGTAGCCAACACTTCGTCGGAGAATGTTTTGTATGTTGAGAAGATATTTGTGAATTTGGAGAGGAAGAATTTGATATCGTGGAATGTAATGATAAGAGTTTATATGAAAAACTCCTTGCCTACACAAGCTGTGGATTTGTATTTGCAAATGGAGAAAAGTGGAATGGAACCGGATGCAATCACATGTGCCAGTGTTCTTCCTGCATGTGGGGATCTTTCAGCATTGTTGTTAGGAAGGAGGATTCATGAATATGTTGAGAGGAAGAAATTATGTCCAAATTTGCTACTGGAGAATTCTTTGATAGACATGTATGCTAGGTGTGGATGTTTAGACGATGCAAAAAGAGTGTTTGATAGAATGAAGTTCCGAGATGTTGCGTCATGGACTTCGTTGATATCTGCTTATGGTATGACCGGGCAAGGCTGTAATGCTGTGGCACTCTTCACAGAAATGCTAAATTCAGGTCAAGCTCCAGATTCTATCGCATTCGTCGCAATTCTCTCGGCTTGCAGCCATTCAGGATTATTGGATGAAGGGAAGATTTACTTTAAACGGATGACAGATGATTATAGAATAACACCAAGAATCGAACACTATGCTTGTTTGGTTGATCTATTAGGACGAGCTGGGCGTGTAGACGAGGCCTATAATTTTATCAAACAAATGCCAATTGAGCCAAATGAAAGAGTTTGGGTGACACTGCTTAGCTCTTGTAGGGTGTTTACAAACATGGATATTGGGATTTTAGCAGCTGACAACCTACTTCAATTGGCTCCTGAGCAATCAGGTTACTATGTGTTGTTATCTAATATTTATGCAAAGGCTGGTAGATGGAAAGAAGCGACAGAAATTCGGTCATTAATGAAGAGAAAAAAAATTCGAAAAACGCCCGGCATCAGTAATGTAGAGCTAAACAATCAGGTTCATACGTTTCTTGCGGGCGACATGTGGCATCCGCAGTCAAAGGAAATATATGAAGAGCTAGGTGTGCTGGTTGGGAAGATGAAAGAGTTAGGATATGTACCTGAGACTGATTCAGCACTTCATGATGTCGAGGAGGAGGATAAGGAAGGCCATCTAACTGTTCATAGTGAAAAGTTAGCTATTGTGTTTGCTCTTTTGAATACACAAGAGCATCAAATCAGAATTACCAAAAACCTTCGTGTCTGTGGAGATTGCCATATTGCTGCTAAGTTAATCTCCAAAATAGCTGAACGTGAAATTATTGTTAGAGATACTAATAGATTCCACCATTTTAAGGATGGTGTATGCTCTTGTGGTGATTATTGGTGAGGGTTCTGATGAAAATTTAACCGGAACACGCCACTATAAATACTAGAATTTTCAATTTTCCTGGAATTTGGTTGTGCATATTTATTGTTAGTTGAAGTCAAGCCTGATGACTGCTATTGGAGCTTAGGTACAGCAATTCTTGGAACAATTTTCTTTGAAGTAAGAATAATTAGCATATTGTGAATTTATTTTACGAACACTGAAATTTTTAATTAGCCTCACTTAGTATTATGATTAAATGATTTGTGTGCATTTATAAGCATATTTTGATGGTCTGGTTCTGGATTGTTTTGTTTATCAATAATGAGTCATGACCTCTTCATATCTTATCCATCACATTAAAACTCAACAAATTTCACAGAAGATCAAAGTTCACTTTCCATTCTTTTGACCAAACATATGATCAAATGGAAAGGTGGAAATGTCTGGTAAAAGGTGATTCCGAAGTTAATAGGGGATAGAAGTTGCCACAACATGGTTCATGGAATAATTAGATATCAATGTTTGATATTTAGCAAATAATTAACACAGCATGTGTTTATTGATGAACAGATGTTGCAGATATGCATGATTTGGAGGAGTACTAGCCACAGTGTTAGAATCATATAACTTGAGGAAAGAGAATTGAAGCAATAACCTTCTGCAAAGGTACTTAAGGTTAGTTCATTTGAGTCTTGACTCTTGATCAATCTTCTGCAGCGCTGTCATAGAATATCATATTGTAATTGTGATCATGCTTCATGTCGAGAAAATTAACTCAAACTATATATAGTCGACGGTAAAAGGAAGGGGCATTACTGTAATAACTTTGGAGTTGGGAGGAGCAGATCAGTTGTAAAGTGGTTTTCTGTTAAGATTTAGGGGTATAATTAAGATTGTAAAACTCAATGGAGCTTTCATAAACTGAACTCATATAATTGACTCTAAATATTCCATTACTTGAAGTTGTATTGGTTTACCATGCAAAAAGACATACAAGCTAACTTATTTTTGTGGTGATTGTATACTTGTAAGCTTTTGTGAGTTAACTTGAGAGTTTATCAGTATGGATGGTTTCTTCAACTAGTAATACATCATGCCTCTGCAGAAAAACAACTGATCGGCTGAATGTTTACCTTCAAATCATTCTCTTTCTGTCTATGTGTGTATGAGCATGTATTTTTCCATCTTTTTCTTTTAGGCTAGACCAGCTTGATAAGTGAAGAACAGCTCCTATTGCGAGTCTTGAATGCTAAACCTCAGATTTCTGATTTGGATTAGGGAAGATTTTGCCGTGGTGAGTGTCTGGCCTATGGTTCTTTTCATATTTAAATGTGTTTATTTCAAATAAACTAATTTGCCTTATAGTCTCATACAACATTTAAATTGTCATTATGCGCTATGAATACACCATGATTTTCTTGGTTTGACCAAGGAGTAAAGGACAATGCAGTTGATTCACTTTTCAGCTCTTGAATATATATACATATATAAAAGATACACCAGTGGTTGCTCGTATAACGTCACTTAACAGTTAATCAAAACTTGTTCGTAATAGACATCGAGCAAAATGTGTATTAAATAGTACATAGAGTATCAAAATTACAAAACATATTAATAGTGTTTACAGAGGCATTGTGAATCCATAATATGATGTCAAAACTGGGTTATGATATGCTTGCAACAAGTGATCATAAAGGGCAACAAGCTTTTCCTAAGCAAATCCACATTGAATAGTTGGCCACATTCAAAGCTCTTAATCATTGTCAAATTGTTCTTGCCAACCTCCTACAGAAGTCCTTCGAGTATTGTATATAAATTCGTCAAAAGGTTGGAATGTAGTTTCTCCATGCAGTTACGTGTCCACAGAGATGGTAGTTAAATGTTTTCAGTCATCTTATTCCTACAGTATTTGGATAGATTCTTCACAATCATAAATTCATAAGAAAAAAAATAATCATTGAAATATAGCAGTACATACAGTGTGAATGTGGTTACTTCAAGGCCTCTAGAGCATTGACATTGAGTTCAGTGGTTTTTCCATTCCTATCATACTGTATTTCAGTTCCAACACTTGCGAGTATTCCAATAACATCTATAGACATAGAAGATGTATAAATATGACATGTAGAGCATGAGTAAATGGCACCAACTGAAGAGAAAAGGTAAAAGAAAAAAAATAACAGTAATGTGAATGGACTAACTCACCAACCAAATAATTAAGTATCATAAAGCCCCCCACAAACATCCATGAACATTTGCTGTATTAAGTGACACAACCTTATAACCAAATTGGAAATTTAACTTGTATGGGTGGTGTGTATTCCTATAACTACCCCCATTTGAGCTACACCCAAGTTCTCAAATGCATACACTTTGCCTTCACATATGTCATTTTGAAATTTTAAAATGAGAGTAATATGATTGTGGGTTGTACCAGACTTCAATAGACAGACACCACCTTGTTCCATTGAGATGATCTTACTTGATGCAAAGGCTGAATAGCATATAGTGTTTACTTATTGAACATGGAACAAAAGACTTGATTTTTCCTAAATATAAACGGTAAACACTATAAGTTATGCATCAATTAGAACCATCTCAATAGAGAAGTCAGAGTTTTGCCAATTAAAATCAGAAACAACCCACAATTCTATTACTCTAGCCTTGATATTCCAAGAGATTTTGGATATGAATAATTCAAAAGTGTTGGCCATTTCAAAAAGGGATACATGTTTGATAGAAAGAAAAGGATTTGAGATTGTAAAAGAGTGCTTGTGGTGCGGTTACAAATCTCCTTATACATGCATTATATAGAACTCCAATTTGATTAAAGTATGAAGAAAAAAATTGAAATCAATAAATAAACAATTGTAAAATATAATCTGTAAAGGGAGCAGAATGCACATGATCTCCTTGCAAAAGTTCCAATTTTTAACTTCAAGTATAATCAACTATAAAGACAATATCAATTCAACTCGATAGCAACCAAACATCTCATAATCAAGTTTACACATTTAAAATCATTTTTGACATTTCTAAAAGTGATACAAAATTTGTTTCTTTCTCATCTTATCTAACTTGATTCTTGAGTGACCTTTCTTTCTCGTTTTATGGAAGATGGTGAGTCAAAAGCACCTTCAGGCAGCCTATATCTAAATCAATGTACCAATAGAAAGCTTTAGAGATTTGATTCTTGTTTTGTTTATTCCACCCTAAATACATTGTATATCGGTATTCTCACATTAATTAATCCTATTATTAATCTCACTAGTTGGCAGATTAGATGGATTTCATAGCACACAGGTTACACCTGAATTGGAAAGAACTTAATAATTCCAACCAACAGTTCAAGAGGTGACAACTTTTTTTCATTATCAAGTAGTGTATACATAAAATAAAATAAATGATATTTGGTTAAACATTTTAGGACAGTTTTAGAGAAAACTTGTTTTCCCATACTCTCCTTGTATCACTATTTTCTTTCTCAATCTTTATTGTTTTTGTCCCAAAAAAAGAGGGAGAAAAAAATGTTATCTTGTACAAATATCATTACTCTAGTATTCTTGACCGTTTTAACTGAATATATAATTATTTATCACCACTTCCACGGACAACATATTCATCTATAAATAAAGTAGGAGACCTTAAATAAAAATTGAAACTATAGAGTAACTGTTAAATCAAAGTCTCCACATATTTTCTAGAGATAAATGAGGAAATTCATCAAATATACAATTGACAAAATTCATTTTCGGAGAGTTTGATTTGATAGTTGACCTACAGTTGTAATTCTCAACACGCATGCTTGTTGTGTCGTATGAGTCATACTATGATATGTTCTGGAATACACCATAAAATGTATGATTGTGATTTATATATCTTTTGAAAATGCATGACTGTGATTTATGTATCTTAACGATGATTTCTTTAGGATGAGTATTTGATGGATATGTATAGGTGGGTGAGAGTGATGATATATCTTCAACATGATGATGGTGATGTTCTCATTACAATCAATGAGATGATTTGTGATTCATAGGTGTTGAGATACCGAGAGAAGATAAGTTTTGATGCTGAGAGATCATATAAATTGTATATTGTATATCTAAAGTTTATAGTCATGTGGTATATGAGTGACACACAATGAAACAAGAAATAAGTTAACACAAAGTGTAGGCAACTAATTACTTTTGAATAGATTTATTTAATTATCTACATTGATAGACGACTTGAACAATAGTATATTAGACACATTATAAATGAGCTTTAGATCCTAGGAGATATTTGAGCTTCCAATGGATGTTTCATCACCATAGTAAATTCTTGTTTTTCTGACAAATCAACGTTACTTCCTGGTAATGAAGTCTTCCATTCAAAGTTCAAAACCAAATTTGCCACAAAGTACTCTAAATGGAGCATTGCCAAGTTATAGGCAGGACAAATCCTCCTCCCTGCTCCAAATGGCATCATCTTTATCTCATTTTGACCTGTAACATCAAATCCATTACTACTTTCCTCAAACCTCTCTGGCTTGAACGCCATGGGATCCTCCCAAACAGTTGGATCCCACCCAACCTCTGCCACCATAAAATTAACTGTCCCATATTTAGGCACAAAGTAACCATTAAAAATCACATCCTCAGTCACTGCATGTGGAATTAAGTAGTGAGAAGGAGGGTGGCGCCTTAACCCTTCTAAAATCACTGCCTTAAGATAAGGTAACTTCTCCAAATCTTCCTCTTTTACTTCTCTTTCCTTTCTATCACCAACTACAACTCTAATTTCCTCCACTAGCCTCTGTTGCACATGTTTGTATTTGACCAAATTCGCCATAACCCACTCTAATGCAGTTGAAGTTGTATCCGTTCCTGCAGTGAGAAACTCCGAACACAACGCAACAAGTTCATCGTCATCAAGCTTTCGTTTCTCCTCAGGCAACTCCAAATTCAACAAAGTATCAATATAACAAATGGCACGTTCATGATCAAGATTATTTTTATGGTTTTCTTTTTCTCTCGCTCTTATCAATTGAATAAATACATCCTTTTGATCCTTTTGAAGTTGTAAAAACTCATTCCAACGTTTTCGGAAAATCATGCGAGAGATCATTTTTGGAAAGAAATTTAGCACACCGAATTTTCCGGAGCTTATAATCCAAAGGCGTTGGACATGCTTAATGGTTTCAATTTTCTCGCTGTCCACTTTTATACCAAAACACATAAAAACTAGTAAGTTAAAAATTGCATGATGAATGTGGTCGTTAAACTTAATAGAATAGTTTGATTCCGTTTCGGATTTGAATTGCTTGACAAGTGCTTCAAGGACACATTTGCGCGTGTTAGAGAAGGAATTGAACCGTGACGAGTGAAGCATTGTTGTTGCGAGATTATTGCGAAGAACACGCCATGTGGGGCCGGAACAATAGGAGGCAATGTTGAGTGGTTTGTTTAGGAAAAGGGCTTTAGGGCGGTCAGCGAAAATGGCGCCATTTTGGACCAAGGCCTTTTGGGCGAGGAAACGATCGGATATGGATATGTTGGGTGTAGACCAAAAGTGGAATGAGATGATAGGGCCATGTTTGGCATGGAGATTGCGAAGAACTGGCTCGAGTTGTGGGAATGATTTTCGTAGCCATAGGATATCGGAAATGAAAGGAAAATGGAGTGGTCCAGGAGGGAGTTGAATTGATTTGAGGGATCTTATACTTGTGATAATAAGTATTGAAAGACACATAAAAACAAGGACTGTGATCCATGATGCCTCCATGTGTTAGTTTCAATTGGTTTTACAACAATGATGCATATTTCATTACTTAGTTACTTGTATTTATATATTTATATATATACCAAGAATTGGTCATCAATCTCATTCAGAAAAAAGCAATGTGATGTGTTGTTACTTTTGCGTGGCAACAAACTTAACGTATAACAAATTCGTACGATATATACTACATACATTACGTCCTCTGCCGACGTCTCTACACCCTTTTGTAGGACCCACCACCACGTATGGATAAATATTCTTCCCTACAGTACGTACAGCTTTTGTGTGCAGACACACAGCTTGCGATGCTTATATTTTGAAACGGAGGGAGTATAGTATTTAAATATTATATATCTTATGTGTGAAAGATAGTTGAGAGAATATCGTAATATTTTTTTACTATAGTCGAATCTTTTTTGGAGCTTGTCTTGTGCTTTTGCCTTGTTATTAGAGGGTTCTTCACGTTAAATATTGGTGTTTATTTTATCACTACTACTGCACTTCAAGATCCAATCTTCCTTTTTTTTTTTGGATTTTGAAATTTTAATTTATATTTGCATTAAATTCGTCGAACCCGACAATACTTACACTTCGTGTGTGTTTTTAATTTTAAGGTAACCGAAATTGATTTTAATTGAGATGATTTTTTAAGATTGATTTTTGGTTTTTTGACAAAATTGATTTTAGTTTAAAATGTGTTTAAGGTAAAAAAAAAAAAAGTTAAAATCAATTATAGAGCCACAATCAAATCTAATAGAAAAATCCAAAGATACAAAAAACAAATTTAAGGATTAAAAAAAACTCTTCTATTCCAAAAACGAATACAGGTTATAAGATGTCCTTCGCGTTATACATATTGTTGTTTTGGGTTTTGGTCTAGTGATTCCCATAAGATATTTGTTTCCTATAACAATTTTTAATAATATTTTTCTTTGAGATGTTGCTTTTGGTGTTAGTGGCAGAGGTGTCAACTTAGTTGATATGCCCCCTCTCCATCATTTGTTCTTCATTGATTTATAAAAAAAAATACATATTGTTATTTCTAAATAAAGTTGTAATTTTATCATTTTTTTAGTGATAGTAGTTGTTAGTAATTATTTTTTATTTTTTATTATAGAAAATCTTGTCTCAAAAACATTATGATTGTATAATCATTATACAAACATTATGATTGCGTAGAGTAAAATCATAATATTTTGCGGCAAGATTTTCTATAATGATTGTTTATAACGCTCTCTCCCTCCATCTCTTTATATTGTTTTATTCCAAAAGAAGATGAAAAGGAAAATTGTCTCAAAAACAATCATTAATTGTACAAATATCATTGTCCAATCATAATGTTTTCTAGAATTAATTGATTTTTGGTTTTTTAACAAATTGATTTTAGTTTAAAATGTGTTTAAAATAAAATTGTTTATGTCTGAATATATTTACGTAAAATGAGATTAACATTCATTTTAGCTCTTGAGAAAAAAATTGTCGGACCCAATTTGATCTATGAGAAAATAAAAAATAATTTTTAGTTTGTGAGAATAAATTGGGACAACTTAATCCCTATCAAAATCATCCCAAGAAAAGAGACAATGAGGTCCCTAATAATAAATCAAAATGGTAAATTTTGTCCATGACAATAAATCATTGCTGTTAAGAGACCCTGCAAAAATCCTTCAAAAAAAAAAGAGACCCTGCAAAAATTAAAAAGATATCCCTTCAAAAAAAATATTATAAAGAGATAATTTGGTCCCTACAAAATAATAAGTTCATAAATAATTTTTTATTCAATAAATCATTTATTTTTGTTTTTTCTTTTAACATTCAAACAAAGTTTTCAATAATTAAATATCAATAATCTTACCCATAAAAAAACAATAATTTTGCAAATCTAAAAGAGATACATCTTTACTATATATAAAGAAAATAAGTCGTTTTGGGCTGATTTTTTCTCTTTTTAATTATATTCTTAAGCAAATTTGACTATAAGAATGTTATTTTGTTGGTGTCATTTAAAAATATAAGAATTTACATTTTATTGTCATATTTTTTTGAAAGATATTATATATGTACCATTGGTATTATTCAAAAAGATAAGTATAGTTTGTTACAATATGAAAGTGTAAAATATCTATTATCTATACCTATAATTTTAATCAAAATTTCATAAAAACTATTATTCGTAATTTATACGCATTAACGCTATAAAAAGATGGGACAGACGGGCACGGAGTGGCCGTCTAAACACTAATAACATATAAAAAAAATTAAAAATACACATAATTACCAAATGATCCACGATCAAAAAGATCAACGATTTAAAAAGGTCAACGATATTAAGTCAACATTAAAAGTTTTAACAAAATCCACAACACTGGAAATTCTAAAATAAATCTCCTATCTCATATCTCCTATACATACATTTGAGAATCAAGTACACATGGCACATCAAAATGAAATTCTAATGAAAACTTACATGTGTCAACTCATGGTAATTACAATGCAAAATGCTAAAAATTAAATAAAAAAGATTTCTAATAAGAAGATATCAATTGCATTTAATTGCATTCAATTTACATAATTCACTTCTTTTCAAACTAGTAAAAGACCCGTGCGATGCACGGGTCGCTCAATATTGCGGAAATATTGTGAAATATTGAAAAATATTAAATAAAAATTACCAACATCAATATAATGTTTTTATTAAACTTTTTTCTTTTATATGTAAAAATCAATTAGATATTTGCAACGCGTCCATGCGGATTATATTTATTTATATTTGGGGAACAAATTATTTATGTATCAATATGAGAAACTCGAGATGATAAATTTTTGAAAACTCATGACTATTTTCAAAATATCAACATTAATGTAATATTTATATTAAATATATATTATTTTATATGCAAAACACTGTAAAATATTTGCATCGCGCTCGTTGCAGATTTTGTGTTTATATCTGTGGATACAAATTTTTATATAAGAAAGCCGATATGATAAAATTTTGAAAACTCATGACTATTTTCAAAATATCAACATTAATATAATTTTTCTATTAAATATTTTTTTATTTTACATGCAAAAATCCGTTAGATATTTGTACCGTGCCCGTTGCGAATTTTATTCGCTCATATATGAAGAAAATTTTAATGTATCAATATAAGAAAATCAATATGATAAAATTGTTAAACTCATGACTATTTTCAAAGCATTAGATATATGTAGGCACAAAATTTTAGTCATGTTGATTTGTAATTGATATATAAAATTGATACGATAAAATTCTAAAAACTCATAAAATTTTCAAAATATTATCATTGATGTTTTATTTTTTATTTTATTTTTTGAGATAATCATTGATGTTTTATTTTATATGCTAAAAATCCGTTAAATATTTACAAACCACCCATTGCGAATTTTAAGTTTTTGTCAGATATGATAAGATTTTGAAAACCCATGAATATTTTAAAAATTTGAAAACTCATGAGTATTTTCTATATATAAACATTAACCTTGTATTTCTATAAAATATTTGTTTTTTATATGCTAATATCAATTGCATATTTGCGGTGCACATGTTGCGGATTTATGTACTTAATTATATATGCATTACTAAATTTTTATGTCTAAACATGGTTAAATTTTGAAACCTCATGAGTATTTTCAAAATATAAATATGAATGTGGTACTCTATATAATATGTCTTGATTTTATATGTAAAAATTCATTCATTATTTGCACCACGTTCGTAGCGTCTTTTGTGTATTTATATCCATGGTTTTGTGTTTCAATATAATAAAGTTAGAGATAATAATTTTAAAGATACGATGACATGTCATTTAAATATTTTGGTTTAAATAAAAGTAATGAATTGGATTTTATAAAGGAAAAACACAATTTGAATATCATAAACAAAACACAATTTTTTTTCTCGAAAGAACAGTACACCAAATATAAAACTTATTGTAACTATAAGAATATGTCATTTTCCACAACAACAAAAATGTTCTAACATAAAATATGGTTTGCCACTTCAACCTTCATGCCTGTTATGCTTATTTTGATTAATTAAAAAGAAAAAAAATTAAAACCATTGTTTACAACCTTGAAAACAGGCGTGGTTTATTTACAAATACCATGAACTACTTGACTTGGAAATAATAGTGAGACTTGAAAGTAGTGTAATATAATTATTAACAACATTGGACAATTAATAATCTGACCAAATTAATAACATTGAAAAACTAACTTGAGAAAAAGACACATTAGTCCATTATATTAGTGATTTTGTTGGATTAGTGAAGGATAATGAAGGAATTTTGATAGTAATTAGTTTTCTTATTGTAGTAGTAGATTATGATATTCCTTTGATATGAACAAATAAATCACCAATTAAAAAAATTAAAAACCAAAATTGATGTAAATCAATTGATATTAATTATGCCACTTTTAAAAACCTACTTCAAAGATGACGAGCCTACATATGAAAATATATTACCAATTAAAAAACAATTAAAAATTACCGTAAAAAAATTGATAATATATTCTTACACCACTTTTTATTTTATTTTTTAAATACTTCTTTTTTGTAAAATTTTCTTATATCACTTATTCAAAATAAAAATAAGTTAGGATATGTTGAATCCACAAAAAAATCTAAGAGTTACCCCCACTTCTTTTCTTTTTTTTTTTTTAGATAAGTTACCACACTTAATAATCAACTATAAGCAATGGATATAGTGTGAACTAGATCGCCTACCCGTGCTGCCGCACGGGTCATAAACATTGTAAATAATTATATAATGCAATATTAAACTTCAATTACACAACTAAATCGTTTGAATAACTCATCAAGTAATAGTATTGCATAAAATTAGTGTAAAATGTTTACACATTTTGGAAAATTTCTTTGTACACAACATTTGTAGTCGTATTAATGCAATCACCATTTTCGTCGGTCAGCAAAACTTTAAGACTGTTTCTTGATGTAACCCTTGAGACTGCGACATGTAGTTGACCATGAGAGAAAACCCCATGTGGAAGATATATGCCAACCTGCTTCAATGATTGTCCTTGGCTTTTGTTAATAGTCATTGCAAAACATATAGATATAGGAAATTGTCTACGTTGAAATTTAAACGGAATCCTTGGATCCGAAGGTGTCAATGATAATCCAGGTATATAAACCTTCTCCCCAACGTTGCTTCCAGATATCACCTTTCCTTCCAAAACATACCTTCCCAGCTTTGTAATAATCAACCGAGTTCCATTACACAATCCAGCTGTTATGTCCAAGTTTTGCATCAACAAAACAGGAACGCCAACTTTTAATGTTAATTTGTGATTTGGAAGACCAGAAGAATTAATGTGTTCAAAAATTCCGGTGTATGCACATCATCTGGCTTATTGACCATTGCGGATGCGGTGCAAGGAGAATCACAACTTAAATAAACTTTCTCTTCACCCGGAATGAGGGACAAAACATAGTCATTAATCTCATCAACTATGATGTTTTTAGGGGTCAATATACCTCTATGCTCGAAAAATGATGGATCATGCATGTTGTGTAAAATGGATGGATATATGCAGTCAACAATAGCAGCAATTGTGTTCAAAACTTTCTCTTTATGATTGAATTCAACGGCGAAGGTACGCCATTTTAGTCGAGTAAGTTCAAGTTTGTCTTCGACATCGTCAACAGTTGAGCACCAATCAACTTTTGCTGCACAAATACAAAATTAGAGACATGAAATTTTATCGACAAAAAAAAAATATGACTAATATACTCGTTATACTATTCACATAAAATTTCTGTATCTTAGAGATACAGGTGATATTATAAAAAGACAGCATCATGGTTTAGCAGGAAAACAAAGCAGATATGAACAAAATTGCAAACCATGTCGATTCGTGCCAGGCATATGAATCACATAACATAATTCAGAATTAGTTGAGACATTCCATACAACAGTCGACATTGAATTTAGAAACATAACAGATCAAAAGTAAACACTACACGTCTTAGAGACAAATAATTATCATAAAAAAAGCAAGATCTATTGGTACACAACATTAGAATTATATTTACAATCATAGTCATTTATACACGATGCTTATAAAATTGGAAAAACTTTCCACGTAAAAATCATAAAGCTTCATGGTTTGGTAGAAAAACAGAACGGCAATTTAAATCGTATGAGCGAAGCAATATTTATTCATCGAAACACGAAGCATAAATATTGGAAAAAACTTTACACAAACAGATCAGAAAATATCAAAAAATTGGTTGAAACACAGAACCGCATATGAGATCATTAGAGAACAGCAACACAACATTCATCGAAACATGAAGCATAAAACGGTGGTAAAAACTTTAAACAGTCAAATCATTCATACATTCATGGTTTGTTAAAAAACAGAACCACAATTGAGATTCGATTAAAATAGCAACTAAACATACCTACATCCTTAATATATACCATGCAACACTAAATATTCAGTATATACTCAAGTATAAACAAAAGTCATCATAACTATTACAACAGAAAATATTCTTTTCGAATTTTCAATAGATATTATACTTGAATGTATGAATGATTAAATCACAATGAGAGTAATGGATACAACAAGATATATGTAAATAAAAGAAGGAGATGGAATGTGTTATTATTATTGAGATCGTACCTGTCAAGTTGTGCAATGCTCTGGTTGTTGTTCACTTGATATCAAATCCGCGTGATAGCTCCATTGCTTTTTTCGATCAGCTGACACAGAAAGAAGAATGAAACCAAGTGAGTATGCGTGCGGCTTGTATATGTGTGCAATGTTGGTTGTGTCATTAAGTTAAGATGCTTGATTAATGACCCCACCATTAATGAAGGAGTTGGCGCCCAAGAATTAGGTTTAGGGTTTGGGAGGGGTAGCTCCAATGTTAACAGAGATTATATAATAAGAAGAAATATTTATTCATCGAAACACAAAGCATAAATATTGGAAAAAACTTTACACAAACATATCAAAAAATTTGGTTGAAACACAGAACCACATATGAGATCGTTAGAGAACAGCAACACAACATTCATCGAAACACGAAGCATAAAACGGTGGAAAAAACTTTAAACAGTCAAATCATTCATACATTCATGGTTTGTTGAAAAACAGAACCGCAATTGAGATTCGATTAGAATAGCAACTAAACATACCTACATCCTTAATATATACCATGCAACACTAAATATTCAGTATATACTCAAGTATAAACAAAAGTCATCATAACTATTAAAACAGAAAACATTCTTTTCGGATTTTCAATAGATATTATACTTGAATGTATGAATGATTAAATCACAATGAGAGTAATGGATACAGTACGATATATGTAAATAAAAGAAGGAGATGGAATATGTTATTATTATTGAGATTGTACATGTCAAGTTGTGCAATGCTCTGGCTGTTGTTCGCTTGATATCAAATCCGCGTGATAGCTCCATTGCTTTTTTCAATCAGCTGACACAGAAAGAAGAAGGAAACCAAGTGAGTATGTGTGCGGCTTGTATATAAGCAATGGATATAGTGTGAATGATACGGGTTCCGTGAAAACGCTCTGCTAGGGTTCCAAACCTAGTTGTGCGCCATATTCATTTTGATCACCTTTCATGCTTTATATCCATCTTTCAAAGCCACTAATTGTTATTGGTTTTCTTTCATTTGTGGTAATCAGTGGTCAACACATCAGGAAATTAGCTTTATTCAATTTCATTCGGTTGGGGTAATTGATCCACAAATTGCCATTGTCATTACTAATTGGTGTGCCATCCCACTTCTTGTTCGATGCAGCTTGTTGTTGATCCAATTGGTATAAATTCTCCTAACATTTGGGATTTGGTATTTGGTGTTCACTATTCCAATCACAACATACAACTTTCAATTGGCATTTGTCTAGCCTTTTGGGATTGGTTTGTATTCACTATTGTGACCCCAGCCATGGCCTTTGATTGGCAATTTGAACTTGCAGTTCTGGTGGTTCATTCCTCATCAACGCATGTTACTCCTTTCTTCACAGCCGCGGTTGCTCCAACACAAGTATTTGTCATTGATATATAAAAAACACAACCAAATATTTGTCACTAATAAATATAAAAATAATCACGGGAATACTTGAGAATAAAAAACCATGGGAAAATTTTTTGTCACTGATAAATATTAAAAAAAAATACGAGACAAATACTTTTTTTTTAAAAAAAACACGGACAAATACTTGATAAATATATAACAACACAAGAGAAATAATAGTAACTGATAGATAAAAAATACGAGATAAGTTTTTGTAACTGATACATAAAAAACACAGGACAAATATTTGTCACTGATATATATATTAAAACATTAGTTAAATATGTCACTATAAATACAAAAAAAAATTAATGAACAAATATTTGTCATTGATACAATAAAAAATATATAAATGTATAAAAAAATCACAAGACAAATATTCGTTACTACTACGCTAAAAAAAACTACAAGAAAAGTATTCTTGACTAATAAATATTAAAGAAAACATGATAAATATTTGTCTGTTATGTATAAAAGAAACACGAGACATGTATTTTTCACAGATAAAGAAAGAAACACAAGTCTAATATTTGTTCCTAATACATAACAAATTATGGAACTAATATATATGACTAAATTTTTTTATAAAAAAACACACACGAGACTACTATATGTCTTTGATGCATAAAATACATGGGACAAGTATTTCTGACTGATAAATATTTAGAAAAATACGTGACATTTATTAATGACTGATACACAAAAGAACACGGGACAAATATTTGTCATTGATAAATATCAAGAAAACACTAGACAGTTATTTGTCAATGATAAATATTAAAACGTACATGTAACAACTATTAATCACTGATACATAAAAAACATGGGGCAAATATTTATCATTGATAAATATCAAAAAAAAACTAGACATTCTCAATGATAAATAGTAAAAAACACGAGATAACTATTTGCAACTAATACATAAAAGAGTACAAGATAAGTATTTATCACAACTTTTTTACGAAGTTTTTATGACTGATAAATATATAAAAATGAGACAAATATTTGTCAATAATAAACACATAACATATATTTGTCATGATAAATATAAAAAAAATAGGATAAATCTTTATCATTGATACATAAAAAAATTATGGGTCAAATATTTGTCACTGATAAATATAAAAACCACTGTAAACATATTAGTCATTGATACATAAAAAACATAGGATAAATATTTGTAATTGGTAAATCTAAAAAAAAGGGATTAAAGGAAATGAGCAGTCAGTGTACAACACCTTTACAGTGTCAACCAATCAAACTTAGTTATTCTGCCGTATCATGTTAAAACAAATTAATTAAATAAAAAAAGAAAGAAAAACTGAAAAACCTAAGAAATAGGAATAGATCGTGTTCCCATAAAAATTTAGATCATGTTTATCTCTCTCCCAACTCAACGCCTCTTCTTGGAAGAGCAACGTCGCCTTCCTCCATATTTGTCTAAGCCTTCTGTATCATTTTAACATATCCTTATTTTGCTCTTCCATCCACTAATTTCGTATACCCATCCCCCATGATTTCTGGCATATGTTTCCAATGGATCCATCCCATTATTTTCACAACCATCCCCTCCCCCTTGATTTCTGGTTCCGAGCCACCCCATGGCTGCTACGAAGCCGGACAAAATCACTGCCCATGGTCTCTCCATAAATTACGGAAATCCCCGGTTGATGACCATTCTTAGATTCACTCCTTCATCATCGTGAACGCCCCTATATTCGCCTCGTAAAGAAAACATCGGTGAAAGGTGAAAGTTGAATCTCAGAATATTCATGAAGGAGAGCCATTGTGCAAGCAAGGGAGGAGAAGGAACACTCATTTGGATAGTAGTGGTTGATTGTGATGCTAATTATTTTTTATTTATGAAATTTAATTAATTTATTTATTTTAAATATGACATGTCAAAATAATGAGTTTTAATTAGTTGACCATGTAAAGAGTATTTTACATTGTCTGTGCGTAGTCCTTTAACTAAAAAAAAATAAGGGACAAATATTTGTGATTGAAATATAAAAACATGATACAATTATCTATCACTAATAAACATAAAAAACACAAGATACATATTTGTCTTTGCGACATTAAAAACAATGACAAATATGAAAGAAAAAAAACACGGGACAAATAATTTCGTTGATAAATAAGAAAAAAAAAATATATAATTTATTTTTAGAGATTAAAAAATAGTAGTTTGTCGCCCGTGCATGGCACGGGTTAACACACTAGTTTATAACATATTAAAAAAAATGGTATCAGCAATGTAGCAAAAATAGAATACATGTTTTTTTTATGGGCAAAAGGGGAAATGCCCCCAAAATAGAATACATGTTACTTCGTTCATATGTATGTACATGATATATCATCCGTGATGATGATGGTTGCTTGAATGATAAAGATAGAATAGAATAAAAATGAATGATTTTTGAAGAAAAAATATATTATTTAAAGACTTTTTCTTTTATAGGGCAAGATTTTTAATTATTGATATTGAACAAATTATCTATTTTTAACTATTGTTAGATTTATTTTCTTCAATAAAAAAATTATTGTTTATTTCGTTTTTTACCGTGGTTTATAGTTAGGACTACCCATTTTTTTAAAATGACTAAAATTGCTTTTTGTTTTTTTTAGAGATCAAATTGTGTCTCACAATTTTTTAAGGGATTAAAATGATTTTTTTTTGTCACATTTTTTAAAATATTAATTATAAATAATATGCGATAAAGAAATATCATTTGATTTTTATCCCTTTTTTTATCATACCAATTTTTCTAATTTTTTTTACGAAATCAATTCTTATCATTTAATGAGCCGTGGAATATTTAATAAGTTATTAGATGGTAAAAAATGGTAACTGATCTTTATCCAACTTAAATTAAATATATCCTATTGCCAAAAAAGTGAATGGGAATGTTGTTTTGCTTACCAACGATCAAGTTATATCCTAAAAATGGAAAAGGATTATCTAAAATCGAACACTCAACACGATTTAAAAGGATAAGGTAAAATCTATTTAATGCGTGGGGATGTTTTTTGAGGGAGGAAAACTGAAAAGAAGATGGAACTAAAATGTTGTTCGACCAAAAAAAAAATGTTGTAGCACAATTATTGTTAAATGTTGTTGGAGATATTTATGTATTTTTTTTTTGTGTTAAAAAGCAATTCTAGAAGTAAAATGAGCAAATTTCATACTATGTTGGCTCACACTGAGCCCAACATGGATTGGGCATGTTCTTAGTGTATTGTAACCTAAATTAGAAAATTGTTGTTCACACTTTAAAGAAGGTTAAAATATACCAGAAAATGACATTTTTACCCCGGCGGTAGTTAACTGCCACCAGATGATGCATCAGCAGTTAACTGCCGCCGGTTCCATCGGCAGTTACCTGCCGCCGGATGCATCGACAGCTAACTGCTGCGTTCAGTACTTATGCAGATCAGCAATCAGAACCGACATCTTTATCTCTTCAATCTCTAAACTCTCTCAAATCATCCAAATCCCAAATTTCTCAAATCCAAATCAACCAACACTCCAATAACAAGTAAGTTTTCTTAATCAAGTACCATTGTCTTTTTATGTTTATATGTTACATTTTTCCTCTTAAATTAGAAATTTTAAGTTTTAGGGTTTGTATAAATTTTGATTTTTTTGACAAGAAATGATAGAATGTTTACATGTAAATGACTTATGTTGCTTAAATGTTTAGATCTTTGCATGTTTATGTTGTAATTTTAAGTTTTAGGGTTTATGTATAATTTGCACTCCAAGTGTTTGAAGAAATGTTTGAATGAGTTTTTAATTGGATTGTTTTTAATTTCTTATGGTGTAGATCTAAAAAAATGGCTCAAGTATACTTTCATGTATCATTCAACGGTGGTAACCAACATTTTTTCAAGGTTCGCGACGACGTCACATTAAAAGAATTGAAGGATCTACTTCATGAAATCAACCAACGAATCAACCATGAAGACACGAGGAGGGTGGAATACGTTTGGTATCACCGTCCTTCGTTCGACTCAGACGAGAATATGTCGTTCACTAGGTCGGAGTTAACGAACGACGACGACATGAGGAGCATGTTCTCGATATTTGCTAAGCCGAACATGATCCCCTCGAGATGGATGTTACGTTGCCGAGGTCGCCTGAAGATATTCTTAACAGTTTGATTCGGCTGGATGAAGATCACTACAAGAAAACTGCGTTTTAGCGTCGGCCAAAAGTCCACTCTAACAGGGCTAAAACGGACGCTAACTGTAAGTTTTAGGGTTTATGTATAATTTGCACTCCAAGTGTTTGAAGAAATGTTTGAATGAGTTTTTAATTGGATTGTTTTTAATTTCTTATGGTGTAGATCTAAAAAAATGGCTCAAGTATACTTTCATGTATCACGGTGGTAACCAACATTTTTTCAAGGTTCGCGACGACGTCACATTAAAAGAATTGAAGGATCTACTTCATGAAATCAACCAACAAATCAACCACGGAGACACGAGGAGGGTGGAATACATTTGGTATCACCGTCTTTCGTTCGACTCAGACGGGAATTTGTCGTTCACTAGGTAAGAGTTAGCGAACGACGACGACATGAGGAGCATGTTCTCGATATTTGTTGAGCCGAACATGATCCCCCTCGAGATGGATGTTACATTGCCTAGGTCGCCTGAAGATATTCTCAACAGTTTGATTTGGCCGGATGAAGATGTTTAGGTATTATTATTATGTTGTGTCGTTATTTTGTTGGATTTTAGTTTAATTCTTGTTAGTTTGCCGAAAATGTCGGCATTGAAGTGTCATATACTTAGCGTAAAGCTTTGCAAGTCTTTTTGAAAACTCCAAAGAATGAAGAGTTCTACCGAATCAACTTTATAAGTTTTAACATCGAATCCCTTCGTATAGGAAGAGTGTGACGAAAGAGGATGCAGTTCTAAGATGTTGTTTTGTGCTTGATCATGCTCCTCTGTCAATCGAAACTTGTCATTTGGCAGGGCAGTAGGATTAAGTTCAAAAGAATATATTGGAAACTACATTCGTTTTTTACACATCCTATATGAAGGAATTTGATGTGATAACTTTTAAAGTTGATTCGGTAGAATTCATTCTTTTGAGTTTTCAAAAAGACTTGCAAAGTTTTACACTAAGTATAAGACACTTCAATACCAACATTTTGAGCAAACTTTCAAAAAAATTATTTTCATCCAGCATCACGATGATACAACATTCTTAGGGATAATGTAATGTAATGTAACGCTTGGTTTATTTGAACGGATATGAAATTATAACTAAATAAATATATTGTATTCTATTAATTTTTAATTTATTACGCGTACTTGTGTATTTTTAATTATTAATGTGCACACGAAAGTCCTGGAAAGCCAGGACAACAACATGATAATCTCGGAGAGGAGGCACAGATGTTGGAGCTCTAGGGATGTCCTGCATGTACCTGTATTGCCTTTTAACCCGCTCAGGCAAGTGACGGTACATGACCTCACGACCGTACATGATCCACCTTGAATACCAGCATACCTCCTCAAACCCCTGGATCTCCCTATGATTCTCGTACGACATCCAGGTAATGTCATCCATCTTCGAACGATCCAGCGCCAGACGGTAGGGCTTCGAATGTCCATGACCCCTGTGTAGAATCCATCTGGAAGCGCAAGGATGGTTTTGCTGGTAATCATCATTATCGTCATGAGGGTAGACTTCTAGAAAATGGGCCACAAACCATCCCTGCACAAACCAAACACATTTATAAGTTATTATTATCAAACATAAGATAGAAATTACTATAAACACATTATATTAAGATACATACGCATAGTAAATTAAAATTATTACCATCAAAAGTGTTGTGCAAACCCCAATCTTTTTTCCCTCCAAGCGAAGAGGCCTCGGTTAGACAGTGGTAAAGGTATGCCAATGCCATCCCTCCCCACGAATACTGCCTCATCCCAGCATAGGTCTCCATCGTCCGCAGAGGTGCCAGGTCGATGTGTTTGTTGCTTTTATCACCAAACAATGCACACCCAATCAGATATAGGAGGAAACACTTCACACATGCTTTCCTGTGCCTATCCCTTTGTAGTATATCCTCCTGCGTCTCTACACGCGCTAATCTGGTGGCAGCACTCAGGTGATCCTCATAAAGCTCCTTCAACTTCTTATAGGAAATGTATCCACAAAACTCCTTCTTGCAGTTTTTCATCGCATATTCCTGAGAAACACCTAAGTGTTGGACCATCAAATTCACTCCTTCAACCTGAGACACCTTCTTTTGATGGCTCAGCAGCACCCCTTCAATATGAAGATGGAGAAGACATGCCAAATTATCTAAAGTGATGGTCATCTCCCCCACATGCATGTGAAAACTGCTGGTCTCAGCATGCCATCTCTCGGCCTTAATTAGAGCATGACAAACCTCCTTATACCTAGTGTACAGTAAATCATGCAACCCACTAACCTTTATAGGAGTCCAAAACCAAGCCGCATTCAAAGGCGGACGCTCGAGGTCTGCCACCTTATTCCTATGATTAATGACTCTAACCTTACGAGATTTGCGAATCTCAAATAATCAAAAACACCACATAAATCAAAAGCATATATAAAAAAACATATATTTCGTATATAAAAAATTACGCGCGAACAATAATTGAAGACAAAAAAAATAATCATACAACAGCATGTGTTCATATTATATTTTTTTTAAAGTTATCATACAAAAAAATATATACTTCGTATATAAAAAATTACGCGCGAACATTAATTGAAGACAAAAAAATAATCATACAACGGCATGTGTTCATATTATTTTTTTTCAATTTATCAGACAAAAAAAATATACTTCATATATAAAAGTTAAAAAAGAAAAAAAAAACTTACATTGTTTGCATTATACCACATTCGTAATGCAACATGTGAAGCGTATGAAGACAAAAAAGTGTCACAATAAGGTCCTCCAGGAAAGGGAGCCACCTCAGGTAACTGATGTGGATCTGCCATAGCCGCAATGTCGTCCTCATCTTGCTCACCCGCAGCGTCCTCACCCTCGTCCGCAACACCCTCTTCCCCAACATGTTGGACGTCATAGCCACCATCTGTGGCATCATGTAGCTGCTCCTGATACACCATGTACTGTGTGGGGTCTACCACCTGCGACACATGTTGTGTCGGCTGAGAACTCCCCTCTTAGGCACATGAGGGTTTGCAGCCTGCCTCTTCCGTCAGTAGCTGCTAGTCATGGGCTGCTTACCAGCTCTAGTCGTTCTATCTTGGTTCTGATCAGACACATCTACACAAAAACAAAACTCAAAAAATTAGCCATAATAAAAACATCATTCTATCACAATTCCAACATTCTCACAATTCCAACATTCTCACAATTCTATCACCATTTAAACAACATTCATCAACATACTCATTTAGGCATTTTAATAAACACTTTGAGTGCAACATTCATATTGTGTTAATTGGACAACATTCACAACCACATTATACTTAAACATAATCTAAACAACATTCACAACAACTGCATTCATCTATAACATCATAAACTACACATGCAATTTACCAAAATTTCAATTTAATCATAAACCCTAACCACATGCAATCTACCAAAATTAACAAAAATAAACCTATCTAAACTAACATTAACATTAAAAATGATTAATATTACTTACTTGTTGTGGATGGGTATGAAATTGTTTGAATTTAGTGGAATGGAATTGGAGAGGATTGGAGAGAAACTGAGAGAATTTTGTAGAAATTGTATTGTTTTTAAACCTGTAAACACAGGTTCTGTTTTGATTTTGTATAAGTACAGATCGCTGCGGCAGTTAGCTGCCGCCGGGGTAAAACAGTCATTTACTAGTGTTTTTTAGTCTTCTTTAATGTGTATACAACAATTTTCCCTAAATTATTAGAAAATTGCTCTTCTCCCAACGAAAATTGCTCACTCTCATGCAAACAGACGAAAATACCCCCAACGTGACTTAAGTCACGCATGTTATACACCTGCGTGACTTAAGTTACGCTCGGTATATATCAACGTGACTTAAGTCACGCTGGTGTATAACCTGCGTGACTTAAGTCACGCTCGGTAGATGTCAGCGTGACTTAAGTCACGCTGCGTTTTTTTATAACTCAGGCAGAACCTCACTTCTCCATTTCACTTCCTTTCACTTCTCAAATCTCTAAAAAATCTCCCAAATCATTCAACCTCAAATTTCTTCAACTTCAACTCACCCACCACTCCAACAACAAGTAAGTTTCTTAATCAAGTACCATTGTCATTTTAAGTTTATATGTTACATTTTTCCTCTTAAATTAGAAATTTTTAAGTTTTAGGGTTTGTTTAAATTTTGATTTTTTTGGCAAGAAATGATACAATGTTTACATGTTAATGACTTATGTTGCTTAATATTTAGATGTTTGCATGTTTATGTTGTAGTTTTTAGTTTTAGGCTTTATGTATAATTTGCACTCCAAGTGTTTGATGAAATGTTTGAATGAGTTTTTCATTGATTTTTTTTAATTTCTTATGGTGTAGATCTGAAACAATGACTCAAGTATACGTTCAAGTATCCTTCAACAGTGGAAACCCTCATTTTTTTCAAGGTTTGGGATGATGTCACGTTAAAAGAATTGAAGGATCAACTTCATGAAATCAACCAACGACTCAACCACGGAGACACAAGGAGGGTGGAATATGTTTGGTACCATAGTCCATCGTTCGACTCAGAGGGGAATTTGTCGTTCACTCGGCCGGAGTTAACGAACAACGACGACGTGAGGAGTATGTTCTCGATATTTGCTCAGCACAACATGATCCCCATCGAGATGGATGCTACATTGTTAAGGTTGCCTGAAGATACTCTCAAGAGTTTGATTCGACCGGATGAAGATGTTTAGGTAGTATTATTATGTTGTGTCATTATTTTGTTGGATTTTAGTTTAATTTTTGTTAGTTTGTTGAAGATGTTGGCATTGAAGTGTCTTATACTTAGCGTAAAGGTTTGCAAGTCTCTTTGGAAACTCAAAAGAATGAAGAGAACACAACATTTATTCTACTGAATCAACTATATAGGTTCTCACATCGAATTCTGTCGTATAAGATGAGTGTGACAAAAGGGACTGCAGGTCTAAGATGTTGTTTTGTGCTTGATCATGCTCCTCTGTCAATTGAAACTTGTCAGTTGGCAGGGCAGTAGGATTAAGTTCAAAAGAATATATTGGAACTGCATTCCTTTTTTTTATGACTCATCTTATATGAGGGAATTCGATGTGAAAACCTATATAGTTGATTCGGTAGAATACATGTGTCGTGTTCTCTTCATTTTTTTGAGTTTTCAAAGAGACTTGCAAATTTTTACACTAATTATAAGACACTTCAATGCCAACATTTTTGGCAAACTTTCTAGAATTTAATTTTAATTCAACATCATGATGAAACATCATATTTAGGGAGAATGTAATGTAATGTAGCGCTTCGTTTATTTGAACGGAGATGAAATTATAAGTAAATAAATTTGTCGTATTCTATTAATTTTGGAATTTATTACGAGTACTTGTGTATTTTCATTCATTCATCCATTCATTATTCCATTTTTCATCCGTTCAATCAATAATTCAATCATTTATTCATTCAAAGTTAAAATATGCAAATTCAATCATAGTTATAATACGGAAAAATAAAACCAAAAATGTACCAAAATGTCATAAAAATGCGCAAAGGCACAAGTGTAAATATAATACATCAATGTCATAAAAAAATAACTAAAAATATACAAAACTACATCAGTCACAAGACCTTACTCCGCTGGACTATGGCTCTTAGTCCTCCTCTGGGGAACCCCCTGCTCCTGCAAGATGAGATACTCCGACTGGATGCCGTGCACAATTGTGGCAACCGTTGGATTCCCAATCACATCAGGACAAGTGAAGGCATTGTCCATTCTACGTCTGATGTTCTCAATGATCTACAGTGGGTCTAGAACCTGTCGGGCATACTGCTGCTGAACAATAACCTCCTCCTAAGGAGGGACGGGAGGGGCGTCCTCTGCAACGATAGCAGGGTCGATCATGATGGGATGAGATACGTTGTGGAACCATGTAATGTATCCATCATGATACCTCCACCGTCGAGCCTCTGATGTCCACCGACCCCGAAGTGCATGCGGAAGTACATGTAGCAGAAAGTCTTGAAAGGACACTCTGACCGCCGCAGCCTAAAAGAATCTGATGAACGGTATGAGATTTAGGGACCGTCTGCACGTGACCGTACTGCCGGAGAACCCGCTCTGGCAAGTGAAGGTGCATAATCTGACTGTCGGTCATGATCCAACCGGAGTACCAGAAAATGTCCTGGAAAGCGATGATCCCCCGTCGGTCCTCGTACGGCATCCAGGTGACATCAACATTGACCATCAGATCAATGAGGCCACGATAGTGTGCATCATCAACATGACCCCTGGGCGGTCTCCAGCTAGCTGCAAGGGGAGCGCCAACCTGATACCCCTGACTCAGACACCTCGTATACATGTTCCTAAAATGGGCCAAAATCCATCCCTACAAACAAATATTTCATCATCACAAACTCATAAACATACACAATAATATCGTAAGTCATTCAAAAAATGTTATAGTAAAAAGAAAAGAAATTCTACCATGAGTAGAGTCGAGTAACCGCCAATGGCTTTCATCCTCGGGACTGTGACATGAGAAAGCTCGTGGTAGAGGTAAGTAAGAGCCATCCCACCCCTGGACCACTGGCCCAACGTGTCCAAATCCATGATGCACTACATCCACAGCAGATGAACGCTTTTGATGCTTCTGTTAGCAAAAATGGTGATGCCAACCAAGTACAACATAAACGCCCTGGTGCACTGCGCCCTCACCGTCACCTTCTCCTCAGCCTCATCATCATCAGCAAGAAGATCCCCCAACTCATTGCACCTATGCAAGAGTGTCTTGTAATGCATCCTCAAACTAGTGATACTGATGCAAGCACCCCATTGTGCCTTTGTCTCCTCATCAACATCGCCATGGGTCATACCCAAACCGACCTCCAGCAACTCCACACCTCTCTCGTATCCTACCTCGGCATGACTCAACTCTAGGAGCCTCCAACGATGGGGATGTGTAGAAGACACGCCACATCATCGAGTGTGACGGTGATCTCCCCAACAGGCAGATCGAAGCTGCTGGTCTCCTCATGCCATCTCTCTGAGAAGGCGGTGATGAGGGCAGCGTTGATGCTATCGTACCCAGTATGATGGAGGGGTAGAAGACCGGATGCCTCCACCAGTTGCCAGAACCAGACCTGATCGTTAGTCGGGACTGGGATCCTCCTAACTTTCTTCCCGTGAGAAACCGCGTTGCATTTACGCGTCCTCTGCAACTGAAATATAAAAAATTAAACGAACAATAAACCGTTAAAAATATATACATTTCAATAACTAAAAAAGACATAACAATTTAATCGTAAAAAAACACGTGTCAATTTAATTACGCGCGCCAATTAAATTAAGTGCGACAATTTAATTACGCGTGTTCATTAACATATTTTAACATAATAAATAAATCGTAAAGCTGACATGCCACTAAATAAAATAAATTGTAATTGACGCGTAATTAAATAAAATTAAACAATTATACTTACTTGAGCATCGTTTCAAAGCTGACATGTCACTTGTCTACCGAAATCCGGTAGGAGTGACATGGTAGTAGGACCCCCGGGAAAACTCTGCGCCTCCTCATCCTCAGCCTGACCCACCTCCTCAGCCTGATGCTGGGCCTCACCCTCCAGCTGGTGAGCCGCCTCCTCGTACTGAGGCTGAAGCTGACTCGGGTCCACCATCTGGGACGCACCTGTCTGGGACGACGATCCCACCTCCTGCTCTCTCCTAACGCCCTGTCTCCGTCGAGTAGCAGGAGGGTGCGCAACCGCCTTTTTGGCACGTGCACTCCTAGTCATGGTCTCTCTATCACCTCTAATCATGTCTGGTCTCTGAGACATATCTACACAACATTTTTAAAAACAAAAATCAATGCAAAAATAACAATTCAATCTCACTATAATCAACATTAATCAACATTAACAATCAACATTAACAATCTAATTTCTAACTAAACCCTAAACTACCACATTTCACTCAAACTCAGTATAATCAACATTAACAATCCAATTTCTAACTAATTTCATAATTAACAGTGAAAAAATCAAAAAAAATTCATTGATACATTTTATCAAACACCTAGAGTGCAACATTCAATCAACATAAAATCTAACAATTTCTAAACCATAAACTGCCACATTGGAGTGAAGCTTACTCTAAACAACATCTAAACTACAATTCTTAACTTAATTCATCATTAACAATCCTAAAAACTCAAACCCTAAAATCCTAAAATTGTGAAATTTATCCAAAAAAACCAAAATTTAAACCATAAAAAGTCGATGCAATAGGATAATAAACACTTACTTGATTTTGGGTAGAAGTTGATGTTGATTGACACAAGAATGGTTGAAATCCCAAAAAGGGGGAGAAAATTCGATTTGGAAGTTTGAACACAGTGGTTATGTGTTCTGGTTGTTGTGTTCTTAAAACAGAACTCAACGTGACTTAAGTCACGCTGGCGCAACGTGACTTAAGTCACACAGATGCTACAGAGCGTGAGTTAACTCATGGAAGGGTATTTCTGTCATTTTCTTTGGGAAGGAGCAATGTTGTTTGTGGGAAGAGCAATTTTCAAATTATTAGGGATTTAGGGTTGTCTTCATCCTAAAAAATATGGCTATTACTTTTCTCACTTTATTGGTTAGCCATGTGTCCTATTATTATTTTTCAAAATACCATTTGTTCGACAAATATAAACCGAACCAAGTTTTGTCATATATAATATGAAACCTTATATTGCCCAGAATAGTAGAACATCATTGCATATAATATTAAGAACATATAATTGAAAATGACAAAAATTAAAAGAGACAAAAATGTAAAGAGACAAAAAGTGAATAAAACTCTCATTTTATTAATAAATCATATCTTTCATAATACATTTATATTGTCATTGAAGCTTATTACACAAAATATAATTAAACACTTAATGCTAAACATGTGGTACAAGAAGATGGAAGAGGAAGGAGAGGAAGATGGAGGACGAAGGAGGTTGGGGTAAGGTTTGTTTCCTTTTTTGGACGAAGGAAACTTTGATGGTCAACTTTACGCCGAGACAGATCATCCTTACACCCAAAAAAATGGTGCAAATTTGCAGAGCGGCACCATGTCTTTTGCCCATGCAAAAATGGTGCAAATTTGTATGAAAGGCCAACGGTGGAATCACATTGTAGAAGAAAAGAGAAGGAGAAAATATGAGATGATGAAATGAGAATTTGTGAAGGATTGATGGGTATTTATAGGGTTAATTTGTGTCACATGAATGCATAGAGTGTAATGGACCATTAAATAGGGTCAAAAAACCATGGTAAACTGGTTTGACATGTCAATGAAACTGGTCTGACCAAAGAAAAGTTGAGCAAGTAACTGTCCAAACATTGAAGTGGTTCGGATTATATAATCCGAACTCATCCCAAAAATGTTCTGTTTATATAATATGAACTAGTTCAAATCTGTGTTAAATTTAGTACCTTATAAGGTGAGGGAGAGTTCGGATTATATAATCCGAACTAGTTTAGTACAAGATTTTTATGTGGTCCACATTGCACTTACACTTTTTGTGGTCCACGACACACAAAAACTTCTATAAATTAGTGTGCATGTTTTCATATGTTGTAAACCACACCAAATAGTCATCAACACTTCGATCATTGATATGAACAGCAAACTAGCTGCAGTTTACTATAAAGGCGGAAAACCCCATTTGTTCAGGGTTTTGACTGATGTCACTTTCTTCGGGTTGAAGGATCAACTGGATCAAATCAACCGTCAACTCAACCACTTACAGAGACAACCATAAGAGTGTAGTTCAGTCAGATGAAGCTCAGAAACGACGACGACGTGAGAACCATGTTCTCAATATTTTGTCAGTACAATACTAAAGGACCAATCGAGTTGGACGCTTATTTGGTCAGATCTTTCGAAGATATTCGGGGAAGTTTGATCCGGCTCAGAAACTACGAAGAAATCAGGCCTCTGATGGAGGAACCAGACGAAGAAGTTAGTTTGGTTGATCTATGATTTTTCATGTTTTGTTTTATTACGTGTTTTACGTTGTTGAATTATGTCATCTGATGTATTTGAGATCGTTGTATTTAATGTATGTCTCTAAAATTAAATTTCTTGTTTTAAAACTCATAATTTATAGGATAAAGGACAATTCAGTTTATATAATTTGAACTTGTCAAGTACATGATTTTTTTTCTGTGGTCCACATTGCACCGACAATTTATGTGGTCCACGATGAAAAAAAAACTTGTATAAATAGACGTGTTTGGTTCATTTGATGTAAAACACAACAAAGAACTATGAACACATTGTCAGATGTTGTTATGAACATGTTGGTTATAAGATGAGTGTTGGTGGAGGGAAGATGTTCCAACATCGTTGTTCTGAACACCTTCCCTTTCATCAACACTCATCTTAAAAACTCAACAAAGAACTGTGAAAAATTATGCGGCAAATTTGAATACCAAGAGGTTGTTATGAGCTAGATCTTGCTGCCTTGCCAATAGAAATATGACAGTTGGCAAGGCAGCAGGATCTAGCTAAAAAAACCTCTTGGAACATCTTCCCTTTCATCATCACTTCTCTTATTATGTTGTATTACGCTGTTGAATTATGTTGTTTACTTTTTTTCCTGTGTTATTCACCATGAAAACTCTCAAAAGATCAAGGTTAAACACAGTCTGGGACAGTTCAGATTATATAAACTGAAATATTTAAGAAGTGTTCGACATATATAATTCGAACCATCCTAGACTATGAACGGTGACATTACACCAAAGGTTTGGACGGTTTGTGGTGTGTTAAATGAGTTTTAAATGATAAACATGTTTCCTTTGACCCAATTTACAATCTTGGGACATTTTATGGCTATAAATAGTATTGCATCCTTAAACATTTACATTCATTCTTGACTTCTCATCCATTCTCAAAATTTCTTTATTTTTTTTTTAGTTTTGAGTGGTTTATGATATCATGGTCATTGTTGTCCATTCATACAATATCAACTATTGTTTTGCAGTTTATGTGGAGATTGTATGATAGTCAACATAGACCTTTAATATCAATTACATATCCATTTTCTTGGTTTCAACATGTTTCGGATTGTATAATCTCAAATTCCCGTGATAGGGGTTCGGATTATATTTATCGAGCAAATGATATTTTGAAAGAGAAAAAATAGAACGTGTGAGAAACCAATAGGCTGAAAATAATAATAAAAATAATAATAGTAAGAACTAAGAACTTTGCATTAATCCTCTAAAAAAAATAAGAACTTTGTTTAATGCAAATTCCATTAACGTCAAATTGTCTCCTATTAAACGATGTTAATTTCACATTGTCACTTTAACACTACATGTAGATACCTAACTGGTGGTATGTGGATGGATTTTGGTTTAGGATTAACGTGATTTACTTTTGTCTGAACTAAATATATTTATGTATTTTTTTCTTCTCACATACTAACTTGTTTTGTGAATATATTTGTCTAACTAACCAAAACATCTTTGACTTTCCATAGACACCTAAATGTATCTTCACAACTTATGTCATTTGAATCCGTTATAGATAATGGCCGCACAATAAATTTAGTTTATTGGTGAGATTTAAAGCAAATTTTGTTTTTAGGTGTCTAAAGAATTTTTTTATATATGGGACATTTTTTTTGCTACATATATGGCATTTTTTTTTATCAAACCTAATAAAAAATAATTCTTTGTTTCTGGACCTAAAACAAGAGTTTAATAGCCTTACATTTGGGTCGACACTAGTACTGGTTTGTGATTTGTTTTTTTTACCACGGCTTTGTGATTTTTATCAAGCAGGAGAAAATCATTTCACTCTTAGTATTATTTTTGTGTAGTCAGCGAGTCAATTTCTACAGCTGTACGTACATATAAACATTATGAAACTGAAACCTAAACTCAACAAGTTTTCACTCTAAAAAAATATCAATGTTCACAACCGGCTTATGAGTATTCTTTAAGAACTCTAAAAAAATAAAAAAAATAAAATATATTTGTATAATCATTTTGAAACAATTTTTGGGCAAATCTTTTGTACTCTTATTATATTTTTACTCTTTCTCTCTTCCTCTTTTTCTAACTTTCTTGTTTTTGACTTATAAGAAGAGATAAAAAGAAGAATGTTGTATCAAAAATTGTCATAAAATAGTTGTAGACACATCTTTACGGCTAAAAACATATATGTATCTTGAAAATTAAGTCAATTACTTGTCAAAGTAATACGAGCTTGTCTAACATGTACAATATTGCACAAGTTAAAACACAACTTTTTATTGTAAAACAATAATTATTTATTAAAAAGTTATATATTTATATAAAATGCACAAATTTCAAACGACTTACATATGTTAATTTACACATGATAGAAAAATCCACAAAATAATTACATTAGTTTTATGCAAAAGCTACCCCATATAGTTTTTTAAATAAATGCCCTAAAAAACACTTGAGTAGTTAACATTTTCAAATTTCAAATAAACAATAACCTTTACCAAAAAAACATGTCCACTTCAGAAAGATGTCTCTGGCTTTCTGCGTTAAGCTATATATTTCATTAAAGCAAATCGTATCCTGCTTTCAATATAAATTAAGTTGCAGTATATTTTCAATTGTAACCCCACAACTAACAATAGTACCATTATGTGACACATGAAATTAAAACAAGCACCTCAAAGCTTTTCCAAATTAATATGCAAATTAACCACAATCTCAATAACTCATACACATATATATATATACTTGCAGCAATATATCTCCATTCCCCACCCTCGCATACTCAACATGAAAGCTAAGAGTGGTCTTTTTGCAGGGTCTCTCAACAGCAATGAACTTGTTGTCATCCAAAAACACAATGAGGTAAACCATACAGAAATTAATTTAGAGCACAAGTTAATTATTACCTACATCCTTTTTTATAAGTACTTTGTTATTTTTATATGTAGCATATTAGCAAAATATATATATAATATACTTGATGTGTTCATTTTGTTTATAAAACAAAGTGTTCATTGTGTGCATGGATGTTACTAGTGTACAATTTTGTGTATAAATATATCTAGTGTCTAACTCCGACTTTTCTTCTCCCTAAACAAAAAAAACTAGTAATTATCTAAAATAAGACTTTGTTATATTCAAATAAACGTTATTGTTTCTAAATAGAGCTTATAATTAGACTTACTAGACTAATAGATAATTGTTATATATTTTTTTTTTTAGGAACTAGACTAGCTAGTAGATAATTGTATTGTAATATTCAATATATTTTATTTATTTTTTTGGAATAACATGTACAATTCTAATTCATTTTTGTCTATGCAGCCTAAGGCAGTGAAAAACTTGGATGGTCAAGACTGTGAGATATGTGGTGATTCTGTAGGGCGTACAGTGGATGGAGACTTATTTGTAGCTTGTGAAGAGTGTGGCTTCCCTGTCTGCAGGCCATGCTATGAGTATGAAAGGAAAGAAGGGTCTCAAAATTGCCCACAGTGCCATACAAGATACAAGCGTATCAAAGGTAATTTCAAAATTAATTAATCCAAAAAACTTTATAAAAAATAATAAACATAACATAAGAATGAATATACATACCATCTATGTAGGATCGATAGCGTGTCCAACACTGATACAGTAATAACACTTGTGGTTACGTTCAATCACATTTAGTTTCAATGTCAGTTTTGTGTCGTGTCGTGTCTGGTATGTGTATGTGTTTGTTTATGAGCTTCATATATAGCATAGTATACAACTATACATAGATTTCTCTAATGATATAACTTTCTTTTTTATTGTTATTTCTTGTCATGCAAAAGGAAGTCCAAGAGTGGAGGGAGATGAAGATGAAGAAGATGTGGATGATATTGAACAAGAATTTAAAATGGAAGAGGAAAAGTACAAGCTTATGCATGAAGATAATATGAATAGCATTGATGATGATGATACAAAATATAGGGAGCAACCCCTATATTCTCACAGTATTGGAGAAAATTGTATGTTTTGTTATCCTATAAATTTAATTAAGCTGAACTATATGATTAATTAATTAATTAACTCAATGAGCTTCAACTTTTTTCCCTCTTAGTTGGCAATTTTAAATTATGCTTCTATTTAATGAGGAAGGAGTAGCCCTAATTTTCTTCTTGACAATAAGTAAAGAGAAAAAAAACATATTAAGAATATATAAAATAAAACCAGGTGCTTGTTTATTATAAATATAACTATCATGTTGATCTTCATGAAGCAGATGGTGCAAAATTTGATAACAAGGAGAAAACAGATGAGTGGAAGCAGCAAGGAAATCTGTTGATTGAAACTGACGCGGTTGATCCAGAAAAGGCCATGTATGTATGTCATACATCATGAAATTAGGAAACTTGTGATCTAACTCTCTTAACAACGATATATGCCTGTGTCTTTTACTCTAGAAAATTATCATAAACTATCAGTGTCTTCCAAGATTGACTTATTTGAGCTTATCTAGTGCATAAACACTTGTAAGATTGTTCGAGACAACTTATGAAACAGCTTATAGCTAATATGAAAATATTTAGACTTTATTTTATCTTTTGCTAAAGAAATAAGCATGTGTCATTTACACAGGAAAATCATCATATACTAATACTATTAGGGCCTACATAGATTGGTTTATTTGAATTTATCTAATGACATAAGCACTTGTGAGACTATTTGGAAGAGGTTATGAAAACAGCTTGTGGCACGTCTATAGGCTATTTTCAGATTATTAATATAAGCTCTTCAGGGTAGATTGAGATAACAACTTTTAGCGTATATGAAAACAGACTGCCTTTATTTTATCTTTTTGTTAAAGATATAACTTTTACATAAACACTTACTATATGATAAGCGCTTATGTTTTAAGCACTTAATTAAGTTGTTTATTCAAACATGACTAATTAGTGCTCTGTAACATGATGCATGCAGGAAGGATGAAACTAGACAGCCACTATCAAGGAAAGTAGCAATACCTTCAGGAAAACTCAGTCCTTATAGAATGATGGTTGTGGCTAGGCTCATCCTTCTATTACTCTTCTTTGGGTACAGAATCTTCCATCCAGTACCTGATGCAATTGGACTTTGGTTCATATCAGTATCATGTGAAATCTGGCTTTCATTGTCATGGATAGTTGATCAGATTCCCAAATGGTTTCCCATCGATCGCGAGACATACCTCGACCGCCTTTCAGTCAGGTCCTGAAGCTTATTTTATTCTCATGGTTGATCTCATTCTACTACTTGTACTCTGAATGACAATTTTATAACTGGCTTTATTACTATTTGTGATAGAATGCCTCTATTACTATGTGTGATAGAAGCCACTGATAAGAGAAAAGTAGAGAAAAGTAAATGAAAATTATATTGATCATGAAATAATGAATTACATCAAGGGGTACATAAGGCTTGTACAGTCAACTAACTGGTTTAACTAACTTTCACTACTATTGTTTCAGAGGGGATTTGAACTTGACACCTAAGGTTACAATGTCAAACTTTTAGCATTGAACTGATACCACCTGGACTTGATTGTAATGCAGGTTTGAGCCGGAAAACAAGCCTAATATGCTTTCTCCAATAGATATCTTTATAACAACCGCAGATCCAATCAAGGAACCACCTCTTGTTACAGCAAATACTGTTCTTTCAATTTTGGCACTAGATTATCCTGCACACAAAATTTCATGTTACGTTTCTGATGATGGCGCTTCCATGCTCACCTTTGAAGCTCTTCAAGAAACAGCTGAATTCGCGCAAAAATGGGTACCTTTCTGTAAACAATTCTCTACAGAGCCGCGAGCACCTGAGAAGTATTTCTCTGAGAAGATAGACTTTCTTAAGGATAAGCTTCAACCCACATACGTAAAAGAACGGCGTGCTATGAAGGTTAGTATCATAGCATTCATTAAATTACAGAAATGTTATTTGAACATCAATTTGGGACAACAACAATTAGCAAATTAAATAGTTACTAAAGTTCATACACATGGTGACCGCCACCTGTAACGTGGTTAATGCAGTTGAATGAGTAGTTAATGAGTGGATTAATATTGGATAATTCATTAACCATATCCTAAACTTTATCAAATAAAAATTTGAATATTAGTACCAAGATTTCAGGGTTTTTTTTAACTACATGTAGATTTGAACAATCGAAGAACAAGGTTAATCTTGTTTAAATTATGGTTAATAATTAGTAGATAGTTAATAAGTTGTGACATCTGATATATCTAATAACTAAATTTAATATTTCATATTTTCATTAACAACCGTTTAAAAAGTTTTCAAATTCTGTTGTTCCAAATTGACTTCAAATAACAGTTCAGTTTTATTAGAGCATACAATATACAATAAATACTACAGCAGCTTCATTGTCCCCTTAATTTTCTAACAGAGAGAATATGAAGAGTTTAAGGTGAGAATAAATGCACTTGTGGCTAAATCTATGAGAGTTCCCTCAGAAGGTTGGAGTATGAAAGATGAAACACCATGGCCAGGAAACAACACAAAAGATCATCCAAGTATGATACAAATACTTCTTGGTCACAATGGAGGAGACAATGAAGGAAATGAACTTCCATCTCTTGTCTACATTTCTAGAGAGAAAAGACCTGCATTTCAACATCACACAAAAGCCGGTGCAATGAACGCCTTGGTAATTTACATTTCAATTTCAACATTACATTGATTGACTTTTTCTGATCAAAGTTCATCAAATTAATATTTTTAATCTGTCTATTCAGCTTCGTGTATCGGCAGTATTGAGCAATGCTCCTTTTGTGCTCAACTTGGACTGCAATCATTATGTGAATTACAGCAAAGTTGTGAGAGAAGCCATGTGTTTCTTTATGGACATTCAACTTGGGAATAGTATTGCTTTTGTTCAATTTCCACTAAGATTTGATAGTCTTGATAGGAATGATCGTTATGCCAACAAAAACACTATTTTATTTGATGTAAGTTCCACAGTTTAAATTCATTTGCTACCTGACATGTTATGTGGTTACATTCAGTCTTTCCATTTTCTTAAATTATTACCAATTTTTACATGTCAGTGACATTATTGTGTATGGTGTTTGTGTTTGTGTTTGTGTCCGTGCTTCATAGGCGACCTTAATTGTATTTGTGTGAATGGAATTTGACAATGACATGTTACCCTTTCTATTTTGTTTTTCGGCAGATCAACTTGAGGTGTCTAGATGGAATTCAAGGACCTGTTTATATTGGATCAGGTTGTATATTCAGAAGGAAAGCTTTAAATGGCTTTGATCCTCCTAAGGCGTCAAAACGCTCTCGAGTCGTACAAGTTCACTCAAAACAGGATGAAAATGAAGAGGATGGGAGCATTATAGGTGACAATAATTTCACTTGAAAAACTAACAAAATGAAATTATTTTCCCTTTTCATGTATATAACAATTACTTTTCTTTTAATAGAAGCAACCGATGAAGAGAAGCAGCCATTGCAATTAGATAAGGATACTGAAAATAAATTTGGAAAGTCTACACTCTTCATGAATTCTTCATTGACAGAAGAAGGTGGTGTAGATCCTTCTTCAACTCAAGAAGTCCTGCTTAAAGAGGCCATTCATGTAATGAGTTGTAGCTACGAAGACCGGACACTCTGGGGATACGAGGTATATTATAGAAAAAGTAATATTTTAACTCACAAATTTGATAACGAATTTCAACAACACTTTGAATGATTAACAAACTTCAAATACAAGTTCAGGTGTATGTTTGAAGACAAACACACATTCAATACAATATTTAGGTGTCTTCAGACCTTTTAGATGTATATTTAAACTGTTAAATCATCTAAATTGTTATGAATACACTTTTTCCATCAACAGGTTGGTATGAGCTATGGATCTATAGCAGCAGATATTCTAACAAGTTTAAAGATGCATACTCGCGGTTGGAGGTCGGTATACTGCATGCCGAAAAGAGCTCCTTTTAGGGGAACAGCCCCAATCAATCTTACAGAAAGACTTAACCAAGTTCTTAGATGGGCAGTAGGATCACTTGAGATCCTATTCAGCCGCCACTGTCCAATATGGTATGGTTTTAAAGAAGGAAGACTCAAGCTGCTCCAAAGGATTGCCTATATTAACAGCACTGTCTACCCTTTTAGTGCATTACCTCTCATAATATATTGTATTGTTCCGGCTGTCTGCTTGCTCACTGATAAATTCATCACACCATCGGTAATCAATTTCCTTCTATTTTATACATTGTACCTGCAAAAAAATAAAAATTATACATGCATGATGGATTCAATAATGTCGATGTAGATATTTGTTGAGATATTTTAAAAGTTAATATAGCAAAGTGGTATCATGGCATGATGCATGGCAAAAAAGTTTTACATAGTCACAACGTTCATACTACTCATAAGTACTTGCGAGGTTGTTTGGAAAAGCTTATGAAAACAACTTATAACACTTACATAAGTTGTTTTCAGCTTATAAACTGTATGAAAACAGCTTATAGTTTATGAAAACAGTTTATAACTTTATGAACTCAATTTGATTATATTTTATCCCTTGTTATAGAAATATCTTATACATTAACACTTATATGACAAGCGCTTATGCTATAAGTTCAATTAAGTTTAACCAAATAGGCCCTTAATCTCTTATTATTAACTAGTGAAGCCATTATTCATTCTGTTTACAAATGATATTGTTCAGGTAGGAACTTTTGCAAGTTTGGTATTCATTTCTCTATTCATCTCAATCTTCGCCTCTTCTATTTTTGAATTGAGATGGAGTGGAGTTAGTCTTGAGGAATGGTGGAGAAATCAACAATTTTGGGTCATTGGAAGTATATCAGCACATTTCTTTGCAATTGTGCAAAGCCTAATGGGAAGATTCCTTGGTAGATTTAATGCACATTTCAACATTGTATCGAAGGCACCAGACGATGATGGCGAGTTTAACGAACTGTACACCATTAGATGGACAGTACTACTAATACCTCCAACGACAGTGACTATAATCAACATTATTGGCATTGTTGCTGGTTTCACAGATGCTATAAATAGTGGTGAACATGAATGGGGAGCATTGATTGGGAAACTGTTCTTTTCTTCATGGGTTATTGCCCATCTTTATCCTTTCCTTAAAGGACTAATGGGAAGACAGAATAGAACACCAACTCTTGTTGTCATTTGGTCTGTGCTTTTGGCTTCTATCTTTTCTTTGGTTTGGGTAAGAATTGACCCTTTTGTGTTGAAAACTAAGGGGCCTGATGTTAAGCAATGTGGAATTAGTTGTTGAATTTGTTTATTTGCCCAAATGAATGATGTGAGCCAAAAGAAAAGTTTTGTGAAATACATGCAAGCTATGTTGCACTAACACTTTGAACTAAAGACGTGTTTGTTGTTTGACACGTGTTGGAATTATTATCAACGTAGACGTGTCAGTGTCGTATCTAGTGAATGTATCTGTGTCTATGTTGGTGCTTCATAGCATGCAAGGGAGAGCATTTTGTACTTATTTTGTAATTAGAGGAACAGAACAAAAGTTGTTACTTGTGGTTCCAAGTGAGGTTGTGATGACTTAATTTATTCAACTAATAAAGAAACTGAACCTAGCACCAGCCAAGGGAGAACTATATATGTAAAATAAAAAAATAATAATTTGAAGAATCTGTCATATTTAGTATATAAAAATATTGGTCGATTGATGTTGTGATATTAAATTGAACAAAAATTTAGAAGTAGTTCACGAGAAATATGAGTATAAGTAATGTTAATAAAAAACTGCAAAATGAGATTTGTTGTTTTTGAAAAAATTAAAATACATGTATCATTACCTCTTTGCAAGCCGCAAGTGATCTTGCACCATTAACAAATCATGCTGCAAATTGCATTGCTTGCACAGAGCCTATAGATTCAATCATTCAGGAAAACAAAAGGAGAGCAGTTGAAAATAACACTGTTGGTGATCTCTATAACACTGATAGTTTTGATCGAAGGCGTGTCAGGTGTCCAACACCGTTGGTGTCCGACACATGTGACTACATTTCAAAAACAATCTCTGTGCTGGGGAGTTCCAAATACATAGACTTCCCGCATCACCCCGCAGGTAATCTGAAAAACTTTCCCATCTCAAACGAACATGTTCTGTTTTTGAAGAATTAGTTTTGCGATTACTCACACATTTTCTCTCTTAATCGCAGCAGGTAACAATTTTTTCATCCATTCTCATTCATGATTTGTGGTTGCTTCACTTTTTTCTGCTTATATTAATGCATTTGCTCTATTCTGTTTTTTCTTTTGTTTATAAAAACTTTAGGTTGAGTCACGCCCAGGTCACTAGCAACCGTGCAAAAATTGTGTAAGGCAGACTATCAACCACGCCGCCTATAGGATAAAACAAGCTCAGCTACAACTGTGCGGTTAACTACTGCAATGTAGACAACCGTTCGAGCCATCTCAAGTGTTCTTGAAGAGTTTTACACTTGGATCATAAAGCATGCATGCAAGTTTATAGTCAAATAATTACATTTCTTAATATCTTCTCAACATTGTGAGATTGATCAAAAAATTTCTCTTTTTTGATCTAGTAATCTTGAAACCAAGAATTACTTCAACTTCGTCTAAGTCTTTCTTATCAATGTTGTTGATAAACAATGATTTCTCATAATTTAGCATAAATTTTTGAACCAAATATGAGCAAGTCGTCTGCACAAAGACATATAATCGTGCAAATGTTATTTTCATATTTGTAGTGAATATATTTGTCACTTTCATTCACTTTATACTCCTTTGATATCTTTAGGTTGTCAAATTTTTCATGTCATTGCTAGGAGTTTATTTTAGACCATACAAATATTTATCTAACTTACTGACCTTGTTTTCTTGTCCATGAATCACAAAACATTCAGATTGTTCCATATATATTTTTTCTTCTAGTTCACCATTTAAATGACAGCTTTCACATTCATTTGGAGTACTATCGAGTTATGAACAACGACTAAAGGGTCTAGCACCATCATGAATATGATTCTAGTGACTGGTGAATGAGTGTCGAAGGAATCTATATTTTTCTGTTTGTCTAAAACATTTTTCTACAAGGTGAGCCTTGTATTTAGCAACCGAACCATCAGATTTTAATTCTTTTTCCAAAATCTAAATACAACCAACTGGTTTGCAATCAGGAGGCAAGTCAACTAAGTGTCATGTTTCGTTAGACTCTAAAGAATCCATTTCATCGTTTATTGCTTCTTTTCAAAATTTAATGGATCTTCTTCCAATGTATAAATCATATATAGCAGCTTAAAAGCCTCTTTCAATTTTAGATATAGACTATAGACTAAACTTGATTATTCACAATTTGCTCACGATCAATTCGGTCTTTGACAAAATATAATACCCAAATTATTCCATGGTATTTTCTTAAGAGAACAAATTAGCATCTCTATTAATTTTGACTCATTATATAATAAAGGGATTAATCTGTGCTTTGCGAAAAATGTCTGAGATTAATTTGGATATTACATTTTTTTTGTACAAGATGGTCATAGGCCTATTTGGATATTACATTTTATCAATGACCAAAATAAACGACATCATTATAGTTCTAACTTAACTTGAGGTTGGTGAAGGTTTCTATTGTCATAAGCTTGTTGGCTGTTTTTTATGATGTCTAGGTTATGTTTTTAACGTTGTTTTATCATTTGTAGTTAGCATCTTGTTAAAGCATCTAGCATCTATGCCTTTTTGATTCCCTTGATCCCTAGGAACCTAGCTTGCCTTGTGTTTGAAGTCAACCTCTTTAGTTTTGATCAAAATTGATTTTAAGCATTTTGATTCGAATCACTCTGTTTCTGAATCATATCATGCTTGTTTTGAATCGTATCATGAAAAGGTTTTGTCCATGATTCGATTCATGATTCCTTGAATCGTATCAATTTGATTCGAATCATCGTTTGGTGAATCGCATCATGTAAACTCTCTGTGTTGTGTTTTAAGCTTAGTGATTCGAATCACCTGATGTGTGAATTGTATCAACCTTCTTTATGGGCAACTTGATTCGATTCAAACTATACATGAATCGTATCAATCTTCATAGTTTTCTTGCTTGTCTTTTAGCTGTCTGATTCGAATCACCCATTTAGTGAATCGAATCAACACATTGTTTTTGGCCAAAATATTGCTCTTGCCACCCTTTTCTATATATACTCATATCATCCAAAGCCCCAACTCACTGATTCAATTACATATATTCTCTCTAGGGTCCTAATAGCTCATTGTTCATCTTGTTATTCATATTAAACACTTTTTCTAAGAATCATTTTGTTTCATTGAGTCATAGATTGCTAGAGTGCTATAGGGATTGTAAGTTGATTACTTTCAAGGATATTGGTTGGGAATCAAGGATCCGAAGTGAATTGATTGATTTCATTCCACCTCCAAGGGTTCTTTCTAATTGTTCTTGTGTTCAAGGGGATCCACTCACCAGACGGAGCATCGAAGAGTTCGAGTGAAGAGCTTGAAGGTTTGCACGGGTGTTTGAGGATTCGAAGATACAAGAAGCACCAATTTCAAGGGTTACTTGAAAATTGGGGTTGGGATTGCATAAGGGTGGATAAACTAGGATAGTTTGAAGGAACTCTTGTAATCTTTTGTAATTCAACATTCAAATCATAGTGGAGGTCCTTGGTGGAGACGTTTTCAACCAAGAAGAGTAGACGTACCCCGAAGCGAGAACAAAAGGGGGAACTACTATAAAAATCCGGTGTTATCTCTCTTTCCCTTACTCTTTTAATATCGTTTAATTCATATATATGTTGAGTTAGTTGAATATTGATTGAATTGTGTGTGATCAAGTTTTTATCTTAAGCTTTGGTTTGATTCCTTGAATCAAACTTATTCAAAACATATTTGATCACATTGTTATTCAATTAAGTCTCAATTAACTAGTTTATATCTTTGTATTTTCATTAGTATAGTGTGCTTTATTGTGATTAGGTTTGGTTTGGTTTGATTTGTCTAGTTTTGCAACTTGTAATTTGTATCGATATTAGATTGTATTGTGATTTACCTTAATTGAATCTCTCAATTCAATTCGTCCCCGTAGAGGGATATTAACATCATTGTGCATAGTCTTTATAATTTTTGTCGTTATCTTACGCTTCAAGTTATTTCGAATAGTCATTTACTTTAAATCGCTTTCGCTACGTTTTTCGTCGTTTTTAAAAAGATTTTAAAACGCGATATTCACCCCCCTCTAGTGAATCTCGTTGCCATATAGACCAATAGTTGGTTCATAGATGGTTTTGAGAGTTCCTACCAAGCTCATATTTGATTTAATACCATGTTTCCATTTTCAGATTTAGGAATAACTATGAAATGTACTATATGGATTAGACAAGTGTGTAAACTAACCTTACATTGCTATATTTGTATCATTGCTCTATGGCATCAATGTGTCATTTATATCTGAATGTTTTTGTACCATTGTTTTATGGTTGATATACTTTTTGTTTTACTAGTAAGAATTGAATTTTAAACGACACTTATTTAATAGATGAGTAATAAATTGTTTTTGTTTGTGTTAACCTTTCGATTATCGTATAAAGGCGCTCTGATAATTTGACTGTAACGTAAGGATACTTTTATCAAGAATTGTTCATTTCGAAAATTGAACTCTAATAGACACGTAAACTCAATCACTTGATTGACGAGAAATAGACTTTGTTCTCCCTTTATCAAAAGTTTGGCGGCATTCAATTCAATGCAATTCAAATACCGATGCCCAACAAATTCATTAACTCCATTTATGGCTAAGATGTAAGGTAGTCTTGATACCTGTCTCCAACGTTATTCACTTACGTTGATCTTAAATACTCTTCCGTCCCTTTTTATAAGACTATTTTACAAAAAAAAAATTATTTTTAAATATAAGATTATCTATAAATTTTTAGATGCATTTATTACTTTTTTTCACATACATCCCTCATCAATATTATCAATAATCTTTGAAATATGAAAAGTTAACATTAAATATCTCTATACACAAAGGGTAATTTGGTAATAGTAACATATATTTATGACAAATTTATTACTTCAAACATTTTTCTTAATACCCGCGATTTTTGTAAATTATTCATATAAAAAGGGACGGATGGAGTATAAATATTTTTTAGCAAACGTAAGGTGGGTGTCTTGATACCTCTCTCCAATGTTAGTCACTTTGTTTGATCTTAAACTAGTATCACACATGTGTCAAGCACGAGATATTATCGTATTAATAAAATTATAATAAAAAATATTATTTTTAATTAATTTTAAAATTAGTTTATAAAAAAAACATTTTACACAAAATTAGCGTATATTCAAGTTATTTAACATATAAGTCAACATAATTTTAAAGTAAATTTAGTATAAACTATAAAGTAATTAATTGTAATATTGTATAATTTTTGTAAAAAATATATATTATATAGTTGTATTATTGTATGTCAATGAATGTTGACTAAGTTGACTCACTTGCAAGGCCGTAGGTTCAACTTCCATTGTCAAAGTGAATACATCTATGGTTTGTGATCTATAAGTACATTTATAAGCGTTCTTTGAACCTTGAGGTCTGCTCTGACCATGTTAAGTCCTCAGACCCAACTAACCTAAACTGATATCTAACAAAAAAAAAAGTATGCAAAGTCTATCAAGGTCGTCAACAAATATGTACAGTTAAATATAAGCAAATCTTCGGGAATTTCTATCTTGATTTCACTATTTACATCTGCATTGCCATCACCGTCTCCAATTAAAAGTATCCATTTGCCAAGATTTCTAATTTCCCCCTACTCTGATGGTATAGAAGATACCCCAATCTCATATTTACAATAAGCCTCAACACAATTTTCTCATAGAATGAATGAATCAATTGAAGAAATAATAACATCATGTCTTGATACTTTTCTAATTATAGGCAATATCTGTCTAAAATCACTACCCAAAACTATTTTCATTTCGCCAAACGTTTGTACTTATTGTCAAGATCCTTTTTTTTCCATGATGGCATGCATTAAAGGGTCAACTACATCAAAAAAACATTGTTGCATCATTAGTGCATCATCACAAATTAATAATTTCGCTTGACGAAGTAGTTCTGCCCTAGGACTATCCTTTTTCATGGTTGGCGTTGATAACTTGTTGATCTCCATAAGGATTATACACGTCGAGTTTGGGGTTCTTTTACTCGCTAATAATATAGTTCCAATTCCACTGGAAGCAACACTAAAAAAATTAACCCTTTAAATCTAACAGATATAGACAGTGTTCAAAACAAAACAATTCCAAGACAAATTGTTATCATCATACTTGCCCATACAAACAACAATCAACAAACCAATGACATCTGAAATAAAAATAACTGAGATTTTTTATCCATCCGATATCGCTCCATCATACATCACAGTAAGTGAATCACTTCTATGGTAAGCCTCCCAATCATATCAAATTGGTTATCAGTAACTTGAGTCTCTTTTCTTAGCCTCCCTACTCTGATAGTTCAGAATTTAATTTTTGGTACACTGCAAAGTTAGATTGAGAAATGGATAGTCATTTATGTGGATATGGAGTGGAAGAAAGATATGGTGGATGTAAAAAGGTTGGGAAATAGGGTCATATAGCCCTAAACTTTGTAGTGGGACAATACACCTTTAAATGTTATTAGTGCTTACGCACTTCACGTAAGGTTAGAAGAACACCTTAAATGAAAGTTTTGGGACGATGTAGAAGACTTATTCAGGATATACCATTAAGAGAAAAAGTTTTTTTTAGGATAGGGTATACATTCTCATGTAGGGAATGTTTCAAGGCATAACATGGGGGGTATGGACTCATGGAGATAAATGCGGAGGGTATATACATCTTAGATTTTTTCGCTGGCTTTTGATCTTGCTATAGCTAATACATGCCTTACGAAAGAGATGACCATCTTATCACATACAAGAGTGGGGTGACATATTCTCAGACATTTTTGTTTCTTATTAGAAAATCAAACAATCAAAAATAAATAATTATTTGGGCTGTAAAGTCATACCAAAAGAGAGAGCTGGACTACCCAATATAGAGTATTGGTTATGGATGTAGGGGTTAAGAGAAGAGCCAAGAGAAAAATCCACAATGGAGATCATAAGATCAAGTGGTGGCATATAAAGGATGAAAACAAAGGATTTTCCAACACAAAATTTTAGATGGATGTATCATAAAAAAGTGTCCTAACCTAAGCATTTTAGTGTTAGTGTGATTTTGGATATATATGTAACGGTGTCATTAAAATATATCATAAAAAAAGGCTTATTTCTTTCTAAACATGTGTTAAAAACGTATCATAAAAAAACATAAGAGGTCTATTTCTTTCTGATTATAATTATAATATAAGTAATGGTTCAAGCATAAACATTAAAATTATTGGTCAATTCCTTTAAAAAAAAAACTATTGGTCAATTGATAATGTCTATTGAATGCTAAATATTTTCACATTAAATGTTTTATTAAAAAATTCCACATTAACAGTTTGTTTTCATTATTTTTTCTCCATTATATTGACATTTTAGCTTGAAGTGTTCTTTAAACAAAAATACAACATATAAGTTCCCTTTTTTCTTAATATACACGTATAATATTTATTTTCTTTAAAAAACATATAATACTTCTTTAAGAAAAAATCAGAACATATAATAAACTGTATTATTTGTTTTTTTAAAGTGTATTATTTGGTTTTGTTACTATCAATTTTAATCAAAAAATAAACTAATTAATATAATTATATTCGTATAAAATAGTTCATCATCGATTATATATATTATATATATATATATATATATATATATATATATGTGTGTGTGTGTGTGTGTGTATGTATAATTCCATGAATATCAATTAAAATAAAATAATTTCAGGAAAATCTTATAAGTCTATAAAATCATTTCAAATCTTTTAAAATCTCATGATATAAATCCTTTGAAATCCAAATTGTAAATCTTGATAGTCCTTTAAATCTTAAAAGTTATTAAAATTTTGCAAAGTCTTTTAAAATCTACAAGACTTTTTTTTAAAAAAATTTGTCTTTTAGAATTCTAATTCAATACACCCCCTAAATGTAAGTAAAAAAAATCTTTGATTGGACTACAATACCGATCGCTAAATATATTAATTTAACTAATATCTAAGAATTTTTGAAGATCAAATCTTTTTGTTATAGTTTTTCTAAAAAAATTCAATTGCATCTGTTTGTTACAATTTCTTAAAGAAATTAAAATTTAAAATTAATCAGAAAACAACTTCAAGTGAGAAGCTTTTGTAAAAAAAAAAAAAGCGCTTCGAATGATAAGCTATTAAAAGAAATAGATTTTTGCAGAGAAGATAGAAAATAAGTATTAAAAGAAAAAAGTAATTTTGAAACAAAAAAAATCTTTTTATATAACTATCTAATAAACTAAATCATTTTTAAAAATTTAACTTTTATTCCTTCAAAAAAAAATTTAACTTTTATTATGATAAAAAAACACAAAATAGTGTCTATTTTTCTTCTAAAATCTTTAACAAATATTCTTTAAATTATTGAATGTAAAAAAAAAAATTAATCCGTAAACCCTTAAATGGTTAGATTCATATTCTTTAAATTATTGATTAGTGTTTTTTTTGGGTAATAGGTGTTTTTATAAACGTCAGTTCATATTTTAAATATATTGATCTCACTAATCTAGGCTCATGAATATTCCACTCGTTGTTTATATTTCACATGTGTTACAAAAATAATGAATGACGCTGCGATAACTCTTTGTAAAAAAAAAGTGTTCACTAGTTGAATCCAATATTTTTGGAATGAGAGACTATGGATGAAAGTAAGTCGGGTCGAATATGAATAAAACCTGAATTTTGGTTCGATAAAATCGTTTAAGACCTATGCTTGACTTATAACTTGTCATAAACTTATTTTTAGATATGAGTCAGACATTTTCAAAAGTCTGATATGATTTGTTAATCTATTTAATATTCTATTTTATATGAATGTATTTAAATAAATAATTTTATATATGTTTAAATAGATTAATGAATTTATATAGTGATGAAATTAACCTATTTTGATATTTAACATGGCACTGATGACAGGGAAGCCGGCGACCGAAGCCCCGGTGAACGGCGGCCGCGGTCCTAAGGTAGCGAAATTCCTTGTCGGGTAAGTTTCGACCCGCACGAAAGGCGTAACGATCTGGGCACAGTCTCGGAGAGAGGCTCGGTGAAATATCAGGCTAGTCAAGGCTTTACTCAAACATATGGGATAGATTACGAGGAAGCCTTTGCCCCGGTAGCCAAGATGAAGTCTATTCGTCTCCTGCTCTCTATTGCTGCTGCCATTCCTGCGATGTTTCAAACAACACATGTAAAAAATATCATAAGAGAAGAATTGGCAAGTAAAGTCGTACGCCAGGTTCACCAGGTTCTACCACTGCAGGAATATACATAATATCATATTTCAAAAGGTGATTTTGATGAAAAATGTAGGATTTTAGCAAGGTTTATTGAGATTTACATTTTTTGTTTGTTTTGAGAGCTTTTGAGCTTGTAAAATCATAAGTGAGGAGGGAGAAGAATGTTTTAAACCATATATAATTTGCGTCCGAGTTTTTTTTTTTAGGAAATTTGCGTTCGAGTTTTAAAATTCGAAAACAAGGGAGAAAAGTCATTATTTTATGTTGAGAATTTCTTCTCTTATTCTCCAACCTTCTTACGCATCCTATTATCGAATTCAAAAATGGAGAAAAAAAAAATAGAGGTTTTAAATGTGTTTTACGCTTTTAGAATATATAATGCAAAATCCAAGAAGAAGCGTGAAACACAAGACTATTGCTTTTCCCACTTCAAAGAAGGCTAAAACACACCAGTAAATGACGATTTTACCCCGGCGGCAGTTAACTGCCGCTGGGATGGTGCATCGGCAGTTAACTGCCGCCGTATCCATCGACAGTTAACAACCGATGGTACCATCGGCAGTTAACTGCCGCTGCGGACAATTATGCAGAACAGAACCTGCTAATTTTGCAAGCAAGCCATTTTTCGGCCGATTTATTACCTGTAATCCAAAACAGCAATTCCAAAGTTAGTACAAATCATACATCAATTATAATCATTCATAAAGCAAGAACATTACATAATCTTTCACAATTGACCAAAATAAAATCAATTCGACATTTCGTTAAAATTACACGAATGTTTGAAATTCACCAAAAACATAAATAGTGTTTGACATTCAACAACACATTACTAAATATTACATGAAATCTCTACCGACATTCGTTGCACATACAGTTGGAACGAACACAAAGATATAATACATTATTTTCAACAAAATGCCTAAACATAAATCCAACGTCACTATCGTAACGAATAAGCCGAGGCCAATAGACCGTTTTCCACATGTCTTCATCTTTATCTGCCCCCATGTCATAAATTGGCATCTGAGCAAATACATGACATGTATGATGATTTTCACCAACATGGAGAAAATAACTGTTAAGTTGTGCCTTCAACCCATCCATAGTGTCGGTCGGAGTTAGAAAAACCTTAATTGTCTTTTTGAAAGCAGAGTACCGGACATGAGCTTCAATTTGTGCAACCTCAGACATGTTTAACTTCACAAAAGTTTATGAAATATCAAACATTAGAATAATATTAAATTAAACGTAATAACCAATATATATATATATATATATATCAAATGCGGAAATATTATAATCAATAACAAAGCAGGTGCATATTCGACCACATAAAAGTTATATATTTATATATATATATATATATATATATATATATATATATATATATATATATATATATTAATATGTTAGTTATATATTGGCCACAAAAAATTGGCGTTACAATATCGACCACAAAAAATATGTCGGTGTAATATCGACCAAAAAAAAGGATGAACACCGACAAAAACAAAAAATCAGTCATATCACATCAAGTCAATTTGAACCATCTTCATCTTCCGCAATAACTTGAAATTCTTGCTTTGCTTTTTCAGGAGTGTCACACACAATTGGATTGGCTTGGTTTGACTTTTTTGGTGGGAGCGGATTCTCTCTTTTCTCAATGTTCATTAAGTCTCGGAACCTAGCTTGTTGATCCAAAAACTCGAATTCCCAAGCTGATGCCTCTTCACTTCTGTGTATGTTCCACTCCGTAGATGATGCAGGTAGTGGACAACCATCTTTCAAAAAAACAAGAACAAAATGGTTAGGAATAATCCTAGGCACATGATGGGGGGTTTTTTGCTTAAGCGGTGGCACCCCTCTAAGTGGGAAAAAGGATTTCGAATTTCCGATTTCGTGACTTGTCAACTCCACTACAACTCTATTGTAATAAGTTGCAATGATGTGACCCATGACGGGAAAAGTCAACCACTTATCTAAAAGTGCAATACCACCACTATTTGAGGGAGGGTGCAAGCCATTTAATATGTAGTTAAAACGATCCTCACTCGCAAATACCCGCACATAATCATTTCTATGATCTTTCAACTCTTGAATAAGATGTCTACGAACCATGACATGACTTTCTTCGGTGAAACCCAAGAACTCAGCTATAGCCCGAAAACCACAATTCTCATCGCCTTTAACATCCACAATTTTTTCAATAAATGGAACCATGAATTTTGACATATAGTCAATAGGGCTCAAAAAATGAGCCGTGTCAACTTCGTTGGCCTCAAGAGGGACAACATCGGAGTCAACATATAATGAAGCTTCAACATGGACAAAAGCTTCGACCTTAGGCGGTATGACATTTCCGGAATTATCGACAAAAATAGGTTTTGTCTCGACCGGATCATCATCCGCATTTTCATCCATAACTATAAATAAACAACAAATAACTATGAATAAATAACTTACAATTGCAATAACATCAATATCAAAATTAATTAAACCTAAAAAAAGTTAAAAAAAAACCCAAAAAAAATCAAAACATAGGCAGTAAGCCTGTTTTTTGAAGTTTCCCATCGGCACCTAGCTGCCGCAGCATCGGCAGTTAGCTGCCGATGGCCTCATACAGCGGCACTTAACTGCCGCTACGCTGCATGTCAGTTTTTGACGAATATTGACAGAAAAACAGCAAAAAAAAACAGATTAAATGATGCATTACCTGTTTCTTCACGTCAAATGTTTGTTGAATCCTTCTAGTTTTGCTGCTTCAATGATTTTGGACAAGATTTGGGTAGAAAAAAATTTGGATTTGAGGATTTAGATGAAAGAGGAAATATGAAAGGATGGGTTGATGGAACAGTATAGAGTATGTTGCTGTAATCAGAATATCAAGAGCGCAACGACAGTTAACTGCCGATGGATTCAAACACTGCGGCAGTTAACTACCGATGGCATGATCCGGCGCCGCCGGGGTAAAGATGTCATTTACTGGTGTGTTTTAGTCTTCTTTGATGTGTATAAAGCAATTTTCGAAACACAAATAGCGTGAGATAAGCAATTATGTGTTTTTTTTCAACAAAACAAACGGCCCACTTTATGTAACTAGCCCAAATCACAAATCGTAAAAAAAGACTATTACTTTTTTCATCCTATCTATTTCTCGCACGCCCTATTTTTTTTTACGAAAATGCACATGTGATTTTCGGATTTCATAATCCGAATTAAGTTTTTTCCTTTGTTATGGGGTGAAAAAAATGTGTTTTTCACCGATTCAAATTTTATAATTCGAAAACCTCAAAAATAGGGCGTGTTCCTTGTTTTTTTTTTCGTATTATAGAATCTGAACACCCTCTAAACACCATTTTTTAGGGGAAAAACAATTCTAATTATATAATCCGAAACATATCAGCTTAAATTATGAACCTGTTTGTAACATGGATAATCATTTTAAGGACCATGTTAATCTTCCTAACTCTCATCATTCTGTTTTAGGTCATTGTTAGTTGTTCCTAGTCGAAAATACAATTTTCGGGCTATTTGATCGGATTGCTCCGAAACTTGGCAAAAAATCAGGAAAAAAAATCAAGGAACAATACACCTCTAGAAAGGATTTCTTATGGGATTCTGCCCCTCAAAATCCTAAATTCAAAAAATTACATTAGTTTTATTTGATTTTTAGAATTTTTTTTGTGACATTTTTATGATTTTATTTGACAAGTTTTTATCAGTTTTTACTTTGTTTTTTAAAGCAAAATTCAAAACTGTTGAAATGGAAGAGATTTTGATTGCTAATTATATATAAAACATATTTAAGATTATAATATATGAACATAGTTTAGATGTGTTCTGATTTTATAATCCAAAATTCTATAGACATTTTTGTAAAAAGTAAAGGGCGCGTGAGGAGTAAATACAGTGAAAAAAGAAAAAAAAAAATGAGCCAAATAATGAACCGGATGGATCCAAACAAGATCGCAGAAATATAGCGAAGTTTGTTAATTAAAGTGTAAACTAGTGAGAACAAGAAATAAAAACAAAACATCACATTATTCCACAACACAGCAGTAACATAACAACATTAGTCAAAACAAACAAAACATGGCGATGACGATGGAAAGTGGCAGCAACAACGGAGATGAGTTTGCGGTGGGTTGTTTCCTTTCGATCAGGACAACGTTAGGTGATGAATTTGAAGGTCAAGTTGTTACCTTTGATCGTGACTCCAACTACCTCATACTTCAAGAAGGCTCCAAACATGGTCCTCGTCGAAATATTAGGCTTTTGAAAGCTGATTATATCAAAGATTTCACCTTTTTAGGTCAAGGTCAAGACCCACTTGATCCAAATCATTGTGTTCTTGATATTAATGCTCTTCAATCTAGGGAAGAACTTGCAATTAGGTATTCTTTTCTAAATCAATTATTTTATTTTATTTTGTTTTTTACAATTTGCAATTTTAAATTTTTATCCATGGGGTTGGGTAGTTCAACTAGTTTGAGTCAGGGTTAAAGAGTCAGGTTTTAAGTTCAAACCCATGCGAAAAAGAAAAAACTATTGCCATAAAAATAATTATTTTGTATAAATGATTATTTTTTTTAGATTTGGATTGTTAAAGAGTCCCCCGTCAAACAAATTATGAGCCGAACATGTGTTTACAAGGGAGGTCAATCCTCACCTCACAAACCAGGATTGTGGGGTTGTGTTAGGCCCAACCACAATTTCTAGATGATATCAGAGTCTCCTTTAAGATCCATTGGGCCACATGCTATCAGGTTTCCACTATCAGGCCACCCACCATTTATGTCCATGAATCAAGCTCAATAGTGCTGGTCGTGTGTTGAAGAGTCCCACATTGGACAAAATATGACCTGAACATGTGTTTATAAGTGCGGGCAATCCTCACCTCTCAAGCCGGTTTTGTGGGGTTGTGTTAGGCTCAACCACGATTTCTAAGATGGATTAAGTGACTTTGTGGCGGAAAAGTCACGATGACTCTATTGTATTTTATGAAAGAAAAAGATCAAGAAGAATAATAGATAAGATAAGAGAGAAAACAATATAGGAGAGAAATAGCCAGATTCATCGTGGCTTGTTAGCGAATCCGAATCCTATGTTTTTCTTTTTTTAATGATGTTGATGTGTGATTATTTTAAGTGATTTTTGTTTTGGGTTTGTAGACAAGCTGAAGCAGATGCTGAGAGGATTGGGGTTGGTGTTACAAGTGAAGCACAAAACATCTTTGATGCATTATCTAAAACGTAAGTGCTTAACGTGGATCAGAGCATACTCATTATCATGTCTCTTTTTGAGTTCATCAATGGAAATCATTTTATTTTATTGTGATGTAACCCTGGATTGTGATGTTTCTACAAACTCATAAAAATGGCTTTAGAAGTTTATAGAGATTTATGGAGAAGCTAAATGAGAGTGTTAGTTATTAAATAGAATATTTTTGGTTATCGTACGACCATTTCATCTTTTAATATCTATAAGAACAATGTTGTCAAATTGCGGCGCAATAGCGTAGTGGAATTTGAACAAATCGCTATTGTTCCGCCGAGATACTCTATTTAGTACAAAATGTTGTCTAATTGCGGCTATAGTAGCACTATAGCCCTGTAGCATAGCGGAATTTGAACAAATTGCTATTTTCTGCGATCTGAGATTTACACCACTCTATAAGAGCTTGTGGAAAATTGTATGCAAATTTGTTCATATTTATAAGCTTCTTATTCCTGTCGTAGAGCTCAAATGTGTAGTTTCCTATCTGGATTTTCCCTTATTCCTAATTTACTTTCTGGCATGCATTATTTAGGGTGACTTTAGGGATTTCATTTTAGGGGAAGGCAATTCCTTTTTGGTTGTAAATGGACATGTTTGACTGTTCTTTTTAAAACTTGGTACACACTTGGGTTTAGTTATGTTAGATGTTCTAAGGGTTCCTTAAGTCCCAACACCGTATCGACTGAATAATGTGAATATGTCCAAACAAAATGTGGGGCAGGGGTACTTCTTTTTTGTTGGTATAAAAACAATGTTGTCAAATGCAGTTTGTGGACACTAGTGGTTCGTTCAAATTTCACAATGCTGCAGTGCTGTAGCGCCGCTATAGCCGTTATGCGACAATTTTGTTTTTACCAACCAGCGTATCGGGAAGCAGTAGAGATTTGTTCAAATTCCCCCACGTTGTAGCGCCGCTATTTGACAACACTATCTAAAAAGAGAAAGAAATATACCTGATTGTATGTCTTGCATATGCTTGGTGTTGGTTATCATAATATGGACGCTAGAAAACTAGTAGACCTTTGTTTTGTAGGTTTTTTTAAACATTTTATTTTATGGTGACAACTCCCATGCCCTAGAGTTAAGTGAATTTAAATTTTTTGGTTAGTTTTGCTTTATGGGCACCAGTACCCATATTTTCTCATCCGTACCAAAAAATTCTTTATTTTATTGTGATAATATAACCCCATATTGGATTAGTTTCTAACTTATATAATATGAGTTTTTTTTTTTAATCTAAAACAAGTTTTTGGTTTCTACTTTCTCGTAACTCATAAAAATGCCTTTAAAAGTTTACGAGGAGCTCATCGAGAAGTTAAATGAGTGTTCTGAGAATAGTTTAGGGACTTAAATGAGAGAACAGAGAAGTTATTAAATAGAATATTTTTGGTTATCATACCATACGATCAATTCATCTTTTAATTTAAGAGCAATGTTGTCAAATAGTGGCGGAGCTATAACGTAGCGTAGTTTGAATAAATCGCTATTGTTTCCTGATACGCTATTTATAGTACAAAGTGTTATCAATAGCGGCTATAGTAGGACTATAGCATAGCGGGATTTGAACAAACCGCTGTTTTCTGCGATCTTTGATTGACAACAATATACAAGAGCTTGTGGAAAAGTGTTATCAATAGCGGCTATAGTAGCACATATGTTCTTCTATCTGGATTTTCATTTACCCTTATTCCTAGTTTACTTCCTTCTATTTAGGGTGACTGTAGAGCTTTCATTTTTAAGGGAAGATAATTCCCCTTTGGCTGTGAATGGAACATATGTTTGACTATTTTTTTTATAATAAAACATGGCACACGCTTGTGTTTTTAGTTATGTTAGATGTTCCAAGTGTTCCCAAAGTCCCACCACTGTATCAATTGACTAATGTGAAGGGATGTCAAAACAAAATGTGAGGGGCAGGAGAACTTCTTTTTTGTTGGTCCAAAAACAATGTTGTCAATTACAGATTGCAAAAATAACGGGTTGTTCAAATTCCACTATGGTTCAGTGCTATAGTGCTGCTGTAGCTTCTATTTGACAATATTTTTATTAAGTAACATATGGTACAATGGAGATTTGTTCATTGATTCAATGCAGCCTTTTAATTATGTTTTATTTGTGTTCTAATGTTAACCTCTTTCTTTTGCGCGACACAAACATTTTGGTGCTTTTTGCCTTGGAATCACCAGCTTTTTAATTGTTTTATATTTGCTGTGATCGATATGAATGTGATTCATGAACTAGTAGTCTTGTACTACATGTTTGTTTTTCTTTTAACTGATGACATTGTTATGTAACCAGGCTTCCAGTCCGCTGGGACAAGACAGTCATAGTTGTGATGAATGAGGTGCGCGTCAGCAGTCCTTATCACTCTGAATGTGTGATTGGTGGTACTCCTGCTGCAAATGACCGGGTGAAGAAAGTGGTAAATATTTTTCCTTTATTATTTGTTTAGTCTTAAATGCATCTATGGCGTATAAATTTGTTTTGTATTAACAGCAAATAGAATTGTATAAACATCTTTGTACCAAAAAAAAAAAAAAAACAGAATTGTATAAACATCAGGGTCATGGAATTGGTTGTCCTTGTGGCCTTATGATTCATCATTCCTTCAAAAGAGAACTGAAAAATGAAAACTTGGGCACGAAATCTGTGTTCTCCTTCTATATTACTGCATTTTATTTTTCTAAAAAGTTATTACATCCATTGAGGTCCTGTTTGGATTGACTTATTTAAGCTTATCTATTGACACAAGGACTTGTGAAACTGTTTGCAAGAGCATACGGAAACAACTTATGTCATGTCTATAAGCTTTTTTCAGCGTATTTCCATAAGCTCTCCAAAATAGGTTATGAAAATTGAAAACAATTATTTCATAAATAAAAACAGTTCGATTTTATTTTATCTTTGATTATAGAACTAGTTTATACAAAAGTTCTTAATTAAGCTGTTGATCCAACATCGTCTTATTTGGACTGGGCTAGTGATTAGGAATTTGAGTAATTTGTGGGTTATAAGTTCAAACCTCGGTCCCTTCATTGTATGAAGAGAGACTCATTACTTTAGGGGACTCTATTGACTATGACATGTTTCGGTGATTTCTTATGATAGTTTATAGAATATGATACAACTTATTGCTTGGTAGTATATCATAAACCCTTTTGTTTTTTTTCTTTTTAAATTAAACATTTCACGTTCAGCAATAATTCTTGTCACCTAGTACTTGGTTTGATGTTAATTTTTCTTTTTCCTTTTTTGCAGCTTGAGTTTGAGAGGAAGAGGTTGCAACTTCGCGGTTCTGGTGGTCAATAGAGTTACAAAATGTGCACCCTATAATGGTTGAGAAAGAAACTCCAAGGTAGAAACACGTTGAAAATATAATCAAACATTTCTACCTTGAAGCTCTTGAGTTTTGTTTATTCATTATTTCTAAAGCTTTTGGTGATATTATTTACTCGTTTTATTAGGTTGACCCCACTTTGATATATTTTATTTTTATTTCTAAAACCTTGTTTGGAATCCAATGATATTGCCATATTTGCCACAATGCTACATCCACTCTTTCATCTTATCTTTACTCTGTAGATGAAATATCCAAAATCCTTACTCATTGTCTTGTTCTTTAAGTTTCGGTGTAATTAGGAGGTTTTGGTCAGTTTTTGTTTTGCATCTAGTTTTCATTCTTTACTTCCCTTTGTATCCGACTCAACTTCACCTCCTCCAGATCAGACGGGGACTCGTTTGTGTTGTCTTGAAATGCTTGTTTTAGCGTTGAGAAGAAGGCAAAAAACTCTTAGATTTGCTAGCTTGATCTTTTAAGAGTTGTTTGAGAGTTAGTAGGGAAAGGTAGGGAAGGGCATTAGGGTAGAGAAATTTTTCACCATGTTTGGGAAAATATTTTTAAAGGGAGAGAGAAGTGGAAGCTTATGAGCTAATTGTAAAACGATTTTTTTTTTTGAAGAATTTGAGAGTCCTGCAAAATACTTTCAAAATCCTCCATCAATATTTTTTGAGTTCCCTCATCACTAATGAGGTCTTAGAGAGTTTTAACTTTATGAAGAAAAATAAACTCACATTCAAGTTAGAGGAAATATCATCCCTTAAACTTCCCTTTTCTTTTTCCTGTTTCTCAAAGCTCTCTTATTCGTTTCCCTCCTAACTCAAACATAACCTAAGTTGATGATTGTATTGGTGTATTTCAAGTTTGGCAAAATTAATTTGCAAAACTAAAACTGAATCAATTTGATTTTGATTTTGATTTTGATTTGTGTGCATATAACTAAAATGACTATGGTGCTGAGATTGTTTTTAATGGGTTGAGATCTACTCCACTTATTAAAAGAAATAAAACCTCCATTATTAGTTTTATGTAGCATGTGACTAAAAGATATATAAATTACCATTCCTTGTATAGCATTCTTTTGGTACATATCTTTTGTATAACATGTGAGTTGATGAAGTTAAAGGAAGAAACCTGTTACTGCGTATACTTTTTTTCAGCATTTACCTGACATGATTTCATATGGGGGTGTGTTATAGCTTGTACCACAACCAATTTTTTTTATGGATTTCTTCTAGAGTAGTATTATATTCTACAACCATGAACTTTTGACAAAAATGAAGAGTAATGATTGGTCAAACAAATATGGCTTTTTCCAAAACAATGTGTAGCCGAAAGGAATCTAAAACACCTTTGGTTAAAGTTGCAAAATACATGGAAAGGTTAAGTTTGTACGTGTTTAAGTTTTATCATAATCAATGCTACTATCCAATGGGTTTTAATTTAATACATAGCTTTTTTTTCACCATTTGATGTAGTCACACGTCACAAACTGCACCATTAAAATTAGACTACACACATTTCAACTTTGTATTTGGAATCAAAGTACCCAATTGAAATGTGATTCGTCTGATTTTGATTGTAGGCAACCACAATTCCTTTCCATGGTTATGGTCTAAACATGTTTACAAATAAAACTATTTTTTATGTAAATAAAACAATATTTATTAAGAAGAATGACAAGTGGTTCTAGACTTTTCTACTAGGAGAGACAACACAAAGTGTGATTTGTTAGTAACGCTGTTTTAAGTACAATTTGTTTGAATTTATATCATACTATATATGCATGGATGCACAAAGGAGTCAAGTCGTCATCTTTGTTCTTATGAGTTGCTCCTTCTCTTTTGAAGGGTGGAGATGGAGAGGTATCAAACTAAAATACTAACATAACAATGCGATAACAGCATTGTTGTTTTTGGATTTTCAAATTGGTGTATTTGGATTTCCAGGTTGAGTCACGACCAGGTTGCCCTCTTTAAGAGGTTTCGTGGCACTGCCCAAAATTGTACAAGACAAACTATCAACCACGCCGCCTCCAGGATAAAACAAGCCCAGCTACAACTGTGCGGCTAACTACTGCACTGTAGAAAAACGTTCACACCTTCAATATGGCACTAAGACCACTCGTTTAATACTGAAACCACTATACTATGATCCTGTGACCACTCAATTATGGTGTTGAGACCACTCAAATATGGTGTTACCACCATTCTAAATTTTAACTTCTCCAACTATGATATTATGACCACTCAAATATGGTGCTACCACCATTCTAACTTCTTCAAGAATTTAAGAAGAATATAATATTTAAGATCATTCTTATTATACCGAAAAGGGACTATGATATTAAAATATTATTTATTTAAAGGGACATAAATTATCGAAAGGGACTATGCTCTTAAAATATTATTTATTTTGAAGAGATATAAATAATTGAAGGGACTATGCTCTTAAGACCATTCTTAATTCAGAAGGGACTTTTTACCGAAAGGGACTATGATCTTAAGAACACTATCAAATCCGAAGGGACAGAAAGAGGAGAAGAGGAGAAGAATAACTCGTTAACACAAGCTGGAGGGAGAAGAGAGAAAGAGTTCTCGACAACTCAATAGAACTCTTTGGTGTGTGAAATGCACTAATAAGTGAGTAACTTTCGCAACATGTAATTCACATATTAGATCTAGTACAAAAATATCTCAAATTGAGTACCAAGATATATTATATTGAGTACAAAAAATATATTATTCCGTACAGAAAAATATTATTGAGTATCAAAATATATTTTAGATCACGTACTAAAATATATTAGATTGCATACCAAAATATTTCAGATTGTGTTCCGAAATATTCTAGATTGTGTTCCAAAATATTTTAGCAAAACTTGGGGACTAATAAAACACTTTCTAATAATGATTAAATTAATTATGTAATTTAACATTTCCAAATAATAAAATATATAAATATATATTTTTTCTTTAGTGTTTACTTCGTTCATTTAATTATGCACCCCCTTAGAGGTACTTCCCCCAATATATAAACACTACTAATGTGTGTGTTCCATCCGACGTGGGACTTCCACTTTTTTCAATTCACACAACAATAGTTCTACCCAACGTGGGAATTTGTGTTTAGTCATTTAACTCAATTTCCACGCATATTCCAACAAGCATTGATGATAATCCAGTGTAATAAAATGTCGAGTCATGAGCTGAGGATAAAACATTTCTATATCAAGGCAAAAACACCAAGTACAACACAACATTTTCATTAAAATCTTAATACAATGGACATAGGAGTCCTCTCTTTTATAATATATTTGTCCATAAATATAAAACCTCTTGATAAAACTGTCCTTTTCTACATGTTCATTATTACTTCTTTTTTTATCAATTTTCTTTTAATTGGATTTAGATTTTTTTTTTGTAAACATAAACAATATGTAACCAATACTATTATAAAGAGAAAACTTGAAAAAATATTTATCAAATTTAATATTGTTACAAACTATGTCAATTCACGTAGTATATATAAGCAAAAAATAGGCTTATTTGGTCATTTGGTCCTCTAAATAATTTTCAGTTTTCATTTTGGTCTCATATCTCGAAAAATCAACATTTTGATCCCCTTGTTTTTTCTCCGTTATTCAAAAAGATCTCTGGCTGTTAACTTTAACCCCAAATGTCTATGGTGGACCAACCTTAAGAGTGGTCCACCATAAATCCTATTCATTATTTTAATTTAAACCATTGGATCTTTTTTAAAAAAAGGCTACCATTGGATTATGAAGGTCTACTTAATCCTACAATGATCCCACAACAACTAATTATATTTTCCTTTTTTCATCTTCTTCCTTCCTTTTTTTTTTCCAGATTTTTCTTCTTCCTTCCTTTACCACAAACATAAATACTCATAAATTTTCCATAAACACTCATAAATACTCATTCCTTTTTTCCAGATTTTTCCATAAACACTCCTTCCTTTTTTTTTTTTCTAGATTTTTCTTCCTTTCCTTTACCACACAGTGATGCGAACAAGGGTTTTCCTACCAGACAAATCAGTAACATGCTACAACAAAAAATCAAATCAAATCATCAAATTCAAACTTCAAAAAACAATAATTCAAATTAAAAAAAAACAGATTCATATACTAACAATGAAGGTGTCATTAAACGAAGCAAAAATGCGAGCAACACTGTGAGGAGATGGTGGGAAGGCGGTGTTGCGAGATCACCGGCGTGAGGAGATGGCGTGAAGGCGATGTTGCGAGAAGGTCTTCACCGGCGTGGTTGTGGTGATCTAAATGGGTCTGGCAGCGTGAGGGAGAAGAGGATGTTGCCGGCAGTGGCATGAGAGAGAACAGATCTGAGAAGATTGATGGTGGTGAGGACAGTGGTGGTGAGGACAGTGGTGGTGTCGGCAGTGGCATGAGAGAGAACAGATCTGAGAAGATTGATGGTGGTGAGGACAGTGGTGGTTGAGGATGGTGAGGACAACAAAGATGTTGTGGAGGATGGTGGTGTGAGCCTGTGAGGCGGATGGTGGTTGGGAGAAACAGAGAAAACACAGAGAGAAGGAGGAGGAGGAAGATGAAGAAGGTGAAGAAAAGGAAACAAAAGTTAGGTGTTGTTGACTCACCGTAAGATAAAATAGACCTGCGTAATCCAATGACCCTCCTTTTAAAACAAAGATCAAACGATTTAAATTAAAATAATTAATAGGATCTATGGTGGACCACTCTTAAGGTTGGTCCACCATAGACATTTGATGTTAAAGTTAACAACTAGTGACCTTTTTGAATAACGGAGAAAAAACAAGGGGACCAAAATGTTGATTTTTCGAGATATGTGACCAATATGAAAACTGGAAATTATTTAGAGAACCAAATGACCAAATAAACCCAAAAAATATTACAAACATTACTCCATTAGTTACTAGTATAAGAAAAAAAAATCACTTTTAGGTCCATTGAAAAATTGATGATTCGATGAACAGTTACTATTATATGCTTTTTCGTCTAAAATAAGACTTCTTATTCCCACTTGCCATACCAACCTAAATGTCAACTAGTTCACATTAAACTTATTTTCTATAATAATAATAATAATAATAATAATAATAATAATAATAATAATAATAATAATAATAATAATAATAATAATAATAATAATAATTAGTAGTTGTTGTTATTATTATTATTATTATTATTATTATTATTATTATTATTATTATTATTATCATCATCTTAGGTTAACAATAATTCTCTTAGGTTACACCAAGTATATAACGGGCGTCAATCTATCAACGGAAAAAGAAGATTCTGAATTTTGCCACATAAAACTTATTGAATATACAAATTGTCTTGTGGGATGAAGTGTATATATAAAAGAAAGAACCATTTCGTTTCTTCATGCCAAAGAAAAGTATAACAATATTTTTTTTAAAAAAAAAATCAAGTGGTTTGAGTTATGGTGAAAGTTCTAAGCACCGTTTATTAATAATAATATGGAAAAGATTATATAATTGTCAAATTTCTCAAATGAGGGAAGAAATTCACGTGATGTGAAAGATATAGAAATGAAAAACAATTGAAAAATAAAATCTTAGATTGCGTTCTGTCAAAGAAATAATAAAAGCATAGATTGCTAAGATTATAAATTCTTGTTGTTTCAAACACCATAGCCTCCAGTAGGAGAATACTAGTACCTAGTTTTCATCCCAAATAAATAAATACTACTATGTTGCAAAAATACAGGTGTTAATTTGAGGTCAAGTCTCATTTCATCCTTTTAAAAAAATCACTGAGATTTATATAAAAGAAATTTGAATCATAACAATTTCTGTAAATATTTGTTCATTTCTAGTACAAAATTTAGTTTGTAAATTAGAAAAGAAAATGAACCAAAAATTAAGTTAGACAATAAACATTTATTTATTAGTAGGAACAAACTCGGTATCTTAAACTTAAATCACTCACACACATCGCGTAACAAACCATATGTGAAGGTTTGAGCAGCAAGTAACAAACCATGGACTAAACAATCACTTTGAACCTGCAGCTACATAACAAAAACCTCATTTTATAAATTACTTAAGCTAGAAGAAAAATCACAATTTACAACAATGTGATATATCCAACTAATTTTTAGATAATAGGTCAAGGTAAAAATAAGAAACTTTTGTTCATTTGCAGTCAATAGTACTATTCAATATATAAGAGCAAAAAGTGAATAATATGGTAAACTTTTTGTTGTGTCAAAATCTTCAAATGTTTCATTGATTTATTTATTTTTGTTGAAAAAATATTGGTATAGTAAATCTGAGGTTAATAAAGGTGAAGGTCAAGATGCTTTTATGCATTACTTTACCTTTACGTGTTGAATAAAAAGAAAAGTACTATTGTTAACACTTAACACTATTAAATATTGGATTACAATATTGTAATAAAATGTAAAGCAATGTAAGAAATCAGAGATTCTTTTAGATTTTTGATTTTCTTTGTTGCTTTAGTAGGAGCTGGCTACCTCTTTTTCCTTTTTTTTTTTCACATCTTCACACTCACTTTTTATGTTTCCATAGACTCCACTCCATGTGGGTCATATACTTCAACATTTGTTGCATTGCATTACGTTGCTGACAAGTTGTCTCCCTTAAACTTGACTTCTTGTTTGAATTTCCCAAGAGTGAAGAAATTATTCATTCTTTTTGTTTTTCTTCTCTAAGAGTGACTTGAGCTTCTACTTCTTTGATCATTTCACATTTCATTTACATTCACAAAATACTCATTTGTTTTTGTGTCTGTGTGTGCATAATAACAACTCATTTTCACCTTGAGAAATTGATGTAGGTTACATTAGTCTAGTGAAGCTTTGATTTGGTTGCATTATATATTAAGTTCATAATTGAGGGGTTAATTAATAGAAATAAGAAGAATGGCAGGAGGTGGAGCTGCACCACAACCAAAGCAAGATGAACTTCTTCCACATCCGGTTAAAGATCAATTACCAAATGTTTCTTATTGCATTACAAGTCCTCCTCCATGGCGTAAGTTACTTAATTTTTTCATTCGAACCATTTTGAGTATCTTTTTGGCTAGTACTTGAGCCTCTTTCTTCCTCGTATCACATCTTTTGAAACATTACATGGTTTCGTCAAGAGTAAACTTTCGGTTTGGTCCCTAGACCTGTGAAGCATAGACACCAAATACAAGACACTCACACCTAAACACCAATTTGAGAAAATGGAAGTAATTAAATATAATAAATCGTCTTTAAACTATTCTCAATCTATCAAGTTAGTATGTGAACTATCTTTTTTTCTTCTATTTTGAAAGTAACTCGAGCTAACTTCATTAATCGAGAATAGTTTAGCGACTATTTTGTTCAGCAAGCAAATTGAGGTTTACTCATTTTATTAATGATTACTTTTTTTTGAAGGATTACTAATGATTACTTGTAATGTGATGTTCTTCATCATATATTGCACTGACATTTTTTTATGTTAATGAAGCTGAGGCAATCCTACTTGGTTTTCAACATTACCTTGTGATGCTTGGTACAACTGTTCTAATTCCAAGCTCTCTAGTTCCTCAAATGGGAGGAGGAAATGTAAGTCTTAGAATCAATCTAAAAGTAAGAAGCAAGTGGTTTTTAATATTATTGTTTGGCTCATAAATCTAATGAAGGCTCAATCATGACTCAATAGGAAGAGAAAGCAAAAGTGATTCAGACTCTACTATTTGTGGCTGGAATTAACACATTTTTCCAAACAACATTTGGAACTCGTCTACCTGCGGTTATTGGAGGATCCTACACTTTTGTGCCAACAACTATTTCAATTATTTTGGCTGGTAGATATAGTGACATTGTGAATCCTCATGAGGTTGGTTTGTCACAAATTATAGTTGATTAGATCTTCATTTTTATTTTTGTTTTGCTTTCTATTATGTAATCATTGTTGTTTAATTGACAAATATGCAGAAATTTGAGAAGATAATGAGGGGAACACAGGGTGCTCTTATAGTTGCTTCAACACTTCAAATTGTTCTTGGCTTTAGTGGACTTTGGCGCAATGTAGTGAGGTTCTTGAACATGTCCTATCTAAACCACTTGATCGTTTTGCTCTTTCTCACATTTTACTTTAACATCATCACGAATTTAGTACATAGGAAAATTTGTCCTTGAAATTTAAATAATTTCAAAAAAAATGTATGTTTTGGTTAATTTAGCCTTAAAAATTGTTTTTTAGAGCTAATTTGTTCGAAGATTTTCAATTATAAGCCTCAGGGACCCTATTAATGATTAGCCTCATATTATCATATTCATGAATAACTCTTATGTATTTTTGTTTAGGTTCTTAAGTCCTCTCTCTGCTGTTCCATTGGTTGCTCTCTCAGGCTTTGGACTGTATGAATTTGGATTTCCTGTGGTATACATATTTGCAACAAGAACTAATCCTTATTTTCTTCCCATATGTTTTATAATTATAATGTGTGATTCTCACTTGTTTGATTGTGGCTGTAAAATTATAGCTTGCAAAATGCGTGGAAATTGGACTTCCAGAAATCCTCATCCTAGTAGTATTTTCACAGGTAATAATATTAAATTATAGTTTTTTAAGAGAGCCATATTTCATCTATATATAGTTTTGTTAGTTCTTTGTTTTCCTTTCATGTACTAACATCATGTTTTTGCAGTACATTCCTCACATGATGAAAGGAGAAAAGCCTATCTTTGATCGATTTGCAGTTATATTCTCGGTGGCAATTGTGTGGCTCTATGCTTATCTTCTTACTGTTGGTGGAGCTTATAAAAATTCAGCACCTAAAACACAAATTACGTGTAGGACAGATCGTGCCGGAATTATAGGTGGTGCTCCTTGGTAAGGACATCTTGTGTTTTTTCCGATGATATATAGAAATGTTTTTTTAAGTAATAGTATTTTGCAATCAACATAGTTGAAGACACTTGAAATTTGGTGTCGTCATGAACAATCTTAAATGATAAAAAACTACGAGATTCCAATTTACTTAATGTCTTAGGTCATGTTTGGATAAATAAACTTAATTAAACGCTTTTATACAGCTTCTTACATATAAGCAATTTCTGTAACAAAATATAGAAGAAGGTCAAGTTGTTTTCATATAAGTAGTTTTCATAAGCTATCCTAGAGAGCTTACGAAACTAAGTTGAATATAGCTTATATGTCATAAGTTGTTTCCATAAGCTCTCGTCTATAAACTGTTTTAATAAGCTTTCTCAACCTATTTCATAAGTGTTTATGCCAATAGATAAAGTCAGATACGCTATTCCAAACAGATGCTTACAAAATAAATTTTGCAGGATAAGAGTCCCATATCCCTTTCAATGGGGAGCTCCAACATTTGATGCTGGTGAAACTTTTGCTATGATGGCTGCTTCATTAGTTGCACTAGTAGAGGTATATTGTTATTTTGGTAATTAATATATGCTTTGTTGAGCAAAATCACTGAACTTATACCTTACTTAAAAGCTCATGTAGTTGTGATTACTCATTAGCATATTGACTTTGTTATAACAACAAACCCGACTCTAAATATAAAACAGATAAACAAACACACACAAGAACACTACGTCTCCGAGAGCTGAGTGTCTATTTTAGTTTGTTTATTATGCTTAAATAATACAATTGAGCGTCTGTCCACTTATCAGTGTATACGATCCAAAGCCTTTGTTGCATCTAATACTCTGGTATTTCTTGTTCCACAGTCAACGGGTGCTTTCATTGCTGTGTCAAGGTATGCGAGTGCAACACCAATTCCACCTTCAGTTCTTAGCAGAGGTGTAGGTTGGCAGGTAAACAAAACTTATGACTCACCTTCACTAACCATGCATTTTTTGTTTTCACTTTGCTTGCTTTAGATACTGTCACATTTTCAAATGTTTAAATTTTTTATGATCATCTATAATTGTTATTTCTGATGTATCAGGGAGTGGGAATAATGTTATCTGGAATTTTTGGGACGGGGAATGGATCATCAGTTTCCGTGTAAGATTTCAATTCAAGATAATTTAATGTTATTTGCGAGGTTTTAAATCAATAATTGCACCCTCACTTCAGCCGCACATTAGGATTTTTTATGTTTCTGCGACTGTAATGGAGTTTTATTTTTCTTCTAATAGTGTAGGAATTCTATGTAACATAATATTGGTTTTTCTTCAGAGAGAATGCAGGACTCTTAGCTTTGACGCGTGTAGGTAGCCGCAGGGTTATTCAAATATCAGCTGGATTCATGATATTTTTCTCGATTCTTGGTAAGATTTTAATGCTGGCAATCTATGAAGCACTGATATGGACACCAAACACGATAGTCACACAGACACATCAACACCGCTAAAAATAAAAATAAAAATGGAAGTGATTGAATGTAACCATGATAGTGACACTTATACACGTCGGACAACAAACACAATGTCAGTCTGAAGTGCAAGTACTACATAATCAACAGTTCTAGTGTGCTTTGTTTGATGTTTCTTGTTGGACTTGAACCTAAAAAGTTGTTATGGATCATTATATATATGTAGGAAAATTTGGAGCTGTTTTTGCTTCAATTCCAGCACCAATAGTTGCAGCTTTATATTGCCTTTTCTTTGCCTATGTGGGTATGTATTATCAATTCAAAGAAGTTGGACTACTAATATTGATATTTCATTCAAAGTATTATTTGCTTACTTTTTTTTTTTTTTTATGTTGACACAACACAGGTTCTGCAGGTCTTAGCTTCCTTCAATTTTGCAATTTAAACAGCTTTAGAACAAAATTCATCTTAGGCTTCTCCATTTTCATGGGATTCTCTATACCACAATATTTCAATGAGTACACTGCATTTAAAGGCTATGGTCCGGTACACACCCGCGCAAGATGGGTATTCATCTTTCTCCTTTAACTTTGATGCAATATAGTATTTCCTCCGTCTCACAATAATTGTCGCGTTTATTAATTCCATAGGAATTAAGGGAAAAAAATTATAAATGATGTAAAAAGAACGAAGGTTTTACTAAATTATCTCTTATTGGTGATGTACATAAATTGAAAGTGACACTCTTTTTAAGAAAACATGCTTTTTTTATTAATAATATGAGAATTATTATAGGACGGAATGTTCAATTTTATTGATGGTTAAAGTCTCACATTGGACAAAATAAAGACAATTTAAATGTATATAAACTGAGATACCGATGTAAACAAAGAATAACTCATAAAATTACGAGTGCAAACAATCATGACCTTTCAACTAGAGATTCAAATTCAAAATTTACAGAAAAGTTATTCCTTGACAAAAATTTGTTCCTTTTGACAGTTCAATGACATGATCAATGTCCCATTTGCATCTGAACCATTTGTTGCTAGTTTATTGGCAATGTTCTTGGACGTAACGTTGCACAAGAAAGATAATCAAACACGTAAAGATAGAGGAATGCATTGGTGGGACAAGTTCCGTTCATTCAAGACAGATACAAGGAGTGAAGAATTTTACTCTCTTCCTTTCAATCTAAACAAGTTTTTCCCTTCTGTGTAATTAGACCATTCTCTTAGAACTTGCATGGTGATGTTCAAGTATGGCATTGCAGTATCTTGCTGATAGTCATGCTTGTGATTTTCAATTTGAAGAAACCCAATTTTCTTCATTCTTAATGTAGCAATATGAATATTGTCATTTTTTCACAAGAATGTTGTCATATTGAATACAATATCATGTTGTAGATGCTTGTTTATTGAAGAATATCATAGTTATTTCTGTTATTTAAATTACTTTTAAGCTTAAATATGCAAAGCGTCCTTGCAAATAGGGCTTGTTTGGTTTTTTGTCCTTGTAAAAAAAAAAATTAAAAAGGCTTTTGTAAAATTTTTTGTCTTTTAAAAAGGTTTCTGGGCCCACTTAAAGCGCTAGGTGGCAGTTTGGCGCTGATGTGGCTGTTGCTGACTGTGCAACTTTGGCCACGTGGCGCTAGCGTGGCTTTTTGATCACAACCCCGTTAATTCCTTAGATGAGTTCGTGACTGTAACACCCATACTAACTTTAACTAGTATATTAGCATGTGCGTTAAACTGATACTGGATACATTTAAAATTTTTAATAATAATATCGCATCACAATTGAATGAATACAAGTTTACTCGTTTGTACAAATAAACTAATACTATTACAAAACTTATACAAATATCCATTAAGCTCCTGAGCTGGTACACAACGAGCAACTGTTCTCCATCCAGTATCTCTGTGAAGAATCCCATCACGAACCTCTGACTTACCTGTAAACCTGCACCAGAAGGAATGGGATGAGACATAATGTCTCAGTGAGCTCCAGCCCAACCAACTGTTGGCAACCACAGGGAACCTAGGGTCGCCATCCTACCTTGGCAATCTTGGGGATTTCCTATGATCGCCAAGTCTTATCTTTATCCACAAGGGTATATATCTGCCTATGACTATGAATCTTCCTATAACTATAACTATAATCTTCCTGTGACTATAACTGTAAACCGCCTGTAACTGTAACTGTAACCTACCTATAACTATAACTTAGTGATCGAGGGGAAACCTAGGACCACTGTCTGATAACTGTCTATAACTATAACTGTAACTGCCTATGACTATAACTGTAACTGTAACTTTGACTATAACTATGAAACATATTACATATAAGCAGTTTTATAGCAGTTTTATGTTAGCTGTTAGCGTTGAACAAACATTATTATCTGAGTTCATTTTACGGAGTGCGGCCCGGGTGGAGTAACCCCGAGGTACATCTCCCTATGACCCGGTGAAATTCCTATCATATCAGGCTAACACCGGACTCCACTATGAATTGCATGTGGACAACCCTCTCGGTGAAGTCCCATCCGGCGTATCCCGGAGTCTGCTGAACATGCCTATGACTGTGAAACGTGCGAACACGCCTTTAACTTTGATATATAATTCTTTAACTTTTACATATAAATATGCATATCTGTTACTTTAATCATATAACAATCCTGTAACACTTAACCTATAACCTATGATTCTTGGCCTATCGTTCTCATAAGCCACCTATTAATTGTTGGAGAACCAACACTATAAGCTTATCTTAAACTTCTAATGCCGAAGCATTCCTATTACTCTTGTATTCTAATCCGAATACATCTATAACCTTGTTCACCTAATATAGGTTCTTGACTTTCAAAGTCGTATGCTTTTCCTTAAGAGTTAACAACTCACATGTAACGGATTATCCACCTAATCCTTACTCTCATGCTCTTAGTTCTTGTTTTCCTATCATAGGATTCGACATATCGTTATCATATGCCGCTCTTAGGGCTTTCCTATTCATATAACCATTGTTCCTGCATTTCCCACGCCTTGCGTATTCCTTGCTCCTATAATCTTTCAACCATTGGAAGCCTTTTTGGAAGGGTTAAAATGGTGGATAATGTTTCTAAAATGTTTCAGGAGAAAACAGAAGTGAAAAACCATGCCTACGTGCACCAAAATGCCCAAAACAGCAAAGCTGTCAAGTGCTGTCCTGATGCTGTCGCTATAACCACGGCTTGTCGCTACAGCGACTGTAGGTAAAAGCCTGAAAAACATGTTGCTCGCTTGTAGCGACGGCTGGTCGCTTGTAGCGACCGTAGGCAGAAGTCCAAAGCTGCCTGGTCGCTGTAGCAACGGCTGGTCGCTGTAGCGACGGCTGGTCGCTGTAGCAACCATGACAGTACAAAACTTGTCCAAAATCATGTTTTTCCACCATTTTTGCTCAATCAAAGGTACCCAAGCTTCCCAAACATGTTAAGAATGATTTTCTTTTACAAAATGACAGTTTTAAACATATATGAGCAAGGAATTAGCAAGCATAGAGAATTAGGGTAAAAACTATAAAACTTCACATATGATGAAATACACCACAAAACTCTCAAAGTGGGTTCTAAAACCCCTAGGGAGCTCACCTTAAACTTGATTTGGTGCTGTTTAAGCTTACTTTCCAACTTTTCCTTAAAACTCTAACTCATAATCCCTTCCTTTCTTCTTGCTTCCTCAACTTCTTTCCTTGCTTTAAATCTCCCCAAGCTAGCTTGTTTGCTTGTGTTCCAAGAGTTGTGGAAGAAAATTGATGGATGATGGCAAGGGAGGGGGAGGCGTGTGCCTAGAGAGAGAAGGAGAGGAGTTTATGAATTTTTAGAGAGAGAAGTGGAAGGAAAAAGTGAGGAAAAATATCTTGGCCTCCTTTTTATATAATCCTTCCTTCCCAATAATTACCAATTTGCCATTGCTTCCATTTAAAATATCTCTGATGCATCGTCTCAATACTGATAAATATTCAAGTATTAAGCGGGATATTACACTCTACCCCCCTTAAAGAAATTTCGTCCTCGAAATTTAGAAAATTCCACTGGGGTCCTGAAAAGGTAAATCCTTTCTACCTCTTTCTCTACTATGAAATTCTCCAATTCCTTTTACTTATTGGGATTCCATGGTAACTCTAGTGTCTGACATGTAGATTAGTCACGCACCTCGATTAACCATACTTGTTAAAACTTGTTCTTTAGCCATGTTTTCCATCTTTGTAAGTCAAAGCATATGACAATCTCTTTCCTGCCGAAAGATCTGATGCATGTTACATAACTATTATCTGTTAAGACGTATGGTTATCTGAACCAACATATCCATCTTATCTGACTATGATCTCTGTTCGACATATTCCTTATAAATCCAATTTAAAATTATTAAGTCTTGGATCTCCTTTACTGAATTCTATCAGTTCTTCTTTTATTGACCGTTCAATCTTAACCTGAAGACGTCGGGTCGATCCGATTTTCCTCAATTATTACAACTTTCCGAGGAATCTATTACATTACTTTTAGTTCAAAAGAATTCTTGTCTTTAACTTTCGCCTCGTAAGACGACCTTTTACTGTTACATTCGTATCATTCTTATATAGATTTATTCTTACACTGAAAGGCATATGATATTGAGTAATCTCAAACGGAAGTAAAGTCTATTACAACTACCTCCACGATTCAAATATAAGGTAGTGGCTGAACTTAAGGTACAAGTTCCTTTCTTTCTGACATCCTGGTGTAACTATTATCACAATCATGTGCATTGCTCACATTCCCACTGCGGGAATCCTTAAGGGTTCGAGAAATCACATGAGCCACTCGTGCTCCGATTTAAATAATCAACGATAACGCGTAGCCAAAGGTATTAGGAGCTTTCTTCTTTCTAGGACTCTGACAATCTTGCATCATTCAAGATATTCCTTACTCATGGGATTAATATTTTCTTTACCAATAAATTCAAACTTATGATAGTCTAGTACAAGTGACGTGTGGCATAAGCCGCCTCACATATCATCATATAATACAGTCCATAACACATAGCTTCCATACATGATCGAGTACGAGTACACTACGATCGGGTACACAGTACGCCGCATCATCATTGTCCAACTAATGGGACATCATACTTAGTCAACATATACTTGAATTGCTCTTAACTCATGCTTGTATTCTTTGAGTATCCACAATCCCATAACGCAAACTACGGTTACATTCCATTGGTGCTATAAACTTATTTTGTCCAAGGACATTCTCTATTTTCGAAAAGAAAACTCTATTCTGATCGCTATCAAAATAGCACTTTCATAACTTCAATTCACGTAGTCCTTTACTGTAAACTATGAGTAATCCTCTGATCTGTGTAAAACATTTCCTTCCTTTAACTATTAACATTAAGTTCAAGAATTTCTGAACTCCTCAACTGAGATTTGTTCGGTAACAACAAACCTGTTCTGCTTAAGACCTTCCTGTTAAAACATCACTGATTGCGTACCACAGTTACTGATACATGTCACATGACTATAAATATGTTACACTACTGTCTAAGTAGCATAAGCTCTGCCCGATCAGTATATATAATACTAATCATAACCTGTTACATGCCTATTACATGCGACATGCTAGCATAACGTGGGTACGATGTGGAATAACTGCATGCCACGACATAATTCCTCTTTGGTTAAACTTACTATTCAAATCAACTTAAAGTTACTAAGCTAAACAGCTAGATTACCGTATTAGATGTGGCTTTCTTCGCTATGTACTCATTGTGCTAGAAACACATCCTTTAAATTTCTCAAACCGCTTCGATTCTCTTATCTCATGAGTTTCGAGGTCCGAAGCATTCCTCGACTTATCTCTTAAAATTTCCTGTTAGTACTGATGATAAGTTCAAGTCATCACTACTTACTAATATTTTGTAGCTTGAGAACTAATCTTTGAATACCTTTCCTGTAATTCATCTGGCAAGGATTTTACAAACATCATTTTTCTCTAAGCTTCAGCTTTGAATTGTCTGTTAACTCATACTTAGATTACTTCTCCGCTGCGCAACTCTGATTTTAACAATTCGCTTTGGGTTAGAAGTAATACACCACTATTACCATATAAATTCTCCTTGGCCAATCCTTTGACTTTATACTTTGTAATTACCATACATGACCATCTAACATTATAATTTCTCTTGTGGTTTAATCCACCCGTTTAACTTACTGATTAATCGACGCTTGACTTTGCGTTTTCCTTTCGGACATAACAAAATTCTTTCCTTCACGAAAATACGCCGAAACCTGTAAATAGTCTTTAGCAATAATTACGAGCCCAATAATGCTCCTGTCAGGACAACTTATACACTAGTTCTAGCTTTAATCTTCATATTGCGATTCGAGTTCCGTACTATAATTATCCATAAGGATTTCACATCCACAACCTTTTTCCAAGACAACTTAGGTCCACATAATTCTATCATATCTCTTGGTTACTCCTCGGGTTTCTCCGAAAATATTCTGTCTGGATAAGACTCAACTTTTACCGGTTCTCTTGTAAGCCCAAACACATGATACGCCTCTTCGAGTACCCGATTAATTAATCTTTAAACTTCAATTCTTAACATTTCCCACTGGATCCTTCCAGTAACTTGTTACTGTATTCACAATTCCAATCTAATCTTGTTATCTGGAAATATTCCATATGTCTTCTCGACTGTTGCCCTCTTCACGGTTTCGAACAACCCAAGGTATGTATTTTCTACCCGAATACTTGTGTGAGGAGCCCATCAGAAGAAAACATATAACTCCTTAACCTCAAACATAACTTTAACTGTAACTTGTACGTTAGTGACGATCTTCCTGCTTAATCCTCGAAACCGGTCTGCTTTAATCTGACAACATAAGATTCAACCTTTTATTTCATACCCTTACCAGGGGTTTTCTTCACTTATTGCTAAGATTGCGTTCCTCATACAAAGCATCTTGATGACTCATAATAAAGGAAGGTAATCTGGTTCATCTGTCTAATATTTCGCTTAATCCATAAATGAGTCTCTTAACTGTCGGATATTAAAATCTCATCCGATCCAAGTGCGCAAGTCCTTCCATCCTTACACACTCTAACTGTAATTTCAGAGTGCAACCTAAGAGGGGGGGGTGAATTAGGTTGTATGACTTTTAATGGATAATTTTTCTGGTTTATTGTGTTCTTGTAAATTTTTCCGGAATTTTGTATGAATGTATGAACGAGTGCTTGGAAAAATAAAGAGTGTAGGGAAGAAGAAGATGGACACAAGGAATTTATAGTGGTTCCCCTACTGGTACTCCACTCCCCCACAACCCTGTGAGGAATTCACTATGTTAGAATCTTTGTTACAAGCAATCTCTCCCCAAGACCCCCTAACAATCTTTCTAACATACACAAGATAGCACCCCACTATCTTTCAACAATTCTCACCAACAATGGCAAGAAAACTTTACAACAATGTAATTGAAGAATAACAAATGTATGGCTGTATATTTTTATCAATATCACTTTTAAACAAATGGACTTAATGCTCAGAAAACCTTTTTAATAAATGTTAAAGTGTGGGCAATGTTTTCTAAACAATTAAAAGAAAGTTTGAATGCAAGTGATATTGAAATTCACAATTGAGAGGCTGAAAGTTATTGTCTTGTTTATTGCTTTTATTCTCAATTAAATTTATAGAGACTAAAAAGATGTTTATGAAGCAATACTATCTTTCAAAAAAGGTTACCAATGAATAGAGATAATTTTGAAATGGTGCCTTTTCATAGAAGAAAAATGAAGACCGTTTAAGAAAATTTCTAACGATAACAATTTAAAAGGATATAGTTGCTGGTGATAAATTATGCTAACCGTTAGAAATCAATTAGCCATATATCATTACCTCTTTTGCTCATAATAATCAATTTGCATTTAAAAGGAAAAAAAGACGTTGAAAGGCTAGTTAATCAATTGCAAGTGTCATAATTGGTTTTTCAAAGAGAACATGCTGAAACAAAATTAGTGCAGTATAAACCATTATGCCAAATATATAAGAGAATTTATTTGAGGCATAATTGATTATAAGTTTCCAAAGTCAAAAATAATTTTCTAATCAAAATATTTTCATGCAAAAATATTTTAATGCAAAATCACATTTAAAATAAAATCATTGTGAGTGTGTGATTTATTTTTAAGAAATTTTTAGGCGTTGCTTTATATGGCGACTTAGAAAAAAGTTTGTAATTATTTTCTGAGCATTCGAAGTTGTTCCATAAGTTAAGAATGATAAATCAAAAAATAATTTGCCATACTTACAAAGTGTATAACCAAGAAGCCTAGACACTAATCTTCATTCTTAATCTCCATCTTGTGCCTCCATAGTTTTTCTTCTTTTGTGATGTGAGTTTGTTATCATCAAAACCCAGCCAAAGTTAGAAGGAAATCTTCTTCACAATCTCCCCCTTTTTGATGATGACAAACCATATCTTTTTGACAATGTTTACTCAACGAAACTCCCCCTATCTTGTATATTTCCCCCTTTGTTTTGCAATTGGATAACCTGAAACAATTTAAGAACAAAACACAAACATACACTTTCTCCCCCTTTTGACATCATCAAAAAGAAGAAAGAAAGGATAAGATCCAAAGGGTCGAAATAGAAGGGAGATAACAAATTTTATATAAAAGTAATTTATCTTCTTCACAATGAATATTCAATCCTTCACATTATTTTGCACATATCATATGATATAAATAATTTAAATACAATGATTTCTCACACAAAATAATAGCATCATTAAAGCATCCAATTGATATTTTTTCACAAGACACATATGCTACTGTTATAACATTAGTCAAATATTCAGACATAATATATTTAATTAAATTAATTAATTATATTCCAAAACTTTTTACCCTTGAACAGTAAAAAACTAGCAAGTACCGTTCATGTTTAGGCTAAACATTGCAAGCATGAAATAACAATAGTTAACATTTAATATGCATTCAAAAATGTCTGATAAACCAAACTTATTCATACTTGTCAAAATTCGCAAACATGAATCGCTTCTAAGTCTTGCATGCATTAATTTAATACCATACATGAATTTAGAAGACAAAAAAACATCATATATCTATATAAAATAATTGTGTACCTTTCACCATGGTCATGAATAAATAAGAATTCAACTAGCAAGTGATCATCAAATCGTATCCATTTAATAATCACAAATAAATCTTAAATCGAACCATATCATATGGTCTTGTATCTTGAAAAATCAATCTTAATTTGACAAGATTTGCATATGATGATCAAGTACCTACAAAATAATTAATAGTACTTTCTAGGTACCCATTTTTCTTTGGGTCCTTGTGGGTTAATACCTTTCTTTATCCAAATAAATTCACCATAAGGAACACCAACGTTTCTTATGTAGCAAGTATTTGGAGTATGGCCTTTATGTTACAATAGAAACATGTTAAATTATGACCATGATATACACTAGAATTACTTCCATTGGAGACATTATTTCTAACCTTAGAATTTGTTTTCTTATAAGACTTGTTAGAATAATTTCTTCCATAAGAATTATTTCTAGTATTCATACTTTTAAGAGGAATTACAACATGCATTTTCTTTGGTTCCAAGTTGTTGGAAGTTGTGCTTGCTTTAACAAAGATTGTTTTACTTGTACTTGGTTTATCAAAATTTGAAAATCCAAGACCGGTTTTATTTTTTAAATCTCTTTGTTTGCTAAGAACATCTTCCAAACTATTGTGACCTTTTTCAAAATTTTTTATTACTTGATTTAATTTAATAATTTTTGTTTCATGTTCTTTACATTTATTACATGAAGAATTTTTGACCTTTTCTAAATCCACTTGTGCATCAAAAACTTTTCTTTCAAGTGAAACAATTAATTTCTTCTGTTTTACACAAGTTTTAGAAAGTTTACTACATTCTTCATATAATTCATCAAATGCATTTTGTAATTCATCATATGAAGGTTTAATATCAAGTTCAGAATCACTAACCTCTTGTTCATCATCAGAGTGATGAGATGCCATTAGTGCAAGATTTGCATACTCTTCATCCTCTGATTCAGAAGATGAACTTATGTCATTTTCTTCCCATGCAATGTAGGCCCTCCTTTGCTTGAATTCTTTCTTTCCTTTGTCACCATTTTTGTTTGTAAAAGATGGACAATCTGCTTTCATGTGACCTTCTTTCCCACATCCAAAACATGTAATGTTTTGGTTTGACGTAGAGCCCTCATTCTTCTTGAAAGATTTTCTTTTATTACCAAACTTGAAGGACTTGTCCTTTTTAAGAAATTTTTTAAAACTTTTTGCAAGAAGATTGATGGTCTCACCTTCATCAGAACTTTCTCCTTCATTTTGTTGTTTTGACTCAACTCTTAGAGCAATGCTTTTGTTCTTCTTCTCTTGCCCTTCATGCTTTTCCAATCTTCCAAGTTCCATTTCATGTTCTTGGAGTTTACCAAACAAAGCGGCAGAAGTCATTTTAGAAAGACTTTTCTTTTCTGATATTGCAGTCACCTTTGGTTGCCAAGCCCTTGTTAATGATCTAAGGACTTTGAGATTTAATTCATCATTTGTGAAAGTCTTTCCAAGAGCCATCAAGTGGTTTGTTAAGTGAGAGAATCTCTTTTGTAAATCAAGAATTGATTCACCGGGCTGCATTCTGAACAATTCATATTCTTGTGATAAAGTGTTCAGTTTTGATCTCTTCACTTCTTCTGTGCCTTCATGGGTTACTTCTAGAGTGTCCCAAATTTCTTTTGCAGTTTTGCATTGAGAAATTCGGAAGAACTCATCCATGCCAAGGGCTGAATGAAGCATGTTGATTGCCTTCTTGTCAAACAACAATTTTTTCTTATCATCATCAGTCCAAGATGTTTTTATTTTTACTTGGACGACATCATTCACAACCGTTGTAGGAATGAATGGACCATTCTCAACGGCATTCCATATTTCTTCCCCTTGTGCTTCCAAGTATGCACGCATGCGAATTTTCCAGAAATCATAGTATTCACCAACAAAGCATGGAGGTTTGTTGCTACTACCACCATCTTTGAACACAATGTTTGAATTTGAAGCGGAAGCCATTTTTCTGGATCAAGGAGCAAATTACCTTAACTTGCTCTGATACCAAATGTAATTTCAGAGTGCAACCTAAGAGGGGGGGGGGTGAATTAGGTTGTATGACTTTTAATGGATAATTTTTCTGGTTTATTGTGTTCTTGTAAATTTTTCCGGAATTTTGTATGAATGTATGAACGAGTGCTTGGAAAAATAAAGAGTGTAGGGAAGAAGAAGATGGACACAAGGAATTTATAGTGGTTCCCCTACTGGTACTCCACTCCCCCACAACCCTGTGAGGAATTCACTATGTTAGAATCTTTGTTACAAGCAATCTCTCCCCAAGACCCCCTAACAATCTTTCTAACATACACAAGATAGCACCCCACTATCTTTCAACAATTCTCACCAACAATGGCAAGAAAACTTTACAACAATGTAATTGAAGAATAACAAATGTATGGCTGTATATTTTTATCAATATCACTCTTAAACAAATGGACTTAATGCTCAGAAAACCTTTTTAATAAATGTTAAAGTGTGGGCAATGTTTTCTAAACAATTAAAAGAAAGTTTGAATGCAAGTGATATTGAAATTCACAATTGAGAGGCTGAAAGTTATTGTCTTGTTTATTGCTTTTATTCTCAATTAAATTTATAGAGACTAAAAAGATGTTTATGAAGCAATACTATCTTTCAAAAAAGGTTACCAATGAATAGAGATAATTTTGAAATGGTGCCTTTTCATAGAAGAAAAATGAAGACCGTTTAAGAAAATTTCTAACGATAACAATTTAAAAGGATATAGTTGCTGGTGATAAATTATGCTAACCGTTAGAAATCAATTAGCCATATATCATTACCTCTTTTGCTCATAATAATCAATTTGCATTTAAAAGGAAAAAAAGACGTTGAAAGGCTAGTTAATCAATTGCAAGTGTCATAATTGGTTTTTCAAAGAGAACATGCTGAAACAAAATTAGTGCAGTATAAACCATTATGCCAAATATATAAGAGAATTTATTTGAGGCATAATTGATTATAAGTTTCCAAAGTCAAAAATAATTTTCTAATCAAAATATTTTCATGCAAAAATATTTTAATGCAAAATCACATTTAAAATAAAATCATTGTGAGTGTGTGATTTATTTTTAAGAAATTTTTAGGCGTTGCTTTATATGGCGACTTAGAAAAAAGTTTGTAATTATTTTCTGAGCATTCGAAGTTGTTCCATAAGTTAAGAATGATAAATCAAAAAATAATTTGCCATACTTACAAAGTGTATAACCAAGAAGCCTAGACACTAATCTTCATTCTTAATCTCCATCTTGTGCCTCCATAGTTTTTCTTCTTTTGTGATGTGAGTTTGTTATCATCAAAACCCAGCCAAAGTTAGAAGGAAATCTTCTTCACAATCTCCCCCTTTTTGATGATGACAAACCATATCTTTTTGACAATGTTTACTCAACGAAACTCCCCCTATCTTGTATATTTCCCCCTTTGTTTTGCAATTGGATAACCTGAAACAATTTAAGAACAAAACACAAACATACACTTTCTCCCCCTTTTGACATCATCAAAAAGAAGAAAGAAAGGATAAGATCCAAAGGGTCGAAATAGAAGGGAGATAACAAATTTTATATAAAAGTAATTTATCTTCTTCACAATGAATATTCAATCCTTCACATTATTTTGCACATATCATATGATATAAATAATTTAAATACAATGATTTCTCACACAAAATAATAGCATCATTAAAGCATCCAATTGATATTTTTTCACAAGACACATATGCTACTGTTATAACATTAGTCAAATATTCAGACATAATATATTTAATTAAATTAATTAATTATATTCCAAAACTTTTTACCCTTGAACAGTAAAAAACTAGCAAGTACCGTTCATGTTTTAGGCTAAACATTGCAAGCATGAAATAACAATAGTTAACATTTAATATGCATTCAAAAATGTCTGATAAACCAAACTTATTCATACTTGTCAAAATTCGCAAACATGAATCGCTTCTAAGTCTTGCATGCATTAATTTAATACCATACATGAATTTAGAAGACAAAAAAACATCATATATCTATATAAAATAATTGTGTACCTTTCACCATGGTCATGAATAAATAAGAATTCAACTAGCAAGTGATCATCAAATCGTATCCATTTAATAATCACAAATAAATCTTAAATCGAACCATATCATATGGTCTTGTATCTTGAAAAATCAATCTTAATTTGACAAGATTTGCATATGATGATCAAGTACCTACAAAATAATTAATAGTACTTTCTAGGTACCCATTTTTCTTTGGGTCCTTGTGGGTTAATACCTTTCTTTATCCAAATAAATTCACCATAAGGAACACCAACGTTTCTTATGTAGCAAGTATTTGGAGTATGGCCTTTTATGTTACAATAGAAACATGTTAAATTATGACCATGATATACACTAGAATTACTTCCATTGGAGACATTATTTCTAACCTTAGAATTTGTTTTCTTATAAGACTTGTTAGAATAATTTCTTCCATAAGAATTATTTCTAGTATTCATACTTTTAAGAGGAATTACAACATGCATTTTCTTTGGTTCCAAGTTGTTGGAAGTTGTGCTTGCTTTAACAAAGATTGTTTTACTTGTACTTGGTTTATCAAAATTTGAAAATCCAAGACCGGTTTTATTTTTTAAATCTCTTTGTTTGCTAAGAACATCTTCCAAACTATTGTGACCTTTTTCAAAATTTTTTATTACTTGATTTAATTTAATAATTTTTGTTTCATGTTCTTTACATTTATTACATGAAGAATTTTTGACCTTTTCTAAATCCACTTGTGCATCAAAAACTTTTCTTTCAAGTGAAACAATTAATTTCTTCTGTTTTACACAAGTTTTAGAAAGTTTACTACATTCTTCATATAATTCATCAAATGCATTTTGTAATTCATCATATGAAGGTTTAATATCAAGTTCAGAATCACTAACCTCTTGTTCATCATCAGAGTGATGAGATGCCATTAGTGCAAGATTTGCATACTCTTCATCCTCTGATTCAGAAGATGAACTTATGTCATTTTCTTCCCATGCAATGTAGGCCCTCCTTTGCTTGAATTCTTTCTTTCCTTTGTCACCATTTTTGTTTGTAAAAGATGGACAATCTGCTTTCATGTGACCTTCTTTCCCACATCCAAAACATGTAATGTTTTGGTTTGACGTAGAGCCCTCATTCTTCTTGAAAGATTTTCTTTTATTACCAAACTTGAAGGACTTGTCCTTTTTAAGAAATTTTTTAAAACTTTTTGCAAGAAGATTGATGGTCTCACCTTCATCAGAACTTTCTCCTTCATTTTGTTGTTTTGACTCAACTCTTAGAGCAATGCTTTTGTTCTTCTTCTCTTGCCCTTCATGCTTTTCCAATCTTCCAAGTTCCATTTCATGTTCTTGGAGTTTACCAAACAAAGCGGCAGAAGTCATTTTAGAAAGACTTTTCTTTTCTGATATTGCAGTCACCTTTGGTTGCCAAGCCCTTGTTAATGATCTAAGGACTTTGAGATTTAATTCATCATTTGTGAAAGTCTTTCCAAGAGCCATCAAGTGGTTTGTTAAGTGAGAGAATCTCTTTTGTAAATCAAGAATTGATTCACCGGGCTGCATTCTGAACAATTCATATTCTTGTGATAAAGTGTTCAGTTTTGATCTCTTCACTTCTTCTGTGCCTTCATGGGTTACTTCTAGAGTGTCCCAAATTTCTTTTGCAGTTTTGCATTGAGAAATTCGGAAGAACTCATCCATGCCAAGGGCTGAATGAAGCATGTTGATTGCCTTCTTGTCAAACAACAATTTTTTCTTATCATCATCAGTCCAAGATGTTTTTATTTTTACTTGGACGACATCATTCACAACCGTTGTAGGAATGAATGGACCATTCTCAACGGCATTCCATATTTCTTCCCCTTGTGCTTCCAAGTATGCACGCATGCGAATTTTCCAGAAATCATAGTATTCACCAACAAAGCATGGAGGTTTGTTGCTACTACCACCATCTTTGAACACAATGTTTGAATTTGAAGCGGAAGCCATTTTTCTGGATCAAGGAGCAAATTACCTTAACTTGCTCTGATACCAAATGTAATTTCAGAGTGCAACCTAAGAGGGGGGGGGTGAATTAGGTTGTATGACTTTTAATGGATAATTTTTCTGGTTTATTGTGTTCTTGTAAATTTTTCCGGAATTTTGTATGAATGTATGAACGAGTGCTTGGAAAAATAAAGAGTGTAGGGAAGAAGAAGATGGACACAAGGAATTTATAGTGGTTCCCCTACTGGTACTCCACTCCCCCACAACCCTGTGAGGAATTCACTATGTTAGAATCTTTGTTACAAGCAATCTCTCCCCAAGACCCCCTAACAATCTTTCTAACATACACAAGATAGCACCCCACTATCTTTCAACAATTCTCACCAACAATGGCAAGAAAACTTTACAACAATGTAATTGAAGAATAACAAATGTATGGCTGTATATTTTTATCAATATCACTCTTAAACAAATGGACTTAATGCTCAGAAAACCTTTTTAATAAATGTTAAAGTGTGGGCAATGTTTTCTAAACAATTAAAAGAAAGTTTGAATGCAAGTGATATTGAAATTCACAATTGAGAGGCTGAAAGTTATTGTCTTGTTTATTGCTTTTATTCTCAATTAAATTTATAGAGACTAAAAAGATGTTTATGAAGCAATACTATCTTTCAAAAAAGGTTACCAATGAATAGAGATAATTTTGAAATGGTGCCTTTTCATAGAAGAAAAATGAAGACCGTTTAAGAAAATTTCTAACGATAACAATTTAAAAGGATATAGTTGCTGGTGATAAATTATGCTAACCGTTAGAAATCAATTAGCCATATATCATTACCTCTTTTGCTCATAATAATCAATTTGCATTTAAAAGGAAAAAAAGACGTTGAAAGGCTAGTTAATCAATTGCAAGTGTCATAATTGGTTTTTCAAAGAGAACATGCTGAAACAAAATTAGTGCAGTATAAACCATTATGCCAAATATATAAGAGAATTTATTTGAGGCATAATTGATTATAAGTTTCCAAAGTCAAAAATAATTTTCTAATCAAAATATTTTCATGCAAAAATATTTTAATGCAAAATCACATTTAAAATAAAATCATTGTGAGTGTGTGATTTATTTTTAAGAAATTTTTAGGCGTTGCTTTATATGGCGACTTAGAAAAAAGTTTGTAATTATTTTCTGAGCATTCGAAGTTGTTCCATAAGTTAAGAATGATAAATCAAAAAATAATTTGCCATACTTACAAAGTGTATAACCAAGAAGCCTAGACACTAATCTTCATTCTTAATCTCCATCTTGTGCCTCCATAGTTTTTCTTCTTTTGTGATGTGAGTTTGTTATCATCAAAACCCAGCCAAAGTTAGAAGGAAATCTTCTTCACAATCTCCCCCTTTTTGATGATGACAAACCATATCTTTTTGACAATGTTTACTCAACGAAACTCCCCCTATCTTGTATATTTCCCCCTTTGTTTTGCAATTGGATAACCTGAAACAATTTAAGAACAAAACACAAACATACACTTTCTCCCCCTTTTGACATCATCAAAAAGAAGAAAGAAAGGATAAGATCCAAAGGGTCGAAATAGAAGGGAGATAACAAATTTTATATAAAAGTAATTTATCTTCTTCACAATGAATATTCAATCCTTCACATTATTTTGCACATATCATATGATATAAATAATTTAAATACAATGATTTCTCACACAAAATAATAGCATCATTAAAGCATCCAATTGATATTTTTTCACAAGACACATATGCTACTGTTATAACATTAGTCAAATATTCAGACATAATATATTTAATTAAATTAATTAATTATATTCCAAAACTTTTTACCCTTGAACAGTAAAAAACTAGCAAGTACCGTTCATGTTTTAGGCTAAACATTGCAAGCATGAAATAACAATAGTTAACATTTAATATGCATTCAAAAATGTCTGATAAACCAAACTTATTCATACTTGTCAAAATTCGCAAACATGAATCGCTTCTAAGTCTTGCATGCATTAATTTAATACCATACATGAATTTAGAAGACAAAAAAACATCATATATCTATATAAAATAATTGTGTACCTTTCACCATGGTCATGAATAAATAAGAATTCAACTAGCAAGTGATCATCAAATCGTATCCATTTAATAATCACAAATAAATCTTAAATCGAACCATATCATATGGTCTTGTATCTTGAAAAATCAATCTTAATTTGACAAGATTTGCATATGATGATCAAGTACCTACAAAATAATTAATAGTACTTTCTAGGTACCCATTTTTCTTTGGGTCCTTGTGGGTTAATACCTTTCTTTATCCAAATAAATTCACCATAAGGAACACCAACGTTTCTTATGTAGCAAGTATTTGGAGTATGGCCTTTTATGTTACAATAGAAACATGTTAAATTATGACCATGATATACACTAGAATTACTTCCATTGGAGACATTATTTCTAACCTTAGAATTTGTTTTCTTATAAGACTTGTTAGAATAATTTCTTCCATAAGAATTATTTCTAGTATTCATACTTTTAAGAGGAATTACAACATGCATTTTCTTTGGTTCCAAGTTGTTGGAAGTTGTGCTTGCTTTAACAAAGATTGTTTTACTTGTACTTGGTTTATCAAAATTTGAAAATCCAAGACCGGTTTTATTTTTTAAATCTCTTTGTTTGCTAAGAACATCTTCCAAACTATTGTGACCTTTTTCAAAATTTTTTATTACTTGATTTAATTTAATAATTTTTGTTTCATGTTCTTTACATTTATTACATGAAGAATTTTTGACCTTTTCTAAATCCACTTGTGCATCAAAAACTTTTCTTTCAAGTGAAACAATTAATTTCTTCTGTTTTACACAAGTTTTAGAAAGTTTACTACATTCTTCATATAATTCATCAAATGCATTTTGTAATTCATCATATGAAGGTTTAATATCAAGTTCAGAATCACTAACCTCTTGTTCATCATCAGAGTGATGAGATGCCATTAGTGCAAGATTTGCATACTCTTCATCCTCTGATTCAGAAGATGAACTTATGTCATTTTCTTCCCATGCAATGTAGGCCCTCCTTTGCTTGAATTCTTTCTTTCCTTTGTCACCATTTTTGTTTGTAAAAGATGGACAATCTGCTTTCATGTGACCTTCTTTCCCACATCCAAAACATGTAATGTTTTGGTTTGACGTAGAGCCCTCATTCTTCTTGAAAGATTTTCTTTTATTACCAAACTTGAAGGACTTGTCCTTTTTAAGAAATTTTTTAAAACTTTTTGCAAGAAGATTGATGGTCTCACCTTCATCAGAACTTTCTCCTTCATTTTGTTGTTTTGACTCAACTCTTAGAGCAATGCTTTTGTTCTTCTTCTCTTGCCCTTCATGCTTTTCCAATCTTCCAAGTTCCATTTCATGTTCTTGGAGTTTACCAAACAAAGCGGCAGAAGTCATTTTAGAAAGACTTTTCTTTTCTGATATTGCAGTCACCTTTGGTTGCCAAGCCCTTGTTAATGATCTAAGGACTTTGAGATTTAATTCATCATTTGTGAAAGTCTTTCCAAGAGCCATCAAGTGGTTTGTTAAGTGAGAGAATCTCTTTTGTAAATCAAGAATTGATTCACCGGGCTGCATTCTGAACAATTCATATTCTTGTGATAAAGTGTTCAGTTTTGATCTCTTCACTTCTTCTGTGCCTTCATGGGTTACTTCTAGAGTGTCCCAAATTTCTTTTGCAGTTTTGCATTGAGAAATTCGGAAGAACTCATCCATGCCAAGGGCTGAATGAAGCATGTTGATTGCCTTCTTGTCAAACAACAATTTTTTCTTATCATCATCAGTCCAAGATGTTTTTATTTTTACTTGGACGACATCATTCACAACCGTTGTAGGAATGAATGGACCATTCTCAACGGCATTCCATATTTCTTCCCCTTGTGCTTCCAAGTATGCACGCATGCGAATTTTCCAGAAATCATAGTATTCACCAACAAAGCATGGAGGTTTGTTGCTACTACCACCATCTTTGAACACAATGTTTGAATTTGAAGCGGAAGCCATTTTTCTGGATCAAGGAGCAAATTACCTTAACTTGCTCTGATACCAAATGTAATTTCAGAGTGCAACCTAAGAGGGGGGGGGGTGAATTAGGTTGTATGACTTTTAATGGATAATTTTTCTGGTTTATTGTGTTCTTGTAAATTTTTCCGGAATTTTGTATGAATGTATGAACGAGTGCTTGGAAAAATAAAGAGTGTAGGGAAGAAGAAGATGGACACAAGGAATTTATAGTGGTTCCCCTACTGGTACTCCACTCCCCCACAACCCTGTGAGGAATTCACTATGTTAGAATCTTTGTTACAAGCAATCTCTCCCCAAGACCCCCTAACAATCTTTCTAACATACACAAGATAGCACCCCACTATCTTTCAACAATTCTCACCAACAATGGCAAGAAAACTTTACAACAATGTAATTGAAGAATAACAAATGTATGGCTGTATATTTTTATCAATATCACTCTTAAACAAATGGACTTAATGCTCAGAAAACCTTTTTAATAAATGTTAAAGTGTGGGCAATGTTTTCTAAACAATTAAAAGAAAGTTTGAATGCAAGTGATATTGAAATTCACAATTGAGAGGCTGAAAGTTATTGTCTTGTTTATTGCTTTTATTCTCAATTAAATTTATAGAGACTAAAAAGATGTTTATGAAGCAATACTATCTTTCAAAAAAGGTTACCAATGAATAGAGATAATTTTGAAATGGTGCCTTTTCATAGAAGAAAAATGAAGACCGTTTAAGAAAATTTCTAACGATAACAATTTAAAAGGATATAGTTGCTGGTGATAAATTATGCTAACCGTTAGAAATCAATTAGCCATATATCATTACCTCTTTTGCTCATAATAATCAATTTGCATTTAAAAGGAAAAAAAGACGTTGAAAGGCTAGTTAATCAATTGCAAGTGTCATAATTGGTTTTCAAAGAGAACATGCTGAAACAAAATTAGTGCAGTATAAACCATTATGCCAAATATATAAGAGAATTTATTTGAGGCATAATTGATTATAAGTTTCCAAAGTCAAAAATAATTTTCTAATCAAAATATTTTCATGCAAAAATATTTTAATGCAAAATCACATTTAAAATAAAATCATTGTGAGTGTGTGATTTATTTTTAAGAAATTTTTAGGCGTTGCTTTATATGGCGACTTAGAAAAAAGTTTGTAATTATTTTCTGAGCATTCGAAGTTGTTCCATAAGTTAAGAATGATAAATCAAAAAATAATTTGCCATACTTACAAAGTGTATAACCAAGAAGCCTAGACACTAATCTTCATTCTTAATCTCCATCTTGTGCCTCCATAGTTTTTCTTCTTTTGTGATGTGAGTTTGTTATCATCAAAACCCAGCCAAAGTTAGAAGGAAATCTTCTTCACAATCTCCCCCTTTTTGATGATGACAAACCATATCTTTTTGACAATGTTTACTCAACGAAACTCCCCCTATCTTGTATATTTCCCCCTTTGTTTTGCAATTGGATAACCTGAAACAATTTAAGAACAAAACACAAACATACACTTTCTCCCCCTTTTGACATCATCAAAAAGAAGAAAGAAAGGATAAGATCCAAAGGGTCGAAATAGAAGGGAGATAACAAATTTTATATAAAAGTAATTTATCTTCTTCACAATGAATATTCAATCCTTCACATTATTTTGCACATATCATATGATATAAATAATTTAAATACAATGATTTCTCACACAAAATAATAGCATCATTAAAGCATCCAATTGATATTTTTTCACAAGACACATATGCTACTGTTATAACATTAGTCAAATATTCAGACATAATATATTTAATTAAATTAATTAATTATATTCCAAAACTTTTTACCCTTGAACAGTAAAAAACTAGCAAGTACCGTTCATGTTTTAGGCTAAACATTGCAAGCATGAAATAACAATAGTTAACATTTAATATGCATTCAAAAATGTCTGATAAACCAAACTTATTCATACTTGTCAAAATTCGCAAACATGAATCGCTTCTAAGTCTTGCATGCATTAATTTAATACCATACATGAATTTAGAAGACAAAAAAACATCATATATCTATATAAAATAATTGTGTACCTTTCACCATGGTCATGAATAAATAAGAATTCAACTAGCAAGTGATCATCAAATCGTATCCATTTAATAATCACAAATAAATCTTAAATCGAACCATATCATATGGTCTTGTATCTTGAAAAATCAATCTTAATTTGACAAGATTTGCATATGATGATCAAGTACCTACAAAATAATTAATAGTACTTTCTAGGTACCCATTTTTCTTTGGGTCCTTGTGGGTTAATACCTTTCTTTATCCAAATAAATTCACCATAAGGAACACCAACGTTTCTTATGTAGCAAGTATTTGGAGTATGGCCTTTTATGTTACAATAGAAACATGTTAAATTATGACCATGATATACACTAGAATTACTTCCATTGGAGACATTATTTCTAACCTTAGAATTTGTTTTCTTATAAGACTTGTTAGAATAATTTCTTCCATAAGAATTATTTCTAGTATTCATACTTTTAAGAGGAATTACAACATGCATTTTCTTTGGTTCCAAGTTGTTGGAAGTTGTGCTTGCTTTAACAAAGATTGTTTTACTTGTACTTGGTTTATCAAAATTTGAAAATCCAAGACCGGTTTTATTTTTTAAATCTCTTTGTTTGCTAAGAACATCTTCCAAACTATTGTGACCTTTTTCAAAATTTTTTATTACTTGATTTAATTTAATAATTTTTGTTTCATGTTCTTTACATTTATTACATGAAGAATTTTTGACCTTTTCTAAATCCACTTGTGCATCAAAAACTTTTCTTTCAAGTGAAACAATTAATTTCTTCTGTTTTACACAAGTTTTAGAAAGTTTACTACATTCTTCATATAATTCATCAAATGCATTTTGTAATTCATCATATGAAGGTTTAATATCAAGTTCAGAATCACTAACCTCTTGTTCATCATCAGAGTGATGAGATGCCATTAGTGCAAGATTTGCATACTCTTCATCCTCTGATTCAGAAGATGAACTTATGTCATTTTCTTCCCATGCAATGTAGGCCCTCCTTTGCTTGAATTCTTTCTTTCCTTTGTCACCATTTTTGTTTGTAAAAGATGGACAATCTGCTTTCATGTGACCTTCTTTCCCACATCCAAAACATGTAATGTTTTGGTTTGACGTAGAGCCCTCATTCTTCTTGAAAGATTTTCTTTTATTACCAAACTTGAAGGACTTGTCCTTTTTAAGAAATTTTTTAAAACTTTTTGCAAGAAGATTGATGGTCTCACCTTCATCAGAACTTTCTCCTTCATTTTGTTGTTTTGACTCAACTCTTAGAGCAATGCTTTTGTTCTTCTTCTCTTGCCCTTCATGCTTTTCCAATCTTCCAAGTTCCATTTCATGTTCTTGGAGTTTACCAAACAAAGCGGCAGAAGTCATTTTAGAAAGACTTTTCTTTTCTGATATTGCAGTCACCTTTGGTTGCCAAGCCCTTGTTAATGATCTAAGGACTTTGAGATTTAATTCATCATTTGTGAAAGTCTTTCCAAGAGCCATCAAGTGGTTTGTTAAGTGAGAGAATCTCTTTTGTAAATCAAGAATTGATTCACCGGGCTGCATTCTGAACAATTCATATTCTTGTGATAAAGTGTTCAGTTTTGATCTCTTCACTTCTTCTGTGCCTTCATGGGTTACTTCTAGAGTGTCCCAAATTTCTTTTGCAGTTTTGCATTGAGAAATTCGGAAGAACTCATCCATGCCAAGGGCTGAATGAAGCATGTTGATTGCCTTCTTGTCAAACAACAATTTTTTCTTATCATCATCAGTCCAAGATGTTTTTATTTTTACTTGGACGACATCATTCACAACCGTTGTAGGAATGAATGGACCATTCTCAACGGCATTCCATATTTCTTCCCCTTGTGCTTCCAAGTATGCACGCATGCGAATTTTCCAGAAATCATAGTATTCACCAACAAAGCATGGAGGTTTGTTGCTACTACCACCATCTTTGAACACAATGTTTGAATTTGAAGCGGAAGCCATTTTTCTGGATCAAGGAGCAAATTACCTTAACTTGCTCTGATACCAAATGTAATTTCAGAGTGCAACCTAAGAGGGGGGGGGGGGGGGTGAATTAGGTTGTATGACTTTTAATGGATAATTTTTCTGGTTTATTGTGTTCTTGTAAATTTTTCCGGAATTTTGTATGAATGTATGAACGAGTGCTTGGAAAAATAAAGAGTGTAGGGAAGAAGAAGATGGACACAAGGAATTTATAGTGGTTCCCCTACTGGTACTCCACTCCCCCACAACCCTGTGAGGAATTCACTATGTTAGAATCTTTGTTACAAGCAATCTCTCCCCAAGACCCCCTAACAATCTTTCTAACATACACAAGATAGCACCCCACTATCTTTCAACAATTCTCACCAACAATGGCAAGAAAACTTTACAACAATGTAATTGAAGAATAACAAATGTATGGCTGTATATTTTTATCAATATCACTCTTAAACAAATGGACTTAATGCTCAGAAAACCTTTTTAATAAATGTTAAAGTGTGGGCAATGTTTTCTAAACAATTAAAAGAAAGTTTGAATGCAAGTGATATTGAAATTCACAATTGAGAGGCTGAAAGTTATTGTCTTGTTTATTGCTTTTATTCTCAATTAAATTTATAGAGACTAAAAAGATGTTTATGAAGCAATACTATCTTTCAAAAAAGGTTACCAATGAATAGAGATAATTTTGAAATGGTGCCTTTTCATAGAAGAAAAATGAAGACCGTTTAAGAAAATTTCTAACGATAACAATTTAAAAGGATATAGTTGCTGGTGATAAATTATGCTAACCGTTAGAAATCAATTAGCCATATATCATTACCTCTTTTGCTCATAATAATCAATTTGCATTTAAAAGGAAAAAAAGACGTTGAAAGGCTAGTTAATCAATTGCAAGTGTCATAATTGGTTTTTCAACGAGAACATGCTGAAACAAAATTAGTGCAGTATAAACCATTATGCCAAATATATAAGAGAATTTATTTGAGGCATAATTGATTATAAGTTTCCAAAGTCAAAAATAATTTTCTAATCAAAATATTTTCATGCAAAAATATTTTAATGCAAAATCACATTTAAAATAAAATCATTGTGAGTGTGTGATTTATTTTTAAGAAATTTTTAGGCGTTGCTTTATATGGCGACTTAGAAAAAAGTTTGTAATTATTTTCTGAGCATTCGAAGTTGTTCCATAAGTTAAGAATGATAAATCAAAAAATAATTTGCCATACTTACAAAGTGTATAACCAAGAAGCCTAGACACTAATCTTCATTCTTAATCTCCATCTTGTGCCTCCATAGTTTTTCTTCTTTTGTGATGTGAGTTTGTTATCATCAAAACCCAGCCAAAGTTAGAAGGAAATCTTCTTCACACTAACCTTACTGGAAGTCCAGAGCTCCCAATAATTAACTGATCATTCCTTATTCCAAGTCGCTGGGTTGGTACCGTAATTCTTCACCCTACACATCTCTTCGGAGAAGGCATCGCTCAATGATGCGTCCAACTAGTTAAGGTACTTGACCCTACTCTTAGATACTCTTACATACCTCTTACATTCCTGAGACTTTACCATTAACTGGCTCAGTTACTTCACTGTTAGAAAAACATCCTTTGGCATTAAATACCTTGCCAATTTCTGTCTTAAAATCTGACGCTTTAATCTTCACCCTTCGTACACTTCTTTCCTCCTTGGTCACATTCAGCTCTCGGATATTTGTCCTAACTGTCATATAATAGACTGAGTTGATCAGGCTCAACTAGATGTGACCTTTAGAACAATATCCGGAACCCAATGATTCCACTACTTTTATTGAATCTTAAATGACCCATGGCACGGTCTGAATCGACCTGCTCTGATACCAATTGTAACACCCATACTAACTTTAACTAGTATATTAGCATGTGCGTTAAACTGATACTGGATATATTAAAATTTTTTAATAATAATATCGCATCACAATTGAATGAATACAAGTTTACTCGTTTGTACAAATAAACCAATACTATTACAAAACTTATACAAATATCCATTAAGCTCCTGAGCTGGTACACAACGAGCAACTGTTCTCCATCCTGTATCTCTGTGAAGAATCCCATCACGAACCTCTAACTTACCTGCAAACCTGTGTAACACCCCGTTTTCCCAACTTGAAAATTTCATTTAAAATAAATCAGAGTTTCAACCTTGACGGGATGTCGCACTTCGTTTACAATTTATAAATAGGATAATTTGCTATTTATTTCAAAACAGACTTTTCAATAACGTCAAAACCATCGCAGCGGAAATTCAACTTCATAATTAAATCTAAACATCATTAGGCACAAGGCCACATCAAAAACAACGTAGTTTAAAACTCCACTAAATGTGGTTCAACATCAGTTTGAAATTAAAATACATAGCACATGAATTCATCAAAAAGTTTCCCATCCCGTTACATATCAGAGCGACTCCTAATGACACGAGGAATCAACTCACTTCAGCGATTACTCCTGGTTATCTGCACGTTACCCACGTAGAGGCAACATTCAAACAGAAGGGGTGAGATTCACATTCAATAAACATAAGTACATAATTCATAAAGATGAATTTAACATTTCACATATACATCATCAAACAACACCATCAGATCTTATACATACATCACACATACACATCATAATCTCACCTCTCAATGCAACATCAAATACAATAACATCGACCGACTCAACAATGCAACATCACTGACTCAAGTATGCAACATGCATGTGGTACCAATTCATCGCAAAATATGTCATAATAGGACATGTCGGGCATACACCCCCATCGTAAATGTCATATAGACATGTCGGGCATACACCCCCATCACTTAATTCATAATGTCATAATAGACATGTCGGGCATACACCCCCATCACTTAATGCATATGTACTGGACTCGACAATGCAACATTTACAACAAATACAACGTCAACAACAACTTCATTATCATATACATCATCATCGTTATCATCATCATCGTTTAACATCATCATCGTGTATTATCATCATCACAACAAAGCATCATCACAGCACATCGTTATCATCACACATCATTATCACAACACATCATTATCACAAAACCTCATCATATAACATCGTATTCAAACATCAACAATTCATCATACACTTTTGTAAAACCATAACAAATTATACATAACATATTTCCATGTCAAACCAAGGATACTAGAAAGATATCACAATTATCAACAACTTTCATGTTTATACCAAAGACCAATTTAAAACAGAGACGTGTGAAAAAGACTCAAAAACATGAAACAGAGAATGCTGTCACCGTACAATTTCGCTAAGACCTCCTTGGAGTATTTTCATCATAACTCAAAAACTAAAAATCATTTTCACGTCAAACCAAAGCCACTGGAAAGCTAACAAAATTATCTAAAACCTTCATGTTTACACCCAAGGCCAATTCTGTACCGATCAATACCAGTTTTCGTTTCAAATTCGGAAAAGTTGTGCAGAAAGTCCATAAAAATTCACTGTGACCTACGTGCAGTAATTTGACCATAACTCAAGTTCTATAAATCATTTTGACGTCAGACCAACGGCATTAGAAAACTAACATCCATACCTAAAACTTTTGTGTTTACACCTAAGACCAATTCTGTACCGATCAATACCAGTTTTTATTTCAAAATTCGGGGCAGAGATAAGAAAACTCAGGAAAAGCAACTTTAACATCAAAATCATCCAACAACTCATTCATCTAACACATGTTTATGAACATTCAAAACTTCATCAATTTATGCATAAGCATGGCACCAATCAGTAACAACACCATAGAATCACAACAAAATCAACATCTCAACATAGAAATCATCAATTTAACATTCCATCATTAGTTTATCATAATCGACAACCCTAATTCCCAAATTCACCAACATCAACATGTTAAATCAAAATTTAGGGATTATGGAACTTAGATTTATAGAAGCTAGTCCCACCCTTACCTTGTTATGAAGAAATCGCCCCCTTCAGCTTTTCCTCTTCTCAAGTTCTTCACCTTCTTCCTTGGCTCTGCTTCTCCTCTTTTCTCTTCTCTGTTTCACGTGAAAACACAACAAATGAAACCTCTTCACGCGTATACCTCTTTTTCTATTCCACTTCCCTCTTTCTTAATTTCCCATAATGCCCTTAATGCCATTTTAATTCTATTTAATCTATTAAATTATATTAATTCATTATAATTCAATAAAATAATAAAATTAAATTCTAGGCGTTACAACCTGCACCAGAAGGAATGGGATGAGACATAATGTCTCAGTGAGCTCCAGCCCAACCAGCTGTTGGCAACCACAGGGAACCTAGGGTCGCCAGCCTACCTTGGCAATCTTGGGGATTTCCTATGATCGCCAAGTCTTATCTTTATCCACAAGGGTATATATCTGCCTATGACTATGAATCTTCCTATAACTATAACTATAATCTTCCTGTGATATAACTGTGAACCGCCTGTAACTGTAACTGTAACCTACCTATAACTATAACTTAGTGATCGAGGGGAAACCTAGGACCACTGTCTGATAACTGTCTATAACTATAACTGTAACTGCCTATGACTATAACTGTAACTGTAACTTTGACTATAACTATGAAACATATTACATATAAGCAGTTTTATAGCAGTTTTATGTTAGCTGTTAGCGTTGAACAAACATTATTATCTGAGTTCATTTTACGGAGTGCGGCCCGGGTGGAGTAACCCCGAGGTACATCTCCCTATGACCCGGTGAAATTCCTATCATATCAGGCTAACACCGGACTCCACTATGAATTGCATGTGGACAACCCTCTCAGTGAAGTCCCATCCGGCGTATCCCGGAGTCTGCTGAACATGCCTATGACTGTGAAACATGCGAACACGCCTTTAACTTTGATATATAATTCTTTAACTTTTACATATAAATATGCATATCTGTTACTTTAATCATATAACAATCCTGTAACACTTAACCTATAACCTATGATTCTTGGCCTATCGTTCTCATAAGCCACCTATTAATTGTTGGAGAACCAACACTATAAGCTTATCTTAAACTTCAAATGCCGAAGCATTCCTATTACTCTTGTATTCTAATCCGAATACATCTATAACCTTGTTCACCTAATATAGGTTCTTGACTTTCAAAGTCATATGCTTTTCCTTAAGAGTTAACAACTCACATGTAATGGATTATCCACCTAATCCTTACTCTCATGCTCTTAGTTCTTGTTTTCCTGTCATAGGATTCGACATATAGTTATCATATGCCGCTCTTAGGGCTTTCCTATTCATATAACCATTGTTCCTGCATTTCCCACGCCTTGCGTATTCCTTGCTCCTATAATCTTTCAACCATTGGAAGCCTTTTTGGATGGGTTAAAATGGTGGATAATGTTTCTAAAATGTTTTAGGAGAAAACAGAAGTGAAAAACCATGCCTACGCGCACCAGAATGCCTAAAACAGCAAAGTTGTCAAGTGTTGTCCTGATGCTGTCGCTATAGCCACGGCCTGTAGCTACAGCGACTGTAGGTTAAAGTCTGAAAAACATGCTGCTCGCTTGTAGCGACGGCTGGTCGCTTGTAGCGACCGTAGGCAGAAGTCCAAAGCTGTCTGGTCGCTGTAGCAACCATGACAGTACAAAACTTGTCCAAAATCATGTTTTTCCACCATTTTTGCTCAATCAAAGGTACCCAAGCTTCCCAAACATGTTAAGAATGATTTTCTATTACAAAATGACAGTTTTAAACATATATGAGCAAGGAATTAGCAAGCATAGAGAATTAGGGTAAAAACTATAAAACTTCACATATGATGAAATACACCACAAAACTCTCAAAGTGGGTTCTAAAACCCCTAGGGAGCTCACCTTAAACTTGATTTGGTGCTGTTTAAGCTTACTTTCCAACTTTTCCTCAAAACTCTAACTCATAATCCCTTCCTTTCTTCTTGCTTCCTCAACTTCTTTCCTTGCTTTAAATCTCCCCAAGCTAGCTTGTTTGCTTGTGTTCCAAGAGTTGTGGAAGAAAATTGATGGATGATGGCAAGGGAGGGGGAGGCGTGTGCCTAGAGAGAGAGGGAGAGGAGTTTATGAATTTTTAGAGAGAGAAGTGGAAGGAAAAAGTGAGGAAAAATATCATGGCCTCCTTTTTATATAATCCTTCCTTCCCAATAATTACCAATTTGCCATTGCTTCCATTTAAAATATCTCTGATGCATCGTCTCAATACTGATAAATATTCAAGTATTAAGCGGGATATTACAGTGACCATCGAAGGTTTTATAGAACGTTAAATCTACTCTAACAACCGGGATAATACGATATTTCTAAAACTATTACCATTTGAAGAATTATCCTAGATCGAGTGTGGAAAGCTAGGGTTAGTAGTCAATTAGTCATTCAACACATGAATCAATTTATATATTCGTAAACATGTAAACAACTTTAAGAACAAGTAAGAACTAAATGATACCAGCAATTCAATTGCATGAAGAATTACTCTATGATTACATTGTTCAAATAGCTAGGAAGAAGTTCGTCTACTTGACTTAATCAAAAGACTTAGTCGTAAAAAATCTCATATCTCAGAGTTACAGATCGCTTCCTTTTATAGTTTTATGAGTTCCACTAATTCAAGAACAAACCTGCGTGATGTGCAGCACTTAGCGAGAGGTGTGCATGAGGCAGTAGCCCATAGTGGTTGGTTCTTATGAGTTTCTTCATTCCTTGTCCATTTATTATCATTGTGACATTTGTAGCGACTACACCCCCAAAAGTCACTTGACACATATTTAAAAAGCATAGTAGGACAACAAAGTTGTATGGTTAGGATGAATTTGAGCTGGTTTCAAGGCCTTTTATGTATTTTTCTCTTTTCATGATCTTTTATCCAATTCATTACAAAACTCCACTAAAATATAAAAGAAACTTACATAAAACTGCAAAATGACTCTTAAAGACACTAAATACCGTTATGATGACAAGGTGTCATCAAGTACTACACCGACAATCAAAAAATAAGGAAAGCCAACCAACCTCATATCTAAGCATACATTTAACTGGGCTCACAAACCACACATAGAATTAGGCATTGCAGCAAACCCTGTACTTATGGGTACCTTCCAAAACTCACCCCGATTTGACGGGTTTTCTCCACTTTGACTGGGTTTGGATATGGGTTTGAGTTTTTCTTCGGGTACGAGACGGATAGCAGGGATATAAGTACCCACCCCGAACTCATCCCCGAATGTCAAAATTACTTTATTACCTCTTTATTACTCCTTTTATTGGTATACCATGTTATTTGCTTTGATAATTGTCATGTTATAAAAATTGTCATTGATATTTAAAGAAGTAACCAAATCATTTAATTGTCCACGGGACTGAAAAAACAACTTTTTTTTATTAAAAAAAAATGATTCACTGCGGGTACAGGGATGAGGTTCAATTTATCATCCCCGTTGGGTATGGCTAGGGTAACATAGAAGTGTATGGAAATTGGGGATGGGGACAAAGAAGGTAAAACTCATCCCCACCATGCCCCATTGTCATGCCTATCGGATCCCCCACAAGAAGGCAAGGAGAAATTGATGGAGAGGAAGTGAGACACCAAGTTTACAGAAAATATACCTTCGTTATTTGATCTACACACCCACCGGTCTTCTATTTGGCCTAAATGCACCGCTTGAATTTTCGCCAACGAGTCAACTTCAAGGACTTTTCTCCATTGGAACAAAGGTCTTCTCCACACAATGTGTCATATCTACACACTGTTTATCCAAGCAGCTAATCCAATATCTTTTACCTTCGGTGGCAAAGAAATGGAAAATAACGTCGAAAACACGTGCTTAAGGGGGTTTATCACCACCAAACCATGTATCCCCCCAAAATGATGTGTTTGCACTGTTCCCAACTTTTCTACGAAACAAGTCTTGGATCCATCCATATTCGAATTCTCCATTCAACCTCAAAGAACAAATATCCTTCCACCAAGTTGAAGCTTGATTTGGCCAGTTATAGCTTGGCATACTTATACTTTCAAACAATACTTTTCTATATCTTGGTACCAACATATTTTTCCATGTAGATTCTTCTTTCGTTAAAAGACACCATCTCCACTTTGCTAAAAGTGCTTGAATAAAGAGCCTCAAATCCTTTACACCAAGACCACCATACTATTTTGGCTTACACAAATTCCTCTCATTTGACCCAAGGTATTTTCCTTGTGCCAACCTGCCACACACACACAAGAATCTTTGTTGGATCCGAACAATTACTTTCTACACCAACAATAATTTTTTGAAAAGAGACATTCACCTTCAAATAGGATATTAATTCAAACCACCCTAAAATTTCTTTCATAATCCATAAGTTCTCCACACACGTCACTCTAATGAAAAGATATTGGCATCCGTAACCCCTTAAAATAACCCAAGCCAACTACTTTTTTCATCAAAGCACCAATCCCCTCTGCCACCAATAAAAATAAGAATGAGGATAATGGCCCCCTTTGTTTCAACCCTTTACTTATATGCTTGATAGACCCATATGTTTCACCTGTCTTGCTAGAGTTGCCTTCATTTCTTTGTTTTTCATAAACCAATGAATCCACTACCTGTTCTCGACCAATTTTTCGACAAATTATGATCATAGTTGAATGAAACCCCCTCCACAATATTCCAATACAATCACCTACATTATTAGGATTAGGACCCTTCTTGCCATTCTTCAATCCCACATCAAGAATTTTTTCGACTTAACACACTAATTTACCTTTTACATATTTTTCAACTATTTTTTTCTCATTATCCTTATTCCCTTCTTCCTTATTATTTTCCATGCTAATTTTCTTGCAACTTTTTTTTACAACATAACTTCATCCTCATCCTCTCCTTCCTCCAATAATTCTAATGAATCACGAACAAAGCTTGACAAATCATCCTCCACCCTTATGCTGGTTCACCGTACTCTCTCTCTATCTCTCTCATGAAACCCTAGTAAAGCTTAATGAACTTTTTTATGGAGCGGTGACGGTTGGCAGTTAAAATAAATTAAAGGCTAAATTGGTCATTTGGTCCCCAAATTAATTTCTTAGTTTCATTTTAGTCTCAAAACTACTAAAACGTCTGTGTTGGTCCTTTAAATTTACTTCTGTTAGTCAATTTAGTCACTTTCTGTTAACTTTAACCTCAAATGTACTAGGTGGACCAACGTTTTAGGTAGTTTACCATAGACCTTATTAATTTTTTAATTTCATCTCTTTGATCTATTTTTCAAAAAGAGGACGGTTAGATTATGTATAGAGGTCCATTGTATTTTTTTTTCCATTTCTTCATCTTTTTTTTTCTTCTTCTTCATCCTTAACATATCCTTCGTACACCTTCATCGTATACCCCAGCAAAAAATCCATAAAACAACCATCAACAATATAATAAATGTTTTCCTTTCTAGATTTACAACATCGTTAGTTCATTCTTTCACAACAACATATCTGATTTGCAATATCTCAAACCCTCCCACCTCCTCAAAACCCATATATGATTTTTTCGGTTCCATCTTCCCATTTTCGGTTCTCACCTAATTTTTTCCCCAATTTGTTCACAACATCAAAACTAGTGTTAACATCCTATTGTTTTTGGATTTCCAAACTGTTGTATTTGGATTTCCAAATTCTATTTTGAAAGGGACTATCTACCGAAGTTGTTACTAGGTTGAGTCACGACCAGGTCGCTCTCTTGAAGACGTTTCGCGGCACTGCCCAAAATTGTGCAAGGCAGACTATCAACCACGCCGCCTCCAGGATAAAACAAGCCCAGCTACAACTGTGCGGTTAACTACTGCACTGTAGAAAACCGTTCGAGATTTACACCTCCAATATGGTACTAAGACCACTCTAATATGGTACTGTGACCACACTATTATGGTGCTAAGACCACTCAAACATGGTGTTATCACCATTCTAACTTTTTAACTTCTCCAAAAATAGAAAATATCGAAATAATATTTATATATACCGTTAAGATCATTCTTAATTCCGACGGGACATTATTATTTCAAAAGGGACTATGATCTTAAAAGTACTCTTTATTCCGAAGGGACATATATTATCAAAGGGACTATGTTCTTAAGACCTTTCTTAATTCCGAAGGGACATTATACCGAATAGGGACTAAGGTCTTAAGAACACTCTTAATTCCGAAGGGACAGAAAAAGGAGATATAGAGAAGAATAGCTCGTTAACACAAGCTAGGGGGAGAAGAGAGAAAGAGTTCTCGACAACTCAATAGAACTCTTTGGTGTGATTTTTGAACTGAGTGAAGTCTTCTGTTTATATAGAGATTTTGTAACTGTTTTAGCTAAAATTGCGGCAGCAGTCACTCTAATGGATAAGATCAAAAAGAAACTTCATCACTAATCAGTTCAACAACATTTGTGGATAAGATCAAAAAGAAACAAATCCACAAAAATGGAGGAAACAAACTCATTGGATATGAATGAAGGAAAGATAAGAACTCAGTTGAATTCTTATTCTTATCACAAACAACATAAACTAAATTTATGGGAAGTGATATCTACGAATAAAAATAATAATTACTATTATTTTTATCATTATAAGGTATTTAAAATTAAATATCGCAATTTAAACACTACTAATGTGTGTGTTCTATTTTATGTGGGACCCCCACTCTCTATTTTTTCAATTCACATCACACTAGCTCAAAGTCTTATTACTTGGTGTTTAATCATTCAATATCCTTCCAACTTCACACCAATGTTCCAACAATCCCCCACTTGAATTTAAAAAATGGTTTCAATAGTAACGTCAAAACGTTTCTATAAGGTTGCTAATAAACAAAGGTGTCGCCTACAACTTGAACCTTTGCATAGCGAATACTATTCCGATTCAACAAGAGTTGCTTACAACATTGAACTCTATCTCAGACATAGAGTCCGCACACAAACCTTTTCCTAAGGTGTATTCTAAAAGCCCGTGCATTTATGGCCCTGCACGTCTATCACAGTTTTAACGAACGCTCTAGGTATTCTGCCTCAAAATCCCATAGGAACCGTCATCAGTTCCACATTTGTATAGGTGAGTCTATCAAGAGTACTCCTGTAGCTATGTACTCCACTCAACATAGAGTATAGATCTCATTAAGAGTTTCTATTATCTCATCCTTCTTTCGCTGCAGGATTCATGCTTTCTTAATTTTCTCATAGCATGTTCTTTCACTCATGACTTGTTATTACCCATTGAACCTATTTCTTGGGATCTCCAGTCATTTAGGTCGGGTTACCATCACTTGTGATCTTTAGGCATTAGTCCCATCTTATTGGATGTGTTTATGACTTTCTTTCTAGTAATTCCATTCGTCAAAGGATTGACTAACTCTTTATCAGTACGTACATGATCTACTTCAACCGTTTCTTTTGAGAGTAGCTAGCTCTCTAATTTGTTATGTGTTCGTGCCTTAATTATCGTCTCTTACTATTGTAGTAACGATTCTCAATTTTGTAATAGCTGCAGTACTATCACAATGAGTTAACACTCCTGGCAACGGTTTTACCCACTAGGGGATCTCAACTAGCAAGCATTTTCTCAACTTGCTTCTTCACTAGTTTTCTCTAGTGTTCTCATCTCAGATCATTCCAGTGTGGATTGAGTCAATATCATACGTTTCAACAAACAAATCCTCCAGTGATGCTCAATGTGCAGCCACTGGTCGCTTAAGACTCATCTGAAGAATGTTCTATTTTGTATCTTGTACCATTCAAGTACAACAGGATACTCCTCATAATGTAATCCTAGAGTCATAATCTTCTTAAGGCACCTTATGACTCTTTCAATAGCATGTTAATGCTTCTCACTTGGTCTACTAGTAAACTTGCACAAGAGTTCCACGACATAGGCAATGTCGGGTCTAATACATTCAGTGACATATCTAAGGACTGCCAATGATGCTCGCATATTCTATTTGTCTAACACCACCTCAAGTGTTCTTGAAGAGTTTTACACTTGGATCATAAGGTGTGCTTGCAAGTTTACAGTCAAATAATTACATTTCATAAGATCTTCTCAACATTGTGAGATTAATTAAAAAAAATTCTCCTTTTTGATCCAGTAATCTTGACACCAAGAATTACTTCAACTTTGTCTAGGTCTTTCTTATCAATGTTGTTGATAAACAATGATTTCACATGAATTATAGCATGAATCTTTGAACCAAATATGAGCAAGTCGTCTACATAGAGACATATGATCGTGCAAATGTTATTTCCATATTTGTAGTGAATACATTTGTCACTTTCATTCACTTTATACTCATTCGATATCTTTAGGAGGTTATTTTTAGACCATGCAAAGATTTTTCTAACTTGCTGACCTTGTTTTCTTGTCCTGAATCACAAAACCTTCTGGTTGTTCCATATAGTATTTAGTAACCGAACCATCAGGTTTTAGTTTCTTCTTCCAAAATCCAAATACAACCGATTAGTTTGCATCCAGGAGGCAAGTCAACTAAGAGTCGTGTTTCGTCAGACTCTAAAGAATCCATTTCATCATTTACTATTTTTTTTTTCTTTTCAAAAGTTAGCATCCAATGAAGACAAAGCTTCTTGAAGGCCAGATGGATCCTCTTCCAATATACAGACCATATAACTAGGTTTATACTCTTTAGCAATTATAGCTTTCTTACCTCTTCGAGGTTCTATAACATCTCGTACGGTGTTTTCATAACTGTTTCTGATTACTGAAATGTGATCAGATGTAGTGCCCCCACTAGCTCTTAATTTAAAAGGGAAATTATTTTGCCTCCACTAATGGCGTGCTTTCACTAGCGCCCCACTATTCTTTATTTAAAGGGGTATTTATTTACATAGAAATCGGTATCGTTTAATTCTATGCTCACTTTAGCATTTAGGTCTTAACACTTATATGCTTCGTTATTTATAGCATACCCAATGAATACACATTCATAGGCTCTACTAGTGAGTTCAACTCTCTTGGGGTCCAGAATCCAAATGTAGTCCAGACAATCTCAAGTTCAAAAAATAAGACAAGTAATTAGGTTGTCTATTCTTCAAAAATTCTTAATTAGAAATTTTGTTCTTAGACTTGGGTACTCTATTCAACATAAATTTCAATTTTTTTATAAAAATTGAACATATCAAGCGTATCAATTTTTTTTTTCAAAATTTACAGTCATCAATAAATATGATAAAATATATTTTTATCATTTCTAGTTTATGTGTCATCAAGTTCGCACATATCATAATTTGTTAAGTTTAGAGGTTAAAATTCTCTAAACACTGATTTATATGAACTTTTGGTTCATTTATTTTGACTGCAAAAAATAAAATTTTCTAATCATATAACTTTGGAATTAAGTCCAAGTTACTCAAGTTTAAAATTAAACGCTTGTTCATATGATAAATTTTGAACATACCATCAAATGCGCAATCTTTTCTCCACAAGAATGCTTGTTGCACAAGTCTCTTTTAAGTCTTAGTCAACTCAGTCTTGATCAGTAGAAATCTGAAATTTAGATTCTTTCTTATTTTGGAGCATGCATCACGTCCTAGAGAATAATTTTCTTTTCGGAAGTGATTTGCAACTTCACATCTCCAATGCCAACGAATTTAATGTTGTTATAATATTCTAACAACACTTTCTTATTTACAGCAGTAGCATATGTTTTTGAACATAGCATAACCATAACAAACACAGCGCGAGACGCTAATGTTTATCCATCATTCGCTTAATTCACCAACTAGATTAAATTAACTAGTCATATCAGTGAATTTCTTTTTAGTTAGGTTAGGCAGCGGAGCAACACTTTACTTGCGGGACATATGACATGGTTTCTCACAATTGTATTAAAAATAAATTGTGAACCAGTGTCATTTCTTGATAGTGGCTGCTGGTTTTTATTTAGGACCATTTTGGGGTTCCTATTCTGTTGGCAGTTAAAGTTACTTATTCACAGTGCGGTTCTGATTTTTGAAAATAAATTGCAAACAGATTCAAAGTCGCATATGTGAATTTCTTTGTGTTGTTGCTATAACAACAAACACTTCATTGTGTTCAATATATAGATGTATTTCTATAGCTTTTTTTTATCCTTCTTGTATTTAGGGACAATAAAACTCGAGTTAGTAATTTCTTCGGTAGACATGGCAGATCGAATCGTCTTAAAAAATTGTTGTTTTTGGATTTCCAAACTGTTGTATTTGGATTTCCAAATTCTATTTTGAAAGGGACTATCTACCGAAGTTGTTACTAGGTTGAGTCACGACCAGGTCGCTCTCTTTAAGACGTTTCGCGGCACTGCCCAAAATTGTGCAAGGCAGACTATCAACCACGCCGCCTCCAGGATAAAACAAGCCCAGCTACAACGGTTAACTACTGCACTGTAGAAAACCGTTCGAGATTTACACCTCCAATATGGTACTAAGACCACTCTTTAATACTGAAACCACTCTAATATGGTATTGTGACCACTCTATTATGGTGCTAAGACCACTCAAATACGGTGTTATCACCATTCTAACTTTTTAACTTCTCCAAAAATAGAAAATATCGAAATAATATTTATATATACCGTTAAGATCATTCTTAATTCCGACGGGACATTATTATTTCAAAAGGGACTATGATCTTAAAAGTACTCTTTATTCCGAAGGGACATATATTATCGAAGGGACTATGTTCTTAAGACTCTTCTTAATTCCGAAGGGACATTATACCGAATAGGGATTAAGGTCTTAAGAACACTCTTAATTTCGAAGGGACAAAAAAAGGAGATAAAGAGAAGAATAGCTCGTTAACACAAGCTGGGGGGAGAAGAGAGAAAGAGTTCTCGAAACTCAATAGAACTCTTTGGTGTGATTTTTTAACTGAGTGAAGTCCTCTATTTATATAGAGATTTTGTAACTGTTTTAGCTAAAATTGCGGCAGCAATCACTCTAATGGATAAGATCAAAAAGAAACTTCATCATTAATCAATTCAACAACATTTGTGGATAAGATCAAAAAGAAACAAATCCACAAAAATGGAGGAAACAAACTCATTGGATATGAATGAAGGAAAGATAAGAACTCAGTTGAATTCTTATTATTATCACAAACAACATAAACTAAATTTATGGGAAGTGATATTCACGAATAAAAATAATAATTACTATTATTTTTATCATTATAAGGTATTTAAAATTAAATATCGCAATTTAAACACTACCAATGTGTGTGTTCTATTTTATGTGGGACCCACACTCTCTATTTTTTCAATTCACATCACACTAGCTCAAAGTCTTATTACTTGGTGTTTAATCATTCAATTTCCTTCCAACTTCACACCAATATTCCAACACATCCTTTAATTGAAACAAAATTGAACAAAATTAGAAGTTCCCAATTCTAAATTTCGATGGAAGAAATAAAAAAATAAAATAAGGATTCATCTTTTTTTCGACTTTAAGGAATTAGAGTTTTTGTTGTTTGGGGTTGATGCATTATGGTAATTAGATTACGTGTTGATGGTGGTGGAAGCGTAGTGATGAGGTGCATAAAAAATAAAACAAAGATTTTTTTTTTGGGTTTAAAGAATCGATGGTATGATGATGATGTTAATCGATGGTTAACTTTTTTTGAAGGATTTAATCGATGGTTATTGTTGTTTAAAGAAATTAGAGTTTTTTCTAGGTTTTTTAGGGTGGGAACCGAAAATGAGAAGATGGAGTGAATGAAGGAATTAGTGAAAGTGTAATGATGAGATGATGTTGTTGATGGTTATTGTTGTTTTTGAATTTTTTTCTGGGATTTTTACGAATGTTGATGAATTTGTTGTTGATGATGATGAAGAAGAGGAAAGAAGAAGATGAAGAAAAGGAGAAAAAATTACTTCTTGTTGGTTCATAATAAGGTACAGTAGAGATGCATAATCGAATGGTCCTTTTTTTTAAAAAAAATCAAACGGTTTAAATTAAAAAAAATTAATAAGGTCTACGGTGGACCACCTACAATGTTGGTTCACTTTAGACATTTGGGGTTAAAATTAACATAATGGGACCATTTTGACCGGCGAAAACATTTTTGAGGGACCAAAACAGACGTTTTACGAGTTATGAGACCAAAATAAAACCAAAAAATTAGTTAGGGGATCAAATGATCAATTAAGCCTAAATTAAAACACTCTTTCTCTATCTATAAGTTACAATTGATTTTACAATGTTTTTTATAAGGCCAAGAGAAATGACAAACATCAAGAGGAGACTCAGACATCTCAACTAGGTTGACATCTCAAAAAAACCCATATCATATGCGTCCCTCAGAAAATTTATATTTATTTTACAATTTTCTCCTCCATAAAGTAGAGATAAAATCATTCAATTTAATTACTTGATTTAATGATGTGGGCCTCATGTTTCTAATAGCTTGTTAGTCGGTGAACTCGTGAACTTTTTATTTTAGTTGTCGTGGTAGCTTATTAAAGATTTTCAGATGATGAAATATGGAAATTTGAATGATAAATTTTATATTTTTAGTGTACATATTAGTTACTTATTTTGGTTTCTTTAAATTGAGATTTTTCTTTTGTGATTTCGTAGTCTTCATGCAAGGTTGTTTTGTTCTTTGTCTTTGTGCGATGTTGTTTTGCTTTTCCGTCCTGTTACAATGTGTGTACGGTTCAGATTGTCATATTAGTTTTAATTCACTGCATATCTAATCAACGACTTTGATGTCATCAAATTTATCAAAAACATGGGTATTCCTGATACTTTTATTATATAGTCATATTTGTAAGCATATGTATTTTGTCGTTTTAAGCTATTAACATGGATGTTGTGAGTTTCTTCGCGGATTCATTATTTTTGTTTTTAGCGAATTTTTATTGTATTGATGTACTCTATCAATTTGAATGAATGAATATCGTTTAATTTTAGTAAAAATAAAATAAAATGTATATATTTAATGCATGTTTATTTTTTTTACCTTTGTATGTCAAGCGTGAGTTAAAGTCTCATTAAATAGAAAATGTTGAGAAACATATAAGTGACATGACTCATATACCTAATGTTTTAAGGTTTAGGATAAAGATGTGGTGTCCAAGTTTACTTGTGTGATTGTTCTTAGTCCAATGTGTTGATCCACTTGAGAGTAGGCTCCCCAGAAGGTAGAGGGAGTAGGAGTGACTCCTGGTGTTGGATCAATGATGCGAGAGTCTCAAACTTGAGGAAAATAATGTTGTGTGTCATGTTTTAGTTAAAGGAAAATTGTTTTCCCACATTAAACAAAGCTGAAACACACCAGTAAATGACATTTTTACCCCGACGGCAGTTAACTGCCGCTGGGATGGTGCCATCGGCAGTTAACTGCCGCCGGCTACCATCGGCAGTTAACTGCCGCTGCGAGCAATTATGCATAACAGAACCTGCTATTTTTGCAAGTAAGCCATTTTTCGGCCGATTTATTACCTGTAATCCAAAACAACAATTCCAAAGGCAGTACAAATCATACATCAATTATAATCATTCATAAGCAAGAACATTACATAATGTTTCACAATTGACCAAAATAAAATCAATTCGACATTTCGTTAAAATTACACGAATGTTTGAAATTCACCAAAAACATAAATAGTGTTTGACATTCAACAACATTACATAATATTACATGAAATATCTACCGACATTCATTGCACATACAGTTGGAACGAACACAAAGATATAATACATTATTTTCAACCATATGCCTAAACATAAATCCAACGTCACTATCGTCACGAATAAGCCGAGGCCAATAGACCGTTTTCCACATGTCTTCATCTTTATCTGCCCTCAGGTCATAAATTGGCATATGAGCAAATACATGACATGTATGATGATTTTCACCAACATGGAGAAAATAACTGTTAAGTTGTGCCTTCAACTCATCCATAGTATCGGTCGGAGTTAGAAAAACCTTAATTGTCTTTTCGAAAGCAGAGTACCGGACATGAACTTCAATTTGTGCAACCTCAGACATGTTTAACTTCACAAAAGTTTATGAAATATCAAACATCAGAATAATATTAAATTAAACGTAATAACCAATATATATATCAAATGCGGAAACATTATAACAAATAACAAAGTAGGTGTATATACGACCACATAAAAGTTATATATTTATATATATTAATATGTTAGTTATATATTGGCCACAAAAAATTAGCGTTACAATATCGACCACAAAAAATATGTCGGTGTAATATCGACAAAAAAAAAGGATGAACACCGACAAAAATAAAAAATCAGTCATATCGCATCAAGTCAATTTGAACCATCTTTATCTTCCGCAATAACTTGAAATTCTTGCTTTGCTTTTTTAGGAGTGTCACACACAATTGGATTGGCTTGGTTTGCCTTTTTTGGTGTGAGCGGATTCTCTCTTTTCTCAATGTTCATAAGGTCTCAGAACCTAGCTTGTTGATCCAAAAACTCAAATTCCCAAGCCGATGCCTCTTCACTCCTGTGTATGTTCCACTCCGTAGATGATGGAGGTAGTGGACAACCATCTTTCAAAAAAACAAGAACAAAATGATTGGGAATTAATCCTAGGCACATGATGGGTTTTTTTTTCTTAAGCGGTGGCACCCCTCTAAGTGGGAAAAAGGATTCCGAATTTCCGATTTCGTGACTTGTCAACTCCACTACAACTCTATTGTAATAAGTTGCAACGATGTGACCCATGTCGGGAAAAGTCAACCATTTATCTATAAGTACAATACCACCACTATTTGAGGGAGGATGCAAGCCATTTAAGATGTAGTTAAAACGATCCTCACTCGTAAATACCCGCACATAATCATTTCTATTATCTTTCAACTCTTGAATAAGATGTCTGCGAACCATGACATGACTTTCTTCAGTGAAACCCAAGAACTCAGCTATAGCCCGAAAACCACAATTCCCATCGCCTTTAATATCCACAATTTTTTCAATAAATGAAACCATGAATTTTGGCATATAGTCAATAGGGCTCAAAACATCAAACACACCATGAACCGGAGTAGGCTTTGGAACCGGGCTAAGCTTAGGAAACCGAGTAGGTGGTGGAAGTGGGGAACGTGATGATTTGTCAATACGAGCACCCTTTCTTTTAGGAAATGATGACATAGTTTGCGACGATTGACTATCTAGAAATTGGGAATCAACACGCTCCCAATAAGAAGGGATTCGACTTGTCGATGCCTCATTTGCTTTACACCTCACTTTTTTGGGCGCTCCCTAGGTTGGTACTTTTCTTGGAGGAGGAGAAACCATTGTGGATTCCTGAAATGCCAACTGACGCAACACCTCTTTTATTTCTAGTTTGATTTGATAAGGAACTTTCTTGAGACGTTCCTGAATACCATTTCACTCCTCCTCGACAGAAAAACCATCTTCATTACTTTCTTCACCCATACATAACCTTTGCCAATGACAGTGTATCTCATCCAATCGAATAGACTTGTTGTCACGGATTTTCACAGCAATAGTGCATGCACAAGCTAGCCCATACGATGTCCTTATCACACAACCACAAATATCTTTGTCCATGAACAAGGTTTCCTTGGAACGTCTTTCTTCATCAAAAATAAAGCTCAAAGCAGTCCTAGACACATAACCAGCCAACCCAGAGTACAAAATGACGTCTTTGTATCTATGTTCTAATACAGTACAACTCCTCCCAAATGATGTTTGTATCTCAGTTAACTGGATCACCAACATATCATGTATTTTCTTCCAACAAGTACCAAAATCACCTACACTATTGCTCAAATATTTCTTTAGTTTACCATGAGCCCCCTCAACTCGGTTGGTGGTTCTGCAACCAATACGGTGCTCTCGACATAAGTAAGAAACTTTGGAAAATCTTTACAAACATTTTTGAATTCCATTAACGCACTTGCATATAATTCTTGCGTAGGCGATTCAACAACAACATCCCAAGCTCTCATTACCTTGTTAACTATGTCACTTGGCTTCACCTCTTTCTCAACCTTCGGTTTCACTCTACAGTCAGTGATGCGCTTTGCTCTAACATTTTTACCAACATGAAAATAACAAAGTATTGCACTAGTTTCAGGGAGAACAGTTGCTACTGCATTCATCAAAGTCGTATCTCTGTCAGTCACAACCACTGAAGGCATATTAATCTTTGAGTTAAGAAGTTTGACCAACATCTGTAAAACCCAAGTAAAATTATCCTCTTTCTCAGATGTCAAAAATCCAAAACCAACAAAATACGTCAAATCGGTCGAGGTGACCCCAACTATCTCAAACAATGGCATTCTGTACATGTTAGTTTTATAGGTGGAGTCCATAACCAAAACTGTTGGAAAATTGTTAAACAACTTAACCGATGTTGGATGAGCCCAAAATATGTCTTGAATAGTAGTACTCTCACTTTGTGTTCTGGTGAAATAGACATAGTTGTGCTCCTCCAACTTTGAGATTAGATACTGCATATCAGTCTTGTTACCTCTGTTTGACTTGAATATTTTTTGACGTTCATTGTAGACTTGCTTGATATTTGTCATGCAATCTTGTCTTTTTGTCTTCAAATTTATCAAAATATTTTTTGGTAGCACCAAACTCTTGGTCAAGTCACATACAATCTTCTTGTCATTCTCCCTTAATCTACCCGCAAGCATGTGTCCTTCTAAACTTGGCTCCATCTCATGGTTGTGAACTCCGTTAAGAATGTTCAATCTCCAATCATTTGTTTCCCTACTAAGATATCCACGAAACATGAACTTACACCCACATTTTCTTGAACTCGTTGCCTCATGCTTCAATCTTTTTTTCGGCACTTTGTGGTCGCCACTCCTTTCACAAATTAGTTGCAACATTGGATTGATCAGATTGGATCTACGTATAACAATTGTAAATCCCGCCTTATTTGCTTGACGACGTACCCAATTAAGCAAGTCATCTCTATCTTTCCATTTAATTTCACTTGAAAAAAAATGAGCCGTGTCAACTTCGTTGGCCTCAAGAGGGACAACACCGGAGTCAACATATAATGAAGCTTCAACATGGACAGAAGCTTCAACCTTAGGCAATATGACATTTCCGGAATTATCGACAAAAATAGGTTTTGTTTCGACCGGATCATCATCCGCATTTTCATCCATAACTATAAATAAACAACAAATAACTATGAATAAATAACTTACAATTGTAATAACATCAATATCAAAATTAATTAAACCTAAAAAAAGTTAAAAAAAAAAACCAAAAAAATAGGCAGTAAGCCTGTTTTTTGAAGTTTCCCATCGGCACCTAGCTGCCGCTGCATCGGCAATTAGTTGCCGATGTCCCCATACAGCGGCACTTAACTGCCGCTAGCCCCATGTCAGGTTTTCATGAATATTTACAGAAAAATCAGCAAAAAAAAAAACGGATTAAATGATGCATTACCTGTTTCTTGACGTTAATAGTGTGTTGAAACCTTCTAGTATTGCTGCTTCAATGATTTTGGACAAGATTTGGGTAGAAAATAATTGGATTTAGGTGTATAGATTGAAGAGGAAATAGGAAAGGATGGGTTGATGGAACAGTATAGGAGTAGGTTGCTGTAATCAGCTAAATCAAGAACGCAACGACAGTTAACTGCCGATGGATTCAAACGCGGCGGCAGTTAACTGCCGATGGCATGATCCGGCGGCAGTTAACTGCCGCCAGGGTAAAGATGTAATTTTCTAGTGTGTTTTAGTTTTGCTTGATGTGTATAAAACAATTTTCTAGTTAAAGTTCCACATTGAATATGGAAGAAGATGTTGAACAACATATAAGTGAAATGACCCATATACCTAATACTTTAATGTTTTAATGGAGATTGGTGTCCAAACTCACTTGTCACATTGCTTTTAGCCTAATGTGTTAATCCATCCTACTGTAGGCTATCCCGAAAATCCCAACAGTTGCATAATTGAAAATGTATTATTTTTTCATTCTTCATTTTTTTATTTTTAATTTAACTAAAGATATATATATTTATGTCATTTTGTACCTACGCCTCTTTCTTTCTTTTTTATATCTCGTTGCACCCAAAGGTTTTAACTCTATTTTCAAAGGCGATCCGGCTAAAAAAGTTTTGTGGATTTCAAGTTGGTAATGATGAATCTTTTAGAGTTACTCATCTTCAGTTTATTAATGATACATTGATTATTGATAAAAAAAAGTTGGTGCAATATTTGTAAAAGCTACTCTTTTACTTTTTGAATTGCTATTTGGTTTGAAGATAAATTTTAAAAAAAGTTTGCATTTTGACGTTAACGTCCACTCAACTTGGTTAAATGAGGTTGCTTCTATGTTGAATTGAAAAGTGGGGGTATTACCGTTCAAATATTTGGGGTTGTCCACCGTTCATAATCCCCGAAAATTATCCTATTGGAATCTTGAGGTTGAACGAATCAGAGAAAAATTGTCTTCTTCGAAATATCAAAACTTATTGATGGTGTGGTCGTCTAATTCTTTTGAAAGCCGTTTAACATCTCTACCAATATACATCGTGTTCTTTTTCAAATCTCCTTCAAGTATCATTCTTAAAATTGAGTCTCTTTTTAAATATTTTTTGTGGTGTGGAAGTGAAAAGACTCATAAAATTCATTGGATTCATTAGAACAAAGTGGGTTTACCTAAAGTGATGGGAGGTTTATGAGTACGGAATTTAAAAGCTTTTAACTTAGCTCTTTTAGGGATGTGGTACTGGAGGTTAAGGAGGGGGAGGATGGATTTTGGTGTGATGTCTTGGCTCATAGATATGGTCTTTTAAACAAGTGATTGGTGGTGGGGGTGGGAGGGCAGTATAGATTCAATTTGGTGGAAGGATATATGTAATATTGACAGAGGTGATGAGGTGAGTGGAGGGAGTTGGGTTGGTGATAATGTTACTATGAAAATAGGTAATGTTTGTAAGACGTTGTTTTGGCATGATTCATTGCTTGGTGGGGAGGTGTTAAAGGGACGTTTTAGCAGGTTATTTTAGTTTATTGTTGGATAAAAATATTTCCGTGAAGGATATGGTGTTAGGTATTAGGTTTGAGGTAGTTTGCTGGAGTTTAAGAAGAACTTTGTTTGTTTAAGAGGCTGAGTTGGTGGAGGATTGTAAAGTTTTATAGTTTAGCGTTTCTTTGCAGGTTGGTGCAGATGACACTTGGATTTGCGATCTTAATTCTTATGGTGAGTATTCGGTTAAAGAAGCTTATGCGTTGATGTCTAATTTTGAAGATATATCAGATTTCTCTTTATATAAGGTCACTTGGAAAATTTGGTTCCTCTAAAGATCTCCTTGTTTGCTTGGAGAATTCTTCACAACTGACTTCCCATTAAAGATGATTTATCACGAATAGGGGTGCAAATTTTAGCATCGGCTTTTTGTATGACCGACTATAATCTGAATGAAACAACTACTCATTTATTTTTCAATTGTCCAATTTTTCAGAAAATTATGGGTGAATGTTTTATTTGTTAGAAATTAGTTGTATAATGACAAATAACTATTTTCGACATGGGGTTCAAATCATAGGTTTGGTTTCTCATGGAAAGAAAGTAAAGGAATGTTTTCATGCAATTTGGTTAGTATGCATTTGGACAATTTGGAAGCATCACAATTATTTGGTGTTTGCTAATCAAGAGTGCTTAACTCGTACTCTCTTTGGTCATTATTATAAACAAATATTCTCTTTTTAGGTTTATTGAATAACTGATGTATCTAGACTATATTATAATTCAGATACATTAATTATTCAATGAACCTAAAAATGAAATAATTGCTTATAAAAGTGACCAGAGGAGAGTACAACTTTGGAATTGATACAATTTTTGGTATGGTCTTGGACCAAGCTCAAAGCTGAAGATTTTAAATTTGATTCCTGTCACTGGAGTACCCAACCTCTCATATATTTATGAAGGACTTTATCTATAATTTGATTGTCAGGTTTTATCTCTTGGTTTGGAGGCACCAATGTTTTTAATATATTTTCTTTTTAACATTTTCAAAAAAAATAAAGAGAATAATATTGAACAATCTTATCCCTTCATTTCTTCTAGTGGGAAAACAATGTCCATAATTAAAAGTTCGTGAAACTATTGTCGTTTTTAATTTTGGCCGTTAATTTCTTATTAAATTAAATTGAGGGATAAATTTGTTTCATATGATTTTTTCCAATCATTCTTTCGTGAAAGACAGTCAAATGTTGTTTTCTACTCTTTTTCTTTGTCTTTCTTTCATCTACCTTCCTTTTGTGAACTAGACATAAATTTAGAGTTTGATATGATGTTTAATCGAAAATTGTCTATCTCTTAATAGATAAGTCATTTGGTTGGTCCAAAAAAATTGTCAAACGAATAAAATCTTTTGTTGAAAACTAATAAATTTTTTTAAAGTAGACATATTTTTTGTTAACGTATTATTTTTAATAACTTATTTGGTTAAAATCTATTTCGGGTTTGTTTGCTTTAGTTTTAAAATATATTTTTTTGACTTAAAGACAGTTTTACCCCCACTATTTTGATTGAATCTGGATTTTGACCCTCCTATTTTAAAACTCGGAATTTTACCCCCTATTTTATTGAATCTGGATTTCGCCTCCTTATTTTAAAACTCGAAATTTTACCCCCTTATTTTATGTTTTTCTGGATTTTGCCCTCCAACACATTTGAGTTCATTTTGGTTGATGTGGTAGTGATGACTTGACTTAAATTATATTATATAAATATCCACATAATTAATTATTTATATTAAATGTTCTTTTTTTTAATGAATAAATTTTGTTCTGTTTTCCACGAAAATACGGTTTTTCAATATCGTTTTCGATCAAATTCGCACCAAATTCGTCCCAACACCTTAAACAAGACACACCCTATCACCTACCACTTAACATGGCTTAAAACAACTTAATCTTGAGCACTTAAACTTAACTTAATCGGATTAAATCAAAGTTCGTCTCAAAAACCCGTTTTCTCCCAAAAACAACTTAAAATCCCAAACAGAACTTTACAGGAACAATTCCAACTTTCTAATCATATCAACATGTTCATAATCACTGAATTAACAACATGAATCAACTTAAAACTGATTATATCAACAATTCGTCAACTTAAGCAATTTTCACATAAACAACAACAACCACAATTCCAACTTAACTCAAACAACATAACTTCATGATTTCATAACCCAAACACATAATCATACTCATAATCAACTCAATTAAGCATAAACAACACCAATTATCATGTTTTTCATCAATTTCAACAAATTTCTCAAAGTTCACAAACAACATAATCAACCATGAGTTTTTTATGAAGTAAAAGCATGAAATCAACAACTTAACATATACTTAATTCAGTCATCAACAAAGAGCACGAAAATCAACACAATTAATCATAATTCATGAAATTAAGCTATAAGTTAAAAGCTCCCAATCACCCAATTGCTTCTTAAACCCATATGTTAATCATAATCTCCCCTCTTACCTTACTTTCTTCACTTCTCTTGCTACTTCTAGTGCAATCCCCTCCTTCCTCTTTGATTCTCTAGCTTTCCTCTTCATCAAGCCTCCTCTCTCTATTCTCTCTCTTGCCACTCAAAACTTTTGTGTTATAACGTTAACCGAATTCACCACCACTCACTACTAGTGTATTTATAATAAAGGCTAGGGTCACTCCCACTAATGGACTTAGTCACAATTGTCTCACAATTATTTTTTCTACACTTTTACTTCACTTAAACCCCCTATTACTTATACATCACTATTTCTCAAAAATTCAAATTTCAAACTTCTAACATATTACAAAAATGCCACTAACCCTCAAATGACCAAAATACCCTTAATCACTCAAAATTCACTAATCCACCAAAATAAATAATTAACAAATATAATAATCAAACAATTAATAATAAATAATAACAAACAATTCTAATGCTAAAAATCGGGCTATTACAGCTTGGCAATAGGAAATGAAAGACAATGATTAGAGGATGGACAAGCGAGTTGTTTAAGATAGATGACTAGGATAAACATAAGTTCCTCGCATTAGAGATGAGCCTAAAAAGGTGAAGTAGTTTAAGCAGTAGAAGAAGAAGTAGGAGAGATATAGATAAGTAGTTCACGACGGAGTGATAACGACGAGAATTATCCCCTGGGGTATTTAAAAGGTCTAATGTGGTAAGTCGATTAAGAGGGTATAAAATAAGAAAGAGATAAAGAAGTGAAAAGAGACGATGATAAGAGGGAATATGAAGTAGGTGCTTTCCGATTCACTAATGAAGTTAAACATAATCTTCTTAAACCATTAATGAGCTTAGGAATATTGTTAAGTTGAAGAGTCAAAGAATCAAGGTAATTAAAGAACTAAAGATGAATGTTAGATAGGAACGTATAAGGTGTAAAAATGAATAAAGAATAAAGAAGTCGAATTTGGATGATTGTAGACGATGAGAGGGTCGTTAAGACGAAATGTAAGGGAATATAGGGGGTTGTGTATTGAGTAATGAAAGATAATAGGAATGATGATAACAATGAATAAGACGAGAATCAATAAGAAGAGAGCACACTGAATAGGAAAGAAGATAAGAGGTAATAGTTATAATGTTTGACGATAATAATAACAACCGGTATCGAGAGAATAAAACCTTGAGTTATAATGAAGTTTTAGTGAGGAAAGTTTCTGACGTCGAAAGTAATGATAAGGTGAGATAATAACTTTAAATTAGAATGAAGTTAAGATCTGGGGAATGGTCGAGGTTATATATGACGACTAATGTGAGACGAAGTAATAAGATATAAAGTCGTTTTAATGAGAAGAACAAGTAGGTAAAAGTTATTGACGATGGTGAGGTGAAACCTAGTTCTATAGAGATGAGACATTTATGTAATGTTAATGGAGAAATAAACATCTTAAAACTAAGAATGAGGAATATGGTATGCTATCAGGATAAAATATCTAGAGAGCCTAGAATAGACGAGAGAATAGAGCATGTCCGTAAGATGAATAATAAAATAAAATAGAGAGATGTTGACGTAGAAACGAGTCATGCTTAAGGGTTGGATTAATGAGGAGATAATGTGGTGATATAGACGGTGATAAAGAGTAATGATGAGGAATCCTATGACTGTGACAAAGAGCGATGACGATTGATATTATATACAAGTATATAAATAAATATGATGAGAAATGATGATGTTTATATTATAATGATGATGAGAATGATGATGTTTATATTATAATGATGATGAGAATGACGATGTCTATATTATTATAATGATGGGAATAAAAAAGTTTATTTATGAAGACGATGAGAATGATGACGATGTGTTTTGCATTGATGTTGTGCATATCAGGGAGAGTCTTGCATTTATGATTGTGAATTCATGATGATGTGTAATACCTAATGAGTCTGTCACCATGCATGCATATGTAGTCGTGTCTAGGAATTATGAAGATGAAATGACGACGAAAGTCCAGTAACATATCTTTGGCAAATTATGACGACGATATGTGTGGTACCACATTCATATAGGTTTTAGGGTGAGTCCATATGCACCTAAATGATGATATTTGTACTTGGTGTGTTATGTGTGAATTGAGTGAGATGATGATATGTATGATTGTTTACGCTGAAATTTGGTAAACAACCGCTAGTCTGGGTTAATTGCTTGCGAGACCAACTAGTGAATCTCAGGAGCATAGTGCTTTGTTTGAATTCTTTAAATTATTTGAATGTCCATTACGCATAAACATTTATTGTAGTTTTGGGGAGAATTAAACATAAAAGTCACTTGGATTGCAAATAACAAGGAAAACAAGTTCTTACTAAACAAATCCTCTGTTTCGATCGAAACAAAAATGAACAGAATTTAAATGAGAAGCATTAAACTTTGCATGAAACTTAAAGTGCTTAAAAGATACATTTACATGAAAAATTAAATTGCATTGAATTGTAAAATATGCTTTACAGAAAAGAATGGTTCACAGATTCATACTTGGATCCCATTTCACTCGTTTCTCTCGATAGCATGGGTACTTTGAGTTTACGACCTTTTTTCTGACTAAAGAACTACTATATATAGACTTTCGAAAATAAACTGCCCTAACGGTCGAACACTATACTACTGCCAAATGTCCTGCCACGTACACCCTGCATGCACTTAACTGCTCCTTAGAACGGTTGTATCTCTCGAAGTCGAACTGAGTTTTGTGAAGTTTGTCAGAATTGTGCTAAGTCCAGAACTTTGTTGCTTCGATTCGATCATACAGTAGGTCGATTTGCCTTATGGTTCGAAGTCCTCCTTCTTGCCTTAGCCTTGTATTTGTAAATATTCCCTTGAACCTGTGAACAATTCCAAGATTCTTTCTACTCTTTGATTAGATACAATCTTGTAAGATTCCCTTCAGCATTTAATGCATGTTTAGAGCATATTCTTAGCTTATAAAAATATGGGCTAACAAATTGCCCCCAAAAAATGTCAGCTTCGATTAGTGATCGAAGGAAGATGAGAAGTTGACATTTTTTTCTTTTTCTACACGTTTACTGAAACGGCGTCATGATGGCACGTTTTACTGTGTAACTGTCACCTCGATTCCCACTATCATCATGAGTTCCAACTTTCTAGGTAAAAGTGGGACACGTGTCACACTGGGAAGTCGAAGTGATTTTGATTTGACAGATTTTTATTAAATTTTTTTTTTTTTAAAAAAACCCTATAAATAGGCCAGAAACGGCCATTGAAGCACTTTTTCCAGACGAAAGCTTTTCAGTTCTTGCTTTTTTCGTTCTCTTGCTTCTTAATCTCCACAGCTTCTTACGAATCAAACCAATCCGTTGTTTTTCTTCACAATCGTGTGTTCTTGAATCTCTTAGTAAGGAAACCCTTTTCTCAGAATCATTGGCATTGATTCAACCCGTCTGTCATCAAAAACCCTCTTCGTAAGAACTGTTCATCTTCTTCTTCGATAATGTCTCAGGAAAACCAAGAAGTTCCTATAGCTGGAAGATGGCCAAGCACTATCACAAATAATGATGGCAAAGATATGGTACCCGAACCTCACGGGGACGCAGCAAAGAAAGCCGTCTGGGAGCTGAACGTGATGATCCCATTTTCTGTGGGCGGTCAGACTTACGCTTTTGGTGGGCCTCTTCCAGACCAGCCAAATCTATCGAAGGCTATGGATAAGGTATTTCCTTCGTTCACAACTTGTGAACCTAGGATATTCCTAAGTGACCCATACAACTTCAATTTTCTAAGCAAACCAAGTAAGCTATTTCGATCAGCTCCTTACGTAGGTAATCTAGATTATATCTCTTGGCTTGATCGAGTCGAAAACGACTATGCAGAGTTTTGGAAAAGACATGAGATTTTCGACCTTATCCAATTTTCCAGGACTGGTCCAGAGTATCGACCAGAGATGATCATTGCTGCTCTACACTTCTTCGAGAGCACAACCAACACGTTCCAATTTCCTTGTGGGATGCTTACTCCAACCCTCTTCGACGTAGCCGCTCTTACAGGCCTTAGGCCTACTGGGGATACTTATGACCCTACCATCACTAATGATGATATCAAGGTTGATTTTAAAGAGGCAACTTTTGCTAAATACATAGCGGAGAACAGGGGTGATGACGATGAAGTATCCTTCGAAGAACATGTTGCATTCCTGACCCTGTGGCTGTCGCACTTTGTCTTTTGTTCGAAATCTCTGCAGGTGGCAAAGAGATTTATTCCTATGGCCCAGCAGATTGGAGAAGGCAGGATATTTGGGCTTGGTCGCCTTTTGCTGGCCGTTCTCTATGATTCGATTGGGGAGGCCTGCGATGACCTGAAAAAATTGAAGGATGGTTCTTCCTTCCTAGTGTCCGGCCCAATGTGGCTTCTTCAACTGTGGCTTAATGCCACTTTCGAAAAGGAAATGGGACTGTTCATCCCACAAGACTACGTTGAAGAAGTTGCAAATCGTTCTATTGAGGGCCAAAGGGCACTTCGCCTGACGCCCAGGACCTTAGGCCAGAGCCCACAGAGGCTCTTTCTCACGTATATGCAAATCTTCCTGGACTTCAAGCATTTTCTTCCACAACATGCCCCCTTCCATAAGAGACAATTTGGTCCGGCTTGGTTTACGGAAGATTTCCCCACCATTGACCCAGACAATGAGGACGAAGTAAACGAAGTATGGTCAGCTTACTTGTATCCTTCCATACTTTCATGTAGGACTGGGGTGAAATCGAACTACCTAGGTTTGGTTGGGTACCAACCTAATCTAGTGTCAAGACAGTTTGGGTTTTCTCAACTTCGACCCAAGAGTATGCTCTCAGACCCCAACCATGTTTTGAGGGGAGCTAACCTCTCAGATAAGCTTTACAAGAGATACCTGAAGTCATCTGAAGAGCTCCTGTTCGAATTACACCCATTCGAATACAGTGCTTCGTTCTTCTGCACCACAGAATTCAAAAAATGGTGGGGGAAGCATTTTTCTGGTCACTCAGTGGGAGACACTAAAGCTATGATCTCCAGACTGGAAAGTGGCTTTTCTCAGCCAATCATTGAGAACATATGTTCGAAGCTTCCTGCTCGAGGTATCAAACTCATTTTTGTCACTTATTGATATATGCTAGTTTCATTTATTTATGCCTTTCGATTTCATCTGTTCAGGCAAAGCACCGGTGACAAAGAAAGGTGTAGAATCATCTCGAGCTGGGGAAAAACCCAAAAAATCAACTGGCATAAAGATCCAGGAGGCCTCGAAGGAGAAACAAGAAAAGGTAACTAATTTTATTTACCTTGTTTTAATTTCCAACATTTTCTAACTTCTTTCTACTTCGATTATGGAAGAGTCGCAAAAGAGATAGTAGCTCTGAGGCTACCACAACCTCTAAAAAATCAAAGCCTGAGGTCATCTATGTTATAGATGAAGAAGAAGTAAGCCCATTCGAAAATCTTTCAACTACCTCACTTTTTGATCTAATGTCAATCCCTTTAGTCTTTTCTTATCCTCTCTTTTTTTTTTTAACAGGAAGAGGAGGAAATTCCTCTTATTAGGAAAAGAAAAACGCCCCCCAGCTCGACACCCACCGAGTCCGTCGAACAGACGGGTCTAGGTAGTTCTCAGGCTCAGGGGCCTCAAGAGAAGAAAAGGAAGAAAGACAAGAAAACCAGGCCTGAAATTGCTGCAGATCGAAAAACAGAAGAGCCTGTTGAGAAGAAGAAGAAGAAAAAGTCTTCTAAGTCTTCAGGAGATCATCCAAAAGCAGCTCCTTCTGAATCTCAGCCTGCTTCAACCGAGGTTGATAATCAGGCTGACAAAGAGGATGCTGGAGGGGTTAAGACTCCTGAAGAACTTAATCCAAATCCCACTATTGTAGAGATCGAGGTACGGGTTTATGCGCAAACCTCTTCTTTTATGACTAAGATTGCCTTTGCTAGCATCCTTTTTCATTCCGTTTATATTTCGAATCAGGTGGAAGGTCATGCTGCAGAGGGCGCTCCAGCATGGACAGAGAAAATTCCAAGCCCCCTTATCGAAGAGCCTCCCAGTCCTGTAAGAACGGAAGCTGCTACTGAGGCAGACCCACAGAAAGAAGACCAACCAGATCAACCAGCTGCGTCTGAGAGTCCTCGTGGTCGGAGGGGCAAATCTGTCGAATCTGAAACTGAGCAACCAGAGGCTGCTGTTTCTACTGAATCGAGCAAGGGTTATTCGCCCTCCCCTGAGAGGTACCAATTCGATGATGAAGCTATCAAGGAGGCTGAGGTAGGAGGGTCAAAAATCTTGCCGGAGTCTTCAACTTCGAAGCTTTCTGCCAGCTTAGGGTTGCCTGAAGAGGAATTCATGCATATGCAAAGTTCAGACCCTGCAGCTACCCTTCGACTTCTGCTTGCCAGGCAAACCCTTCCTCCGACTTCAAGTGACAGGGCCACTGATTCGACTCAGTCAGCAGAAGAAATTAACTCATCTGTGCGTCAAGACTCACTTCTGTTAAAACTGACTACAGATTTTGTAATGCAAGATGTGCCCAGCATAATCAAAGCAAATCCTTCCACCGCTTTTGGACATCTTAACTTTTTGAAGAAACTCCACAATCCCTTGACTACTGACGAAACCTTAGGGAAGGTTATTCAAATCGAATCAATTATTGATCAACTGGCCAAAACTGTGCAGCATGATGAGGACAGTGCCATGAGGCTTGTTGCTCAGCAACAAACACATGACCATTTGCTCGAAAGGGCGAAAACTGCACAAGCTGAAGTTGATCGATTAGCAAATCTCGCCAAAGAAGCGCACCCTGATATTAAGGTTTGCAATGACAACATCTCTGATTGGGAAAATAATATCATCGTGTTGCAGTCGCAGATCGACAACTATAGGCAGAAAATTGCTGACGAGGAAGCCAAACGCAACCGACTCGAAGAGGACGTCAACAATTCGATTAAGGCTCGAATTGATGAGAAGGGATGAGAGGGTCTTAAGGCTTACAGTGCTTCTGCAGTAATCCTTGAAGAGGTTAAGAGCTTGGAAAATGCCCGCCAGGTCTTCGATAAAGAGATCAACAGCTTAACCAAACTGTACTGGGAGTCTGTAAAGCATTTGTAATACCTTAATTATCTTGTGAATTTCGAACATTTTTTGGCATATTTTGATTGTAATGTTCAGGACATGCCCAGTTTGTGGCAGTTTCTTTAACTATCATTTCGAATCTCTTTGAAGTTTTATTCTGCGCTTATTTTTTACTTCGAGTCACTTTGACTATTTTAGCATTTGAAAACGCCAAATATCGAAGTTTTACTTGGTTTTCAAGATACATACTGAAACACCTCTTTTTTAGTAACGGATAAGATTGTGCCTATGACAAAACGCGTAACTATTAAGCCATATCTCTGACTGGCTCTAGTTTCAAAACGAGTCAAACATCCGTTTTCAAAACAGTCTTGCTGAACTGGCGTGAATTCTGAGAAAAATTAGGAAACGGTTGAAGAATCATTAATGATTTTACCATTATATATATGGTCATTCTCTATCCGTCTTACTTACTCTACTCTGCAAGTCATAATAATATAGCCAGTATCATCAATTTTGAAAGAGAAACATGGGTAAGGGCAAACAAATTGCGAAGAACACCGATAAAAAGAAAGCAACATCTGCAAAGAAGGACAAAAAAAAGACTGCTGATTCCTCAAAGAAGACCAAGAAACCTTCTTCCAAGGGCGAAAGCTCAAGAACCTGCAGATCTCCCCCTCCTCCTGAAGGGAAAACAACTTCAAAGGCTCAACCAAGGATTTCTTCCTCAGAATCTGATAGTACGGACCCTGATTGGGCAGAATTCCTTTCGACTTATGATGAAAACAAGGAATATCTTCGTTCATCAGACTCAGAAGTGGATTCGAAATAAAGGCCCCTTCTGTAACACCCATACTAACTTTAACTAGTATATTAGCATGTGCGTTAAACTGATACTGGATACATTTAAAAATTTCAATAATAATAATATTACATCACAAATGAATGAATACAAGTTTACTCGTTTGTACAAATAATCCAATACTATTACTAATACTTATACATTGTCCGTTAAGCTCCTGAGCTGATACACAACGAGCAACTGTACTCCATCCAGCACCTCTATGAAGAACTTCGTCTCGAACCTCTGACATACCTGAAAACCTGCACCAGAAGGAATGGGATGAGACATAATGTCTCAGTGAGCTCCAGCCCAACCAACTGTTGGCAACCACAGGGAACCTAGGGTTGCCATGCCTACCTTGGCAATCTTGGGGATTTCCTATAATCGCCAAGTCTTTTATCTGCCTATGACTATAAGTCCTCCTGTAACTATAACTTGAACTGCCTATAACCTTTGCTGAGACTATCTATAACCATAACTGTAATCTGCCTATAACTTTAACTTAGTGATCGAGGGGAAACCTAAGATCACTTTCTGATAACTGTCTATAACTATAACTATGCGTTTCCTGTGACTATAACTGTAACTGTAACTTTGACTATAACTATAAAACATAAAACATATACACAGTTCGATAGCAGTTTTATGTTAGCTGTTAGCGTTGAACAAACAATTATCTGAGTTCATTTTACGGAGTGCGGCCCGGGTGGAGTAACCCCGAGGACAGCTCCCTATGAACCGGTGAAATTCCTATCATATCAGGCTAACACCGGACTCCCTATGAAACGTGTGGACAACCCTCTCGGAGAAGTCCCATCCGGCGAATCCCAGAGTCTGATGAACACGCCCTATGACTGTGAAACGTGCAAGCACGCCAATAACTTTGATCTTTAATTCTTTAACTTTAACGTATGAACATATAATCTGTTACTGTAATTCTATAACAATCCTGTAATCTATAACCTGTAATCTATAAACTTGGTTTATCGTTCTCATAAGCCACCTATTATTGTTGGAGAACCAACACTATAAACTTTAAATGAAACTATGATTACTAAACCTTTCCTATTACTTTGTATCCTAAAGTGGTACAACTAACAATTGATTCTCATGCTATCACTCTCATCTCCTATCAAGGAACTCGACATAACACTATCATATGCCGTCTTAGGCTTGTCTATTCAATTAACCCTTATACTCATCATGCGTTGCTAATCCCGTGTTCATTTTATTCCGTATACGTTATATGTCCTCGGATATGCCCACAATGGTGTTTTTCTTATAAAATAAGGTTTTCTTTAAAAATGGTTACCAAAAGCCTTGCCTGACACGTGCACAGGTCACAGAACGAAGCAGAAAAAGTCATAAAAATGCTGCCCATTTTCGCTGGGCGATTTGAGGCAGGGAAATTTTGGTGAAAATCGTCGTATTCTCGCCCTGCGATCGCCGAGCGAAATTGACAGTTCAATACTAGTTCAAAACATGATTTTTCCACCATTTTTGACATAATAAAGCATACCCAAGCACTATAACATCATAAGGAATGATTTACAACTATGAATTGATTGATTAAAACAGATTTGAACAAGAATTTAGCAAGCAAAAAGGGATTAGGGTTCAAAATGCAAACTTTACTCAAAATACACAATACTCTTAAAAATCTCTCAAGGTGGGTTCTATAAACTCCTAGGGAGCTCACCTCAAACTGATTTGGTGCTGGTTATGCTTTTCTTCAAAACCCTAGCTTGATCTCTTTGATCTCTCTTGCTTTTCTTTAAGTTCTTCTTCTTGATTCCAACTTTCCCCAAAACCATGCTTGCTTGAAGTACAAGAGTTTAAGATGAAGTTTGATGGATTATGGGTGATTGATGATGAGGGGCGATTTCTAGAGAGAGAGGGAGAAGAAAAACAGCCACTTAGAGAGAGAAAGAAATGATAGATATGAAGAAATTTCATATTTATCCCTTTATAAACCCTTTCCTCTCATAATTACCATTTTGCCATTCCTTTCGTTTAATTCCTGTGATACTGTTAAAAGTCTCGCTTAAGCGGGATATTACACTCTACCCCCCTTAAAGAAATTTCGTCCTCGAAATTTAGAAAATCCTTCGAAGATCCTGAAAAGATAAATCCTTTCTACCTCTTTCTCTACTATGAAAATTCCCAATCCTTTAAGCTTGTTGGAACTTCATGGAAACTCCAGGGCCTGACATGTAGATTTATTCACGCATCCCGATTAAACTATACTGGTTAAAACTTGTTCTTTAGCCATGATTTCCATTTCTGTAATCAAAACATGTGACAATCCCTTTCCGACCGAAAGGTCTGACGTATAATACATAACTATCACTTGCTAAGACGTATGGTTATCTGAACCAACATATCCATATTATCCGACTATGTCCTCTATCCGACATATTCCTTGTAAATCCAAAGTAAAATTATTAAATCTCGGATTTCCTTTACCGAACTCTATCAGTTCTTCTTTAAATTGACCATTCCATATTACCCTGAAGACGTCGAGTCGATCTGTTTTTCCTCAATTATTCCAACTCTTCAATGAATCTATTACCTTACTTTTAATTCAAAATAATTCTTATCTTTGACTTTCGCCTCGTAAGACGATCTTTTACTGTTACATTCGTATCATTCTTCATATAAATTTATTCTCACACTGGAAGGTATCTGATATTGAATATTCTCAAACGGAATTGAAATCTATTACAACCACCTCCACGATTCAAATTCAAAGTGATGGCTGAACTTCTAGTTTACGTTCCTTTCTTTCTGTTGTCCTGGTGTAGCTATTATCACAACCATGAGCATTGCTCACATTCTCACTGCGGGAATCCTTAAAGCTCGAGAAATCACACAAGTCGGTTATGCTCCGATTATTAATCAACAATAACATGTAGCCAAAGGTCTTAGGAACCTTCTTCTTTACCAATACTTTCAAACTTATGAAAATCCAGTATAAGTGACGTGTGGCATAAACCGTCCCACATATCCCCATATAATATAGTCCATAGCACATAGCTTCTATACATGATCGAGCACGTGTACACTCCTATCGGGTACACCGTACGCCGCATCATCATTGTCCAACTAACGGGACATCATACTTAGTCAAAATATACTTGAGACAAGGCCACGCCAACTAAGGTCACTCTTCTTGCTCTTAACTCATGTGTGCACTCTTTGAGTAACTACAATCCCGTATGTAACTATGATTACGTCCCATAGACGTTATAACTTATTTTGTTCAAGAACATTCTCCGTTTTCTAAAAGAAAACTCTATTCTGTTCGCTATTCAAAATAGCACTCTTAAACTCTGAATCATTTAATTCATGACTTGAATTCACGTAACCTTTTACTATAAACTATGAGTACTCTTCTGATCGGTGTAAAACATTTCCTTCCTTTAACTGTTAACATTAAGTTCAAGAATTTCTGAACTTCTCAACTGAGACTTTCCTGCTAAAACATTACCGACTGCGTACCACAGTTACCGATACATGTCACACGACTATAAAATATGTTACACTACTATCTAAGTAGCATAAATTCTGCCTGATCAGTATACATACTACTAATCATAACCTGTTACCTGCCTGTTACATGCGACATGCTAGCATAACGTAGGTACGATGCGGAATAACTGTATGCCACAGCATAATTCCTCTTTGGTTAAACTTACTATTCAAATTAACTTTAAGTTACTGAGCTAAACAGCTAGATCACCGTATGAAATGTGACCTCCTTCACTATGTACTTATTTTGCTGTAAACACATCCTTTTAAGTTATCAAACTGCTTCGATTCTCTTATCCCATGAGTTTCGAGATCTGAAACATCCCTCGACTTATCTATTAAAACCTCCTATTGGAACTGATGATAAGTTCAAGTCATCACTACTTACAATTATTCTGTAACTTGAGAATTAATCTCTGAATGCTTTTCCTGTAATTCATCTGGCAAGGACTTCACAAACATCCTTTTCTCTAAACTTCAGCTTTGATTTGTCTGTTAACTCATAATTGGATTACTTCTCCGCTGCGCAACTCTGATTTTAACAATTCACTTTGGGATCACTATTACCATATAAAATCTCCTTGGCCAGTCCTTTGACTTGGTATTCCCTTTCAGACATAAACAATGTTCTTACTTTCACGGAGATACGCCGAATCCTGTAAACAATCTTTAGCTATAATTACGAGCCCAACAATGCTCCTGTTAAAACAACTCATTCACTAGTTCAAGCTTTACTCTTCATATTCTGAATCAAGTTTCCATACTATAATTATCCATAAGGATTTCACATCCACAGTCCTTTTCCAAGACAACTTAGGTCCACATAATTCTATCATATCTCTAACATAACTCTTGGCTACTCCGGAAATAATCCGTCTGGATAAACTCAACCTTACCGGCTATCCTGTAAATTCAAACACATGATACACCTCTTCGAGTACCCGATTAATAAATCTGTAAGCTTCAATACTTAGCATTTCCCATTGGATCCTTCCTACAACTTATTACTGTATTTACAATTTCCATTCTAATCTTGTTATCTGAATAATAGTCCATATGTCTTCTCGACCGTTGCCCTCGTCATGGTTACGAACAATCCAAGGTATATATATTTATATCTACCATCTTTAACATATACCCACATAAGGTGATCTTTGTCGGCTTACCCAAATCCTCATGTAAGGAGCCCATCAAAGGATAACATAGAACTCCTTAACATTAACCATAACTTTAACTGTAACTTGTACGTTAATGACGATCTCCCTGCTGCTAGAGCCTCTCAGTAGTTCTTGGCTAATTCCTGCTTAATCCTCGAAACCGGCCTGCTATAATCCGACAACAAACGATTCAATCTTTAATCCATACCCTTACCGGGGGTTTCCTTTACTTATCACTACGCTCACGTTCTTCATACCAAGCATCTTAGTGTCCCATAATAAAGGAAGTAATCTACTTCATCCCTCCAATATTTCGCTTAATACTTAAATAAGTCCCTTACATATCGAATATCAAAATCTCATCCGGTCAAGTGCGCAAGTCCTTCCATCCTTACACACCATGTCCTTACTAGAATTCCAGAGCTTCCGATAATTAATTGATCATTCCTTATTCTAAGTCGCTGGGTTTTGCACCGTAATTCTTTACCTCTGTACCTTGAAAAAAACTCTATTCCACTTTAACTTTTCAAATTGCGGTTCCCGTTGAGATTCCAAAACATTCCTTAAAGTATTTCCATAGTTCTTTACTGTTCATGTCTCCTCGGAGAAGGCATTTCAATGATGCGTCCAACTAGTTAAGGTACCTGACCTTACTCTTTAATACCTCTTATATTCCTGAAACTTTGCCGTTAACTGGCTCAGTTACTCCACTGTTAGAGAACCATCCTTTGACACAAAACACTTTGCCAAATTCGTCTTAGAATCTGACGTCTTAACCTTCACCCTTTAAACACTTCTTTCCTCCTTGGTCACATTCAGCTCTCGGATTTTTGTCCTAACTGTCATATACTAGACTGAGTTGATCAGGCTCAACTAGACATGACATTTAGAACAACATCTGGAACCCAATGATTCCACTACTTTTATTGAATCTTAAATGACCCATGGCACGGTCTGAATCGACCTGCTCTGATACCAATTGTAACACCCATACTAACTTTAACTAGTATATTAGCATGTGCGTTAAACTGATACTGGATACATTTAAAAATTTCAATAATAATAATATTACATCACAAATGAATGAATACAAGTTTACTCGTTTGTATAAATAATCCAATACTATTACTAATACTTATACATTGTCCGTTAAGCTCCTGAGCTGATACACAACGAGCAACTGTACTCCATCCAGCACCTCTATGAAGAACTTCGTCTCGAACCTCTGACATACCTGAAAACCTGCACCAGAAGGAATGGGATGAGACATAATGTCTCAGTGAGCTCCAGCCCAACCAACTGTTGGCAACCACAGGGAACCTAGGGTTGCCATGCCTACCTTGGCAATCTTGGGGATTTCCTATAATCGCCAAGTCTTTTATCTGCCTATGACTATAAGTCCTCCTGTAACTATAACTTGAACTGCCTATAACCTTTGCTGAGACTATCTATAACCATAACTGTAATCTGCCTATAACTTTAACTTAGTGATCGAGGGGAAACCTAAGATCACTTTCTGATAACTGTCTATAACTATAACTATGCGTTTCCTGTGACTATAACTGTAACTGTAACTTTGACTATAACTATAAAACATAAAACATATACACAGTTCGATAGCAGTTTTATGTTAGCTGTTAGCGTTGAACAAACAATTATCTGAGTTCATTTTACGGAGTGCGGCCCGGGTGGAGTAACCCCGAGGACAGCTCCCTATGAACCGGTGAAATTCCTATCATATCAGGCTAACACCGGACTCCCTATGAAACGTGTGGACAACCCTCTCGGAGAAGTCCCATCCGGCGAATCCCGGAGTCTGATGAACACGCCCTATGACTGTGAAACGTGCAAGCACGCCAATAACTTTGATCTTTAATTCTTTAACTTTAACGTATGAACATATAATCTGTTACTGTAATTCTATAACAATCCTGTAATCTATAACCTGTAATCTATAAACTTGGCTTATCGTTCTCATAAGCCACCTATAATTGTTGGAGAACCAACACTATAAACTTTAAATGAAACTATGATTACTAAACCTTTCCTATTACTTTGTATCCTAAAGTGGTACAACTAACAATTGATTCTCATGCTATCACTCTCATCTCCTATCAAGGAACTCGACATAACACTATCATATGCCGTCTTAGGCTTGTCTATTCAATTAACCCTTATACTCATCATGCGTTGTTTATCCCGTGTTCATTTTATTCCGTATACGTTATATGTCCTCGGATATGCCCACAATGGTGTTTTTCTTATAAAATAAGGTTTTCTTTAAAAATGGTTACCAAAAGCCTCGCCTGACACGTGCACAGGTCACAGAACAAAGCAGAAAAAGTCATAAAAATGCTGCCCATTTTCGCTGGGCGAAATTCATTTCGCTGGGCGATTTGAGGCAAGGAAATTTTGGTGAAAATCGTCGTATTCTCGCCCTGCGATCGCCGAGCGAAATTGACAGTTCAATACTAGTTCAAAACATGATTTTTCCACCATTTTTGACATAATAAAGCATACCCAAGCACTATAACATCATAAGGAATGATTTACAACTATGAATTGATTGATTAAAACAGATTTGAACAAGGATTTAGCAAGCAAAAAGGGATTAGGGTTCAAAATGCAAACTTTACTCAAAATACACAATACTCTTAAAAATCTCTCAAGGTGGGTTCTATAAACTCCTAGGGAGCTCACCTCAAACTGATTTGGTGCTGGTTATGCTTTTCTTCAAAACCCTAGCTTGATCTCTTTGATCTCTATTGCTTTTCTTTAACTTCTTCTTCTTGATTCCAACTTTCCCCAAAACCATGCTTGCTTGAAGTACAAGAGTTTAAGATGAAGTTTGATGGATTATGGGTGATTGATGATGAGGGGCGATTTCTAGAGAGAGAGGGAGAAGAAAAACAGCCACTTAGAGAGAGAAAGAAATGATAGATATGAAGAAATTTCATATTTATCCCTTTATAAACCCTTTCCCCTCATAATTACCATTTTGCCATTCCTTTCGTTTAATTCCTGTGATACTGTTAAAAGTCTCGCTTAAGCGGGATATTACACCTTCAAAATCAACGTGTCTTTTTCTTTTAGATGAGGGCCCATTCAAGATTAACGTGTCACTTTTCTTTTGTAATTCGAATAAAATTTTAACACTGGTGGATAAAAATCCAAGATAAGACTTGTATGACGAGGGATAAAACCCACCATTTTAATTCGAATCTTTTTATTTTACTGCCAGTAAAACTGGACCTTGATCAGTGGTAATTGTTTCAGGAACACCACACCTATAAATAATATGGTTTTTATTTTATTGGCATCTTCGCTAGTTGCCACTTTAGTTATTTTGTTTTTCGAACTATTCTTGATTTATTCGAACCTCTTGCAGCGCTGGTCTATATTTTTTCAAATACTTACCATTTATGCTCAAGGTACGTTGATCAGGAGTTAACTCCTCTAACTCATAAGCACCGTTCGAATAAATCTGAACTATCTTAAATGGTCCTTCCCAATTTGGGGACCACTTGCCCAGGGTTTGATCTTTTCTATCCATGGGCAGAATGACTTTCCACACCAAGTCTCCAACATTAAAAGTTTTTGACTTTACTTTCTTGTTATAAGCTTTTGCAACTCTTTCCTTTTGCCTAGTCAAGACTTCTAATGCTCTTAATCTCTCCTCATCCAAATCAACCAACTCATCTGACATCATTTCCCAATAATGATCAATTGGTATGTCCATTTGTTTTTGTATTCTGGCTGATTGCAAATGTATTTCGACTGGAAGTACAGCATCATGACCAAACTTCAGTCGAAATGGGGTAGTGCCAGTTGATTCCTTGGGAGAATTTCTACATGCCCATAAAACTTGATCCAACGTTTTATTCCAATTTTTTTGTTTTTGGGCAATATGTTTTTTAATCAGGTTAATGATAATTTTATTGGCTGCTTCGACTTGACCATTTGCTTGCGCGTAATATGGTGTTGAGGTTAATAATCGAAAGCCAGTTTCTTGAGCAAATTCTTGCATCTTTCGTCCAGTAAAGACTGAACCTTGATCAGTGGTAATTGTTTCAGGAATACCATACCTATAAATAATATGGTTTTGGATGAAACTAATTACTGCCTCCTGATCGACATTTGGTAAAGGCACTGCTTCAATCCATTTAGTAAAATAATCTATTCCAACTAAAATGTACCGTTGGTTTTTAGACGAAGCAGGCTTAACCTCACCGATTAGATCCAGAGCCCATCCTCTGAAAGGCCAAGGTTTGATTATGGAGTGTAACTCACTAGCAGGTACATGCTGTATCCCTGCATGCTTTTGGCATTCTTGACAGCCTTTAGCAAATTCTATGCAGTCCTTTAACATAGACGGCCAATATAAACCTTGTCGAAATAAAAGCCATTTCATTTTATGGCCTGCTTGATGTGATCCACAAGCACCACTGTGAACATGGGAAACTGCTAAATATGCTTCTGATTCACTTAGGCATTTTAATAAAATTCCTTCTGCAGTCTTTTTAAATAATTCATTTCCCATAATCACGTAGTTCAAAGCCCTATATTTGATCTTTCGAGCCACATTACCTGTTGGATTTTCCAAATATTCAACAATGGATTTTCTCCAATCATTATCCAACATATTATCAATGGCCAAAATTTGAATTTTTTCCTGAAGATCATCTACGTTTTCATCTTCACTACCTTGTGGTGTACTTGCCCCCACAAGTTTTGGCATTGATAATGTAGTGCTCAATGGCTCTTGTAACACCAGTTTATCTTTTATTTCGATCAACTGAGTTAACTTTTCCTTCGACAATTTGTACCCTGAAGCTATTTGGGCTAAATCATTTGCTTCTTGGTTTTCTAGTCGAGGTACATGTTCAATATTAATATAATCGAAATGATTCAGAAGAGAACTTGCTATAACGAAATATTTTGCTAAGTGTTCTTTCACACATTTGTATTCTTGTGTTAATTGTCTCAACACTAACTCTGAATCACCCTTTATGTTAACATTTCTTGCCCCCAAGCTAATTAAAATTTCAAGGCTTGTGATTAAAGCTTCATATTCAGCCTCATTATTTGAGCAAAGACCTTTAATTTTATATTTAAACTTAGTTGGGACTTTTGTGGGGGATATTATTAAGATTCCAATCCCAGTTCCATGTTTATGTTTAGAACCATCGAAATACAAAATCCAAGGTTCAGTATCTACATAGTCTTGAGGCATTTCGATCACTGAGTGATCTACAATAAAATCTGCCACAATTTGACTCTTAACAGATTTCAAGGGCTTGTAAGTTAAAGAATATTCTGTTAATGCTAAAGCCCACTTTCCAATTCTACTGTGTAAAATAGGCTTCGATAACATGTGTTTAATAATATCATAATGAGAATACACATAAACATCAACAGGCTTTATATATTGCTGAAGTTTAATACAAGAGAAATACAAACAAAGACAAAGTTTTTCTATGGCAGTATATCTAGTTTCTGCATCATTTAATACACGACTAAGATAATAAATTGCATGCTCCACGCCATTTTCATCTTCCTGAGCCAACATGCTCCCAATGGTCTTGTCGGACGCAGCAATGTACAACTTCATATCTTTGCTTCGACTAGGAGGCATTAGTACAGGAGGCTTAATCAAATACTCTTTAATTTCATCGAAAGCCTTTTGATGCTCTTCATCCCATTTGAAAGGTTCATCTTTCTTGAGTCGAAGCAATGGCGAAAAAGTTTGAGCTTTGCCACTTAGATTCGAAATGAATCTTCTCAAGAAGTTGATTTTCCCTAGCAAAGATTGAAGCTGTTTCTTGGTCGAAGGAGGCTTTGTCTCAAGAATAGCCTTTGTCTCGTTCTGGTTTATCTCGATGCCTTTTTACGCACCACAAAACCAAGGAAATCTCCTGCATGCACACAAAAAGCACACTTTAATGGATTCATTTTTAATCCATGTTTCCTCATTCGTTCGAAAGACTGCCTAAGGTAATCCAAATGGCTATCTTCGGACGAGGATTTGATGATTATATCATCTATATAAACTTGCATGAATGTGTCTATAAAATCATGGAACATAGAATTCATGGCCCTTTGATAAGTGGCCCCAGCATTTTTCAAACCAAAAGGCATAACAACCCATTCATAAGTGCCTAATGCACCAGGGCATCGAAATGTTGTTTTTGAGACATCATTTTCAGCAATAAATATTTGGTTATAACCAGAATAACCATCTAACATACTTAAAAATTCGAAGCCAGCTGCTGAATCTACTAACATTTCTGCTACTGGCATAGCATATTCATCTTTAGGTGTAACATTATTTAAATCCCTAAAATCTATGCATACTCTAAGAGTTCCATTCTTTTTAATAACAGGGACTATATTTGCTAACCATTCGACATACCTGGCAGCTCTGATGAATTTACACCTCAGCAGCCTTTCGATCTCATCCTTGATCTTGGACATGATTTCTGGTGCGAACCTTCTTGGTAATTGTTTCACTGGCCTCTTTCCTTCTTTAATAGGTAGTTTCAGTTCGACCATTTCTCTGCTTAACCCAGGCATTTCGTTGTAATCCCACGCAAAGCAGTCTTTGAATTCTTTAAGAAGAAGCACCAGCTTTTCTTTTAGACTTGAAGTGATATTGGCGCTGATATAAGTTGGCCTTTTAATCGAGCCATCTCCAATATCGATCTCCTCCAAAGGATCTTGCGCTTGCATTTTTGGCGCCTCACTCATAGGATCCTTCTCGAACCCCAGCGGCTCATCGTCATAATTGCAGTCAAGTCTTCGATCCTTTGTTTCTTTGACTTCCTGATCTTCGATCTTGGCTTCCACTGCCATATTTTGTTGAAACTCAGCCATATAAGCCGTAATCCTGGCCCATGCAGTGGCCTCAGTCATAGTAATCTTCATATATATTCCACCCAGTTGGTGGAATGACTCCATCTTCAGAAGAAACAACACCAATTTCTTCCCTCTCCCATATAAAGCCATGGGCAGGATGGAGCTTGACAGAATGGATAACATTGTCACTTGGCTCGAAAGCAGAGTCCTTGTCACCACAAGGTGCTATATTAGCCAAATTTTTGTCAAAGGTTTGTGGAGTGACAATGTCAACCTCTGACCTATAGAAGCTTTGATCTGCCTCTATGTTTTCAACAATCCCATCCTCCCTCCAAATAATAAGTTTCTGGTGGAGAGTAGATGGTACAGCCCCAACTCCGTGGATCCATTCCCTTCCTAACAGCAAGTTAAAGTTAGCCTTGGATTGTACCACCAGGAATAGAGTTGGTCGAACTATACTGCCTACAGCAACATCAACTTGTATGGCTCCCAACGAATAGCCAATTTTGCCCTCATAATTAGAGAGCACAATGTTGTGGGCAGATAGATCAGTGTCATATTTCCCAATCCTGTAGAGCGTAGATTGAGGCATCAAGTTGACAGCTGCTCCCCCATCTATGAGCACTTTGTTGATCCCAACATTTTCAACCTTTGCTCTGATGAAAAGGGGTTTGAGATGGCTTTTCATCCCAAGACTTGGCTTCTCGAAAGAGGCTAATTGCTCCTCAACGCAGCCATTGTTCATCACATAGTAACATACTGGCTTTGGGTTAGCCATATCAAGATGATCGAATTCACCTTCGATCTCAGTAACTTCAGATTGGACATCATACTCAGATGGCAAGATGGATACCACGCAGATGACGTCGAAATCAGGTTCAGAATCCAGCAGATCCTCGTCTTCCATCTTATCTTCATCCACTGGAGGAAAGAGTCTTTCTTTTGTTGGCCTCCTGGACACTTCCTTATATTGGCCAGTTTGCAGATTCTGTTGGGCCAATTTCTTTTGACGCTGAAACCTGCGCCATTGGGTCCTTGTCATAGGATTCTTACCCTTGTAATTGTTCCTGTAAGAATACTTATTAGCCTCCTGTGGGCCAACTTGTTTCATTCCACTGGAACCACCTACCTCCATAGTTCCTTTGTTGAACCTTATGAGCCCCTGGTGCATCCATTTTTCGACAGGAATCGAACCAGGAGGAACAAAGGTATTCTTTCGACCAGACTTCTGGTTGTTGTTCGACTGCACCATAATCCTCTTGCCTTTATCGAAACGCTGGTTTTGCGTTGCCCCCTTGTTGACAACCTGGTACTTCTTGAGGCCCTCAGTAGCCTCTCTATCACATACTGCACTACAGCGAGGACACAGCATTACATTCTTGTTTTCGAGTTTGCATCTGTTCAAGAAATCGATCAGATCCTCTTCAGTCTGAGGATACACCACTTTCATCTTTTCGCTGTAGTCTTCTTCAGATATGCCTTGAACTTGCACCTGAGACACCTCCATGGCTTCGACCATCATTATTCCTTGAGGTTCCGCATAGAGAGTTTCAACGGCTTTAGGTGTTTCAACATTCGCCTGAGTGGCCTTTGGTTTCTCACCAAACTTGAGTCTCCCTTCATTGAGAGCCTTTTGGACCAGATCCCTGAAAAGAATACAACGTGAGGTTTTATGGCCAAGGAAATTATGAAATTTACAATAACCCATTTTCTTCTGTTGTTCGATTGGGGGTACTTTTAAGCCCTTAGGAACAATAATCTGGCCATCTGTAACTAATAAATCAAATATTTCATCACATTTGGTTATGTCAAATGTATAAGTTTTAGACACAAATTTATCATTTTTAGGTTCAACATGATTTTTCCCATTCGAAGGTCTAAGGAGTTTACAGACATAAGGAGGTCCAGGTTTTAATTCTGCTAAATCAACCTCATTGTCTTCGATATCTTCATAAGTGATATCGAACTCTTGGTCACTGTCATTTGCTTCGACATATGCAACCTTTTCCCTCTTATGAAATTTAGAATTTCTAGCCTTTTCAGCTTTTAGCCGTTCGACTTGTCGAACTCTATCAGCCAACTGAGCCATGTCCCTCAAATACTGAGTGTCCAATTTCTTTCTAATCGAATAGTCTAGGCCACCAGCAGCCATTTCGACTAATTCATGTTCAGGGACTTGGGTGAAGCACCTTGCCTTTAAAAGTCTGAATCTATTGAGATAATCATCAATTGACTCAGGCGCTTTACGTCGAACACTTGCTAATTCTTTAAGGCTTATTTTTGATTGTCCCATGTAAAATTGTTCATGGAAAACTCTCTCTAATTGATTCCAATTATGTATGGAATGTGGAGGGAGGGTTGTGAACCATGTGAAGGCATTTTTTGTTAGAGAATTTGGGAAATACTTCATCCTTAAATTTTCATTATTTGCTATGTCTCCTGCTTCTGTCAGAAATCTTGCAATGTGCTCAACGGTTGATTCGCTAGTGTCACCAGCGAACTTAGTGAATTTTGGGATTTTGACACCCCTTGGTAGTTCAGTCTGAAGCACATACTCTGACAAGGCAGAAACAAAATTTGGTCTATGTAAACCTACATTCAAACCATTTTGGTCTAAGATAGCTTCGACCAAATTTGCTATGTTATTTTGTGCCCCTAAATTATTTTGTTGGACATTTCTAACCACTTCATCAGCATTTTGATTTCGATTTACTAAGACTATCCCTGGATTTGGTTCGATTTGTGGTTGTACTTGTGGTTGAACGTGTGGTTCGATTGGACCCACTTGTAATTGTCCTTGATTAGGCTGTACCACTAAGTTATTGGGTGAAGCGGCGGGGAAAATGCGCGGGCGGAAAACGCTCGCTAGACAGTAAAGTCGCCACCGAAGTTTTATTTTTGAAAAGGGGAACGTCGATAAACCCCTTTGAGAACGAGAACAAGGTCATCGCAACCAAATTCGAGTTCGGGAATCGGTTATGCGAGGGGAAGGTATTAGCACCCCTCACATCCGTTGTACTCAACGGGAACCATTAATTAATTAGCTTTCAAAATGTGTTAGTTTCATAAAAATGTTTGTAAAAAATGGAAAAGAAAGAAAAATGATTTAAAGACTAAAAATGAATTTTTTATTAGGGTGCTTGACAAGAGTTGGATCTTGCTCCTACGTATCTCCTGGTGCGATGGAGAATTCAAAGCTACGTAGTTCTTTGGTAGAAAATATTTGTGTGTTGATTGATTTTATTTATGAAAATGGTTTAGTCGCACTTGGGCGAAAAAGATTGTTTTAGAAAAAAGATGGATCCGCACTTGGGCGATGATATCCATTTGAAAACGCACATGGGCGTGAAAAAAAAGTTTGAATAAAAAAAGAGGACTCGCGCTTGGGCGATGACATCCGTTTGAGAACGCGCATGGGCGTGAAAAAAAAAAAAGTAAAGTTAAGTGGGTTGAGATTGATTTTAAGCGGAGGACGAATATCCGAAAAGTGAAGTGTCTACCTCGTTTTCGAATATTCGGGGAAGCGTCGGGTGTCTACCCAAGTTTTCCTTTTTCGCTCACTAAAGAAAAAAATGTTTTTTATTATTTTTGTTTTATTAAGAATTTAATCGAACGACGAATGCTTTGAACGTGGCCGAGACGGGGATCTCGCGTTCCGCCTTCGGGGAAGCGTCGGGTGTCTACCCAAGTTTTCCTTTTTCGGTCGATTAAACGCTTAATATTTTTTCATTTACGAAAAGAAAATTGTTTTTTTTGTTTTTGATATATTGAAAATAGGATAATAATCTAATAAAAATAAAATAAAAAACATGAAAAGATTAGAGCATTAATACTCAAAAAATGAAATTAAGTGCGATAAACTAAACACGAGGGATTATATTACGGTGTTGGCTCAAAGTGAGATGCAAAGTGAACCCTAAATGCATTCTAATGACATATATAAATAAATAAAATGATAAATGCAAAGTGAAATGACAAATAAAATAAAATGCATGATATGATGTGATAAGTAAATAAATAAGATGTGAAAAATAAAAGAAACAATAAAAAGGAAATAATAATAATAGGAAATAAAATTGCAAAGAAAAAATAAAATAAATAAACAGGGAGGTGTAAAAAATAAAATAAGGGGTGCAGGAAGTGAGAAAATAATCAGATTTAAAACAAACAGGCCCAAAATGCATTGGGCCAGCGTGATTTAATCTGGGCCGTCTGATTAATCAGAGGGTCCTGATCTGATCACAAGGGGAGATAACCAAGGCCGTCTGATTTAAATCAGAGGGCCTGAGAGGCGAGGGTGCATGCTAACGCATACACCCACGCGCACAGGATTAGAGAGGGGGTATAAATACCCCTCATTACTAGTTTTTTCTCATTCTTCCCTTTCCTTTCTCTCTCTAACATTTCTAATTTTCTCTCTTCTCCTCCTTCTCTCTAGAAAACCGGCCGCCCCCTTCTCCTTCTCCGGTGGCCGGAAAATTTTCCGGCGCGGTGGCCGCCGGCGGCGCCACCGCGCCGGAATTTTAAAATTCCGTTTTTTAAAAAAAAATTAGTTTTTCTAACTCCTCTCCTCACCCTCTTTTCAAATCTAAACTTAGATTTCTCAAAAACCTTTCAAAAACTCCTAGATCTAAGTTTTAAAATCAAAAAAAACTACCCTTTTTTGTGGTTTTTTGACTCGTTTTTGGCTGTTTTTTTGCGTGCGTTTTTGCTGTTTTGGGCTATTGTTTGGTGGCTGTTTGGGTTGTGTGTGTGTGGTGTGTTTTTATGCGTGTGTGTGGTGTGTGTTGTGCGGTTTGTGTAGCTGTTTTAGGCGAGTGTTTAGTGCGGTTTTGGGCTGTTTTTGTGGCCGTAGTGAGCTGGTTTTTTTGCGTTGTTTGCTTGCGTGTGTGTGTGGTTCGTGTGCTGCGTGTTATGTGTTTTTGTGGGTGTTGTGGTGCTGGAAATGGTGGCTGGGTGTGTGGTATGCTTGCTGGCCGCGTGGGTGGTTTGTGGTGAGAGGAGGAAGTGTGGTTTTGAGTGTGTTTAGAGCTGTTTGTGTGGGTTTAGGGAGGAGTGTGTTGCTGTTTTTTTTGTGTAGTGTTTGGTTATGTTACTGTTTGTGGTTTTGGTTGTTATGGTGGTAGGAAGTGTTGTGTTTATGTTTAGTGTTTTGCTGTTCTGAAAATACCCCCCTCTTCCTTTGGTTATGCTGTGTTTTTATTGAAATTGGAGGGACAAAAATGGATGTGTACAGAGCTGTTGAGAGGAATCTGTTTCTTAATCAAAGAAAATGGCAAGAAACCAAGCAAGAATGGACAAAAAAACTGATGGGAAAAGGATGGATCTGATGCAATTCTGATGGAGAAAGTGATGGATTTGTTTTTTAACTAATTAAATAATTAAAATAAATGATAAAAATGACAGCATAAAAAAATAAATCAAAACAGAAAATAATTAAAAAAATAAAAACGAAATTAATAAAATAATAATAAAAAAAGCTAAAGTAAAAATGAAATAACAATAAAACTAAAATTATCACCTTTAAAAACCTAAATGAGGTATTTTAAAATACCTCCCTGCCGAAATTTCGTCTGAAACGACGAAAATTATCGGCCTTAAAAAAGACGATTAAAACGAATCAAAACTGGGTCAAAAATTGGGGTACGACAGCTGCCCCTATTTAAGTTTCTTCGTTACGGAGATTTAAAAGTGAAGTTTTAATTCGACGGGTCGAAGAGACTTAAATACAGAGTACCTTATTTTTGACCAATTTTGACGGCAATGCTGTGAATGCTCGCGATGCAGGTATGAATGCAAAACGACGAAGATGACCTGACTGGGGATGAAACAAAACAAAAAGGCTATTCGAGTTTGTTAAAGAAAAAGGATCCGACTCCACTGGGGATAATGTGGTTTCACTGGGGAAGATTGATCATATCCAGCCGCTTACGCTGAAAGTAAATCTCTAAGGACAAAAGTGATCATATCCGGCCGCCTACGCTGGAGGTAGATCCTTGGGGATAAGGGTGATCTCATCTAGCCACTTATGCTAAAGGTAGATCCAGGAGAATAGGTGATCTTATCTAGCCGCTTATGCTAGAGGTAGACCATGAGGATAGAGTAATCTTATTCAGCCGTTTGTGCTGAAGGTCAATCTCTAAAGAAAGATGTGATCATATCCAGCCGCCTGCGCTGGAGGTAGATCCCTGATGATAAGAGTAATCTTATTCAGCCGTTTATGCTGAAGGCCAAGCTCTAAGGAAAGATGTGATCATATCCAGCCGCCTGCGCTGGAGGTAGATCCCTGATGATAAGAGTGATCTTATTCAGCCGTTTATGCTGAAGGTCGATTCACTGAGGAAAGAGGTGATCATGTCCAGCCGCCTGTGCTGGAGGTAGATCCCTGAGGATAAGAGTCATCTTATTCAGCCGTTTATGCTGAAGGTAGATTCACTGGGGAAAGGTGGTCTTACTCAGCCGCTTACGCTGAGAGTCGATCCCTAGGGAAAAGTGATGCTTGACCGATTGCCGCTAAGTGGGTCTCGGTGGAATGGTAAAGGGTGATATGATCATCGTCAGTCTGACGCTGGTGAAATGATAATGATGTGATATGATTATCGTCAGTCTGACGCTGGTGACATGATAATGATATGTTATGGTGGTTGACTCGCTGGGGGAGTTTTAACTGGGGAATTTCAGTGGTTGTGAGTTAGTCCACTGGGGGGATGGTACAGTTTGGGAAGAAATCCGCTGGGGGATTTTTTTAGAAAAACTTACTGGGGAAGTTCTTGGATGAGGTTCACTGGGGAACACTAGGATGACTCACTGGGGAGTATTTGATTGAGGTTCATTGGGGAACATGAGAAATTGTGAGGAGAAGTATGATGTGAATATGAGATGCATGCTAATGAATGAATTTGATATGATGCATGTGCTATGCTGATATGTGGGGGAAACAAATGTCATGTTGGGGATTATGATTGGATGCCGAGCAAGGTCGGGCTTGGTTGTGATTGTGAGAGGGAATGCCAATGAAAATTGGGCTTTATTTATGATTTGTGTTTGCCAATGATGATTGGGCCTTTTGTGAGTAGGTGTTTGTGAGTGTCAATGATGGTTGGGCTTTGGGGTTGCAACTCTACTGGGGAATGCCAATGAAAATTGGGCTTTTTGTGATTAGGTGCCAATGATGATTGGGCTTTGGTCAGTTATGTTGGTAAGTGCCAATGAAGATTGGGCTTTGGTTGGTTAGGTGCCAATGAAAATTGGGCTTTGTTTGAAATGTGAGGAATGCCAATGACGACTGGGCTTTTTGTAGGAAATTGTAGTTGTGATTGCCAATGAAAATTGGGCTTTATTTGTGGTTTGCCAATGAATATTGGGCTTTGGTTTTGCCAATGAATATTGGGCTTTGGTTTTGCCAATGAATATTGGGCTTTGGGATTTTATGGGATAAAATGGTTAGGGTATGATGTTTGAGGTTTTCGATCCTTCGGCATTCGCAAAACTCATCGCTATTGAAGTTTCAAATGGATGGATGTCGACGGAGCTTTCGACATTTCGTGCCTGCGTGGGCAGTTCGTATGTTATGTAGATGCCGACTCTACTATAGACGGGAATCGCTTGTGGTTGCTCTGAGAATTCTGAGAGGTACAACACCTCGCCGGAAGTCGTTAATTTCCTTTATGATATTTTCAAATCAAAGTAATCATGATTTCAACAGATTTTATGTTATTATTTTTATTTCAAAATTGTATCATCAAAATAGCATTTAGCGATAAGGAATGACAAAAGGTAAATAAAAGGATGCGCTTTATTGACGGTCAAACAAAATTTAGTACATGGAATGGTAGCACACTAAAGGTGTAACTCCATAAAATAAATAAGAGAAATGAAAATGGGAAGAGGGAAAACATTGGAAGTTCCCACTGAGTCATGACGACTGCTACTTTCTTAATAACCCTAAACCCACAAAACCTTGCTTCTGAGAATGGCGAAAGAATTGGTTCTTCAGCCGGTGTTAGGAGTAGACTGCCCCAATGTAGTTACATGCCTTTTTTCTTTTCCCAACTTTTGCCTAAGTCGCCTTTTCAGGTTTTCAACTTAGCGGGTTTTTCTTTTGTTTTTTATATCCCTAATTTTTGCCTGGACCGCTCTTTCGAGTTTTCAGTCCACCGGGATGCCCCTTTTTGCCTAAGTTGCCCTTTCAGGTTTTCAACTTAGCGGGCGTTCTTTTGTTATTAGGCATAGTATTTCTTGACTACATCGGAATTCACAGGACGCGGGAAGTCCTCGCCGTCCATTGATGTGAGAATCAAAGCTCCTCCAGAGAAAGCTTTCTTCACTACATAAGGGCCTTCGTAGTTCGGAGTCCATTTTCCACGTGAATCTTTTTGTATAGGTAGGATCCTTTTGAGCACTAGGTCGCCTACTTGGAACTCTCGAGGACGGATCTTCTTGTCGAACGCCTTCTTGAGCCTGCTTTGATATAACTGACCATGACATAAGGCTATCATCCACTTCTCATCGATTAGGTTCAGCTGGTCAAACCTTGCTTGAATCCATTCTGCTTCTTCTAGTTTCGTCTCCATCAAGACTCTCATTGAGGGAATTTCCACCTCAATAGGGAGGACTGCCTCCATGCCATACACCAGGGAGAACGGGGTTGCCCCTGTCGAGGTGCGAACCGAGGTCCTATAGCCATGTAAGGCAAAGGGAAGCATTTCATGCCAATCTTTGTACGTTTTCACCATCTTTTGAAGGATTTTCTTGATGTTTTTGTTGGCTGCTTCTACGGCTCCATTCATCTTTGGCCGGTATGGCGAAGAGTTGTGGTGTTCGATCTTGAAACTTTCACACAAATCTTTCATCATTTTGTTGTTCAAGTTGGTGCCATTGTCAGTGATGATTTTGTTGGGGAGTCCGTAGCGACATATTATCTCCTTTTTGATGAATCGAACTACCACTTGCTTTGTTACATTGGCGTATGAGGTAGCTTCAACCCATTTGGTGAAGTAGTCGATGGCGACTAGGATGAACCGGTGTCCATTTGAAGCTTTAGGTTCAATGGGCCCAATCATGTCGATGCCCCACATGGAGAACGGCCAAGGTGACGCCATTACGTTTAAAGGGACTGGAGGCACGTGCACCTTATCCGCATAGATTTGGCACTTGTGGCACTTCCTAGCGTAGCTGAAACAATCAGATTCCATGGTCAGCCAATAGTACCCTGCCCTAAGGATTTTTCTAGCCATTGTATGTCCATTGGCATGGGTACCGAAGGACCCTTCATGGATTTCTTTGATGAGCAAGTCCTGCCTCATGTTTGTCCTACACATCTGAGAAGAACCAGATCATGGTTTCTTTTGTAGAGCACATCACCATTCAGGAAGAATTTAGCTGATAGTACGTCTCAAAGTCTTTTTATCCCTACTTGAGATGTTTGCAGGATATTCTTGATTTCTGAGGTAGACTTTGATGTCATGGTACCATGGCTTGCCGTCAGACACCTCTTCGATTGACAAACAGAATGCAGGCTCGTCTCGGCGCTCCACCTTTATAAGCGGCGCTTCATTGTGAAACTTCACTTTGTACATTGAGGATAACGTAGCCAAGGCATCTGCTACTTGATTTTCTTCTCTTGGGATATGATGGAAGGTGATTTCATCAAAGAACTCTATTAGCTTCGAGACATGAGCATGGTACAGGATCAGCTTGGGATGCCGGGTTTCCCATTCTCCTTTTACTTGGTAAATGACTAGGGCCGAATCTCCATACACCTCCAGAATCTTGATTCTTAGATCGATGGCAGCCTCAAGGCCCAAGATGCATGCCTCATATTCCGCCACATTATTCGTGCAGTCAAAACATAGTCTTGCTGTGAAGGGGGTATAACCACCTTGTGGAGATATTAGAACGGCTCCAATCCCATGCCCCATGGCATTAGATGCACCATCGAATGCAAGCTTCCATCGTGCCCCTGGTTCGGGTCCTTCATCATCTCCTATGACCTCATCTTCCTTCAAAGCCATAATATCTTCATCTGGGAAATCAAATGGTATGGGCTGATAGTCTTCCACCGGTTGATGAGCCAAGTGGTCTGCTAGCACACTTCCTTTGATAGCTTTCTGAGTCACATGCAGGATGTCATACTCGGATAACAGCATTTGCCAACGGGCAATTCTTCCGGTCAAAGCGGGTTTCTCGAAGATGTATTTGATTGGATCCATCTTTGATACCAGCCATGTCGTGTGACAGATCATGTACTGTCTCAACCGGCGTGCAGCCCATGCCAAAGCACAACAAGTTCTTTCTAGCAGGGTGTATCTGGTTTCGACATCAGTGAATTTCTTGCTCAAGAAGTAGATGGCATGTTCCTTTCCTACCAGTTTCATCATGTTGCCCCAGCACACATCCCATGGATTCCTCCAATACTGTTAAGTACATAATGAGAGGTCTTCCAGGAACGGGCGGTATCAAGATAGGTGGTTCTTGCAAGTATTGTTTGATTCTTTCAAATGCCCCTTGGCAATTCTCATTCCATATGACGGCCTGATCCTTACGTAGCAATTTGAAGATTGGCTCGCAAGTAGCGGTGAGATGAGAAATGAACCTAGAGATGTAGTTCAATCTCCCTAGAAAACCACAGACTTCTTTTTCAGTACGAGGAGCTGGCATATCTTGGATTGCGCGTACCTTGTCGGGGTCAACCTCGATCCCTCGTTGACTAACGATGAAACCGAGTAACTTTCCGGACCTGACACCAAAGGTGCACTTAGCTGGATTGAGTCGTAGTTTGTATTTCCTTAAACGTACGAATAGCTTTTGCAAGTGAAGGACATGGTCTTCTTCAGTTTCGGATTTGGCAATCATGTCATCCACATAGACCTCTAGCTCTTTGTGCATCATGTCGTGGAAGAGAGCCATCATTGCTCTTTGATAGGTTGCCCCAGCGTTCTTCAAGCCGAAAGGCATTACCTTGTAGCAATATGTTCCCCATGGGGTGATGAAGGTGGTTTTCTCCATGTCTTCCGGAGCCATCTTGATTTGATTGTAACCGGAGAATCCGTCCATGAATGAGAAAACCGCGAACCGGGCTGTATTGTCTACCAACACGTCGATGTGAGGTAATGGGAAATCATCCTTGGGACTCGCCTTGTTCAGATCTCGGTAATCGACACACATTCGCACTTTACCATCTTTCTTCGGTACCGGTACTATGTTAGCAACCCATTGTGGATATTTTGCCACGGCTAGGAATCCTGCATCAAATTGTCTTTTGACCTCTTCCCTGATCTTAAGTGACATGTCCGGTCTTGTCCTTCTCAATTTCTGCTTTATCGGCGGGCATTCTGGCCGGAGTGGTAGCTTGTGCTCAACTATCTCGGTATCCAACCCTGGCATGTCTTGGTATGACCATGCGAACACATCTACATATTCCCTCAAAAGTTCGACCAACTTCTCACGCTCTTTTGCCTTTAAAGACGAACCGATCTTGACCTCTTTTATATCATGCTCAGTTCCCAAGTTGATTACCTCCACAGGCTCTTGATTCGGCTGTATCTCTTTAGATTCACGCTCTAGCAGTCTTGCCAACTCTTCGGGAAGCTCGCAATCGCTTCCACCATCCTCTTCGGCTTGGTTAATGGGAAGTTCAAGGTTACGCGGGATTGTAGCAGTATCACAATCAATGGGTTTGTTCAGGGATCTGCATGTGTTTTTATGATGATTTTTATTTTTAGAAGGATGAACGAAACAAAAATAAACAAAAGAACGGAAAGGACTATCATCATTTTTCAATTTTTTTTTTTAAGAAAAAATAAATGCAGAAATGGAAGAATAAAGAATAGTGGAAAACGAAATGCTTTTTATTGATGATTCAACATTTGAAATAAAGGGTGCCCTACAAAGTTATCCATAAGCCTTGGGCAGAGCAAAAGGATTTGAAAAACATGATAAAAATTACTTTGAAAAAGAAACTATCTCGGGAATTTTAACGGCAATCCAGTTGTTGAGGCTTGCATTCGGAGAGCCCTGGTAGACCAAACAAGGTGTCTCCCCCTCTTCTGGATCATCTCCAACGACAGCTACTTGATCTTCACTAGCAAAACCCGCACTATGAAAAGTGTCCTGAATGTTACCATTGGGTATCTTTGCAGCATCACTCTTTCGCATGGATGGTTTGTAGCCCAATCCATACCTATCTCTTTTCACGGGCATATCCCACAAGTATTCACAGCCTTTGGAGCCTCCTCCTTTAGCCAATAACGCATCATTCTTCCAAAAGGTAGCGGGAGCTTTTTCTTCCTTAACACCAACTTCCTTATACCCCGCAACAGCATTGGCGACCTCTAAGGCTTGGAAAGCAGTTTCCAAAGATCCTTCACCCGCTTCCACATACTGAAAGGAAGACAGATGGCTTACAAGTATGTCTTCTTCCCCGGCCACGGTGATCAACTTGTCATTTGCCACAAATTTTAGCTTTTGGTGCAAGGTGGATGTCACAGCTCCAGCCGCATGGATCCATGGGCGTCCCAATAAGCAGCTATAGGCTGGGTTGATATCCATCACTTGGAAAGTGATATCGAAAGTGTGTGGACCTATTTGGATTGGCAGACATACCTCTCCAATGACGGACCTCCTGGACCCATCAAAAGCTTTCACAATCAAAGAGCTAGGCTTCAAGCATACTCTGTCGATGGACATCTTGTTGAGAGTGGACTTCGGCAGCACATTCAACGACGAACCCGTATCAACCAACACTCTTGCAAGGACGGTGTCATGACACATTGTGGATATGTGTAATGCCTTATTGTGAGCTCTCCCTTCCGCAGGTAAGTCCTTCGTCACTAAAGCTTAAGCAGCTACTAGGCGGTGATATTGGCAACTATCCCACCGAAATGGTCTACTGTAACATCCTGGGTTACATGCGCCTGATTCGACACTTTCAACAATGCCTTTCTATGTGCCTCGGAACTCAACAGCAGTGATAGGATAGATATCTTAGAAGGAGTCTGATTCAATTGGTCCACTATTTTGTATTCGCTCCTTTTGACAATTTTTAAGAACTCATCGTCCTCCTTTGATGCTAGATGATCACCACATTCTTGCCCCTTGTCTTGACTGGGCAGTTCTTTCCCTTTTTGGACTTCCTCGGCCATCTTATTGCCTTCTCCTCTGAGCTGTTTGGGAGCAAAGATCCGACCACTTCAGGTCATGCCGCTAGCTTCAGAAATATGGGTAACACCACCCATCACCTTTGTAGGTTCTCTTTCCAATCTCCCCTCTGGTTCATAAACGACGGCTTTTGCATCATAAATCCAAGGCACTGTTTTGGAACTTTTGTAAGGAAATGGCGATGGAACACATATGACCACAGGCTGCCTATGGTTCATTGACGGTTGAGCGTCTCCTTTTTGGTAGAGGATCTCAACTGGTTTGGGGACTTCTTTCTTGCTTTCGAGATGTGGCTCGATAACCGACATGTTCCCCATCTTCCTTGCTCGACCCACTTGCAAAACGCCTTGATCTATCATTTCTTGCACTTGTTCTTTGACCAACTGACAACCTTTGGGACTTAAGGCGCATTCTTCACAATTGTCATGGATTCCTTTGATCAAACCGCATTTGGCTAGCTTAGCATGGAGCATCAACAAAGGAGTACTTATTTCCTCAACTCTCTTGATCTCGTCGAAATCCGCATCCTCGTCCACAGCATTGACATTTGGGCCGTTATAACCCGGCAAAGGATTATTCTTCACTTCGGGCCCCTTTTCTTTGAAGGAAAGGCTTTTGTTATTGATTAACTCTTGCAACGTCTCTTTAAGTGCTCTACAGTCTTCAATGGAGTGACCAATGGCCCCAGAATGAAACTCACATTTGGCATTTGGGTTATACCAACGCGGATATGGTGGTTCCAAAGGCCTGACACTTCGAGGTACCACTAAGGAGTTCTTTATCAAATGCGGCCAAAGTTGACTGTACGGGATGGGGATCGGGTCGATCCGACTTGGTCGCTGATTGTTGGGAGGTCGGTATTGATTCATACTTGAGGTTTGATCCCAATGATTGGGACGAGCAAGTTGATAATGAGGTCTTTGGGGTGCTGCTGATATTGCATGGGTGCTGCGGCGGCAACATAATGCTGACCTTGGTATGGTACTTGAAGAACATGGGGATGATAAGCATTCACAGGTGGACGGTAGGAATTTGGAAAACTGGTCGTTACTGCATTGGTTTCTCCTTCCTTCTTTTTAGGGAAAGAGGTTGGAAACTTCTTTGCAGCCACTTGACTACTTGGATCACCTTGAATTTTTCCGTTTTTCAAACCCAACTCCACCATTTCTCCAATAATGACCAAGTCGGCGAAACCGAACGAGGCGCTTCCAATAACCCTCTCATAATATGGAGCTTGCAGGGTGCCTATGAAAATCCATGTCATTTCTTTTTCCGACAAGGGAGGCTCAACTTGTGATGCCAATTCCCTCCACCTTTGTGCGTATTCCTTGAACGTTTCCGTCCCCTTCTTGGTCAACTCTTATAGTTGCATTCTATCTGGGGCCATGCCCATATTGTACTTGTACTGCTTGACAAAAGCTTCGGCTAAATCCTTCCAAGTTCTAATCCGACTTTTCTCTAGATGCATATACCAGTTCAAGGAAGCTCCACTGAGACTGTCTTGAAAGAAATGGATGAGGAGCTTATCATCTTGCGCAGCTACACCCATCTTCCTTCAATACATGATTAAATGATTGCGAGGACAAGTCAATCCCTTGTACTTCTCGAAGTCCGGAGTTTTGAACTTTGGAGGAATCGCCACATTCGAGACCAAACACATGTCAAGCGCGTCTAACCCGAATTCACTATTTCCCTCCATTGCTTTGACTCGTTCTTCCAAAGCAAGAATTTTTCCTTTAGCCTCTTCGTTCTCACCTTCCGAAGGTTCAGCATGCTCCTTATGAGGGCCCGACAGGTTTGGGGAATGGTACACCAACAATGGGTTTTCGGCCGTACCTTGAGGCATTGGAAATCTTGTGGCAGCATCGGCATTCTCTTGCATCACAAGAGTTTCAGTGGGGCGAGGCACTGATGCTTGAGCTGGGCGAGGCTGAGACGGACCACATTCATTATGATTCTCCAACTGCGGAGGTGTATAGCCTTGAGGAAGACCATATGGAGGCCAAACGACAGCTGCTGCAGGGGCTGGTTGTGGCTCGGGGGTAACATTTTCCACTACTTGAGGTTGCGGGTTCTACTCCCTATTTGCTAGTTCCTGAAGAGTGTCCATCAAGCGGTCCAACTTCCCATTCAACTGATTGATCTCTTGTCTCATGACTTCTTGGTTTTGCTCGATCTCGTCCATGACCCTTCTTGCGTTGTTTCGAGTATAGTGCGAGTGCCGACGAATCAGTTTGGGTTGTAGGGGTTCCTGGTAATAAAAGGGGGATGAGTTTTGGGTATGAAAACGGATGTATGCATGCTATGGATGATGTTAATGCAAATGCGTGAAAAGTTTTTCTTTATTTTTATTTATTTGTTATGATTAATTTTCAAGGAACTGCAAGGCTTTTGGTGCTTCTGCAAGTATCTTCCAATTTGTAAAGGCATTGAGATAAAAAGAAACAAAGGTAACCAAAAAGCGATGCAGATTTCTCATTAATAGTCAAGGAGTTACAAACAAGCAGGTTACAAACTTTTTAGGTTGCCTCAATTTTCTCCCTAAAGTCTCTTATCATGGTTTTACAAAATTCAACAAAAACAAAGACTTCCGAAGGAGTGTTCAAAGGATGCATCGAGGTGTCAGCGGCTTCCAACTTCGTGGGGATAGTCTCAATCACATCGTTGGCCAACTTTTCTAGTCTCGCGAACATATTCTTCCAATGCATACCCTCGTCCCGGAGTATTCGGAAAAGTGTTCCATTTTCAACCGAGTCGACCAAATTCACATAGCGATGCTCCCATCTTTCCTTTTCCCTTTTGAGGTCTTCATACGCCTCTTCTTGACAGTCACTGAACCTCTTAAATTCTTCCAAATTCTCTTGTTCCTTTTTCAGTTCAAGTTGACTCCTCACAAGCGCTCTTTCCACCGCTTCCCTTTGTAGCCTTTCACTCAACACATATCCCTCATACTCATTTGCCATGCTGTTGAGCTGTTGCTTTGCACCTTCAAGCTCTTCCTTTAGCTTCTTCCTCTCATCTTTAGATCTTTTCCATAGCTCTCTCAACTCATGGGTCCTGCTTAAGAGTTCGTCCCGCTCTTTGTTCTTATGCTTGAGCAGAGAATTTGCTCCCCCCAAGCAATCTTGTACCTTGCGCTTCTCATCCTCCTCAAACTTTAGCCTTTTGTTGCTACTCTCGATGATTTCGTCCTTTCGGGCTCCCTCCCTTTTCAGCTCGCAATTATCTTGAGTAGCTTTGAGTAGAGCAGCTTGCAATTCCTCTTTTTCTTTGTTGAGTTGGGCAATGGTTGCTTTTAGCTCGTCTGCTTCCTCTATGGAGACGGGAATAGGTTCTGGAGATTTGGGGGGAATAGGGGCTTTGACAATGAATGGTAGCTTCACCTTTTGGACTCTTTCCTTGACCCACTGTCGGTAAGTCTCCTTGGTGGCGCCAACCTTGCGTTTCCAATCACTACCCTTCTTGTTAATACTTCCCCAAGCTCGAATGATCTTTTGCAACATCACAGGGTCATTGGCACCCAAGTCATGTAATACTAGGCATTCCAAAGACTTCTCTTCGGGCTTCTCCCACATAGGACGTCCCAACTGCCTTAGAGCCAAAATTGGATTGTAGTTTATGCATGATTTGGACCCTATGAGTGGTACATTTGGAAATTCCCCACAACTGATGATAACTTCGTTGATGTCAAGCTTCCTTGGATACCATCGGATCACATTTTCGGTAAGAGATGCCAAAAATTGAGACCATTCATTCTTGTCCATCTTGTTCATTCGTGACTCGTCCTCACACATGTGAGATATGAACCAACGATATAGTAAAGGGAAACAACAGACGATATTGCCACCTTGCTTCTCATGACGCATATGAAGAGTGTAGTACACATTGGCCAAGAGCGCAGGAACCGGATCTTTGTCTTTTGTAAGGACAGCCCAAAAGACACTGATTGCGGTAAAATCAACAAAATTCTCGGTTGAGGGGAACAATACCAAACCATAGATGAGGAGAGCTAGCACATTGTTGAATGACTTCATATCTAGGGATGCGGCAAACTCACGAGCTTTTTTCTCTAGATAACTTCGGAGGAAACCGGGAGCTTTTCCTCTAGTCTTCACATTGCTAGCAAATTCAGGCACTTTTATGTTTAGAGCTTCAGCCAATTTTTCAACCTTTGGAGAATGGCCAATTTCCACATATGGACCCTTGCCTTTTGGAGGAATACCCATAATCCTTTCGAACTCTTCAAGTGTAGGCGCTAACTGGAAGTCTTGGAATAAGAAGCTTCTCATCGGGGGGTCATAGAACTGTGCTAATGCTGTGAGAGCGTCCGCCCAAACATTGGTGAACAAAAGATCAAGGATGTCGCCATATTTGAAGACAAAAGCACTCTTTGGAATTGCTGTTAACTCGGTACTCAAATTTCTGAGACTTTCCGAATCCGGGAGCTCGACTTTTAATGACAGAGTTCTTCTTTTCTCGGAGCCCATGTTCAATTTGTTAGACACTTGCAACACAGATTTAGCCTTTGCAATTCCCTGAAACAATCTTGTATATTAAAAAAAATGATTTTATGCATGTGGATGCAATGCATGTATGCTTTGTGTGGATATGGATAATTGGAAAATAAAACTTAAAGGGAAGGCTTCCTAGGAGGGCTTAGTTCTATGTGCTTTCTATATCAAGGTTCTCACCGAGGGTAGCTCTAAAGCTTTTGTTTTGAGGGGTACCTAGAGTCACAGAAACATCTCGGAATTTTGCCATAATAACGAGTTAACCATTATATGACAACCTTTCGCGAATGCGTCTCCTCTAGGTGGGGTTTGCATTAACCAAAACGAAGTGTCTACCTCGAAAGCTAATACAAACACCCAAAATTTGAAAAGGTTCTAAGAAGAAGGTCCGTAGAGTTAGGGGTCCAATTCGGAATTTCGCCATAATAACGGGTTAACCATTATACGGACGACCTTTCGCGAAGAGGACCATCTCTAAGTGGGGTCTTCATATTGACTAAACGAGATGTCTATCTCGAAAGCCAATACTACGCAACCACCATCCTAAACCTAGGTTTTTCAAGCTCGGGTACAGAGCTCCACTCAAAAAATGTTTTGAATAACCCCGATATGATAGCACAATAACATAAAAGGTGAGAAAAATAAACAAAGCGGAAATAAAGCAAATAGACCAAAGATAAACAAACATGAATGAAAGAAACTAACACTAAAAGCTAACTAACTAACTAGGTTTGATTCTCTATGGGTCCCCAGTGAAGTCGCCAGCTGAAGCGGCGGGGAAAATGCGCGGGCGAAAAACGCTCGCTAGACAGTAAAGTCGCCACCGAAGTTTTATTTTTGAAAAGGGGAACGTCGATAAACCCCTTTGGGAACGAGAATAAGGTCATCGCAACCAAATTCGGGTTCGGGAATCGGTTATGCGAGGGGAAGGTATTAGCACCCCTCACATCCGTTGTACTCAACGGGAACCATTAATTAATTAGCTTTTAAAATGTGTTAGTTTCATAAAAAATGTTTGTAAAGGATGGAAGAAAAAGAAAGATGATTTAAAGACTAAAAATGAGTTTTTTATTAGGGTGCTTGACAAGAGTTTTATCTTGCTCCTACGTATCTCCCGGTGCGATGGAGAATTCAAAGCTACGTAGTTTTTTGTATAAAATGTTTGTTTGTTGGTTGATTTTATTTATGAAAATGGTTTGGTCGCACTTGGGCGAAAAAGTTTGCTTTTTTTTTAAAGGAAAAGACGGATTCGCGCTTGGGCGATGATATCCATTTGAAAACGCACATGGGCGTGAAAAAAGTTTGAATAAAAGAGCGGACTCGCGCTTGGGCGATGACATCCGTTTGAAAACGCGCATGGGCGTGAATGAAATAAAATTTGGTGGGTTGAGATTGATTTTAAGCGGAGGACGAATATCCGAAAAGTGAAGTGTCTACCTCTTTTCCGAATATTCGGGGAAGCGTCGGGTGTCTACCCAAGTTTTCCTTTTTCACTCACAAAAGAAAAATGTTTTTATTATTTTTTGTTTTATTAAAAGTTTAATCGAACGACGAATACTTTGAACGTGACCGAGACAGGGATCTCGCATTCCGCATTCGGGGAAGCGTCGGGTGTCTACCCAAGTTTTCCTTTTTCATTCACAAAAAGAAAATTGTTTTTTTAAGTTTTGGTATATTGAAAATGGAATAATAATTTGATGAAAAATAAAATAAAAAAAAACATGAAAAGATTAAGGCATTAATACTCAAAATGAAATTAAGTGCGATAAAATAAACTAAATGCGAGGGATTAGATTACGGTGTTGGCTCAAAATGAAAATCCTCTTTTCTTTGGATTATAAACTATGAAAAATGTAAAAAATAAATGCAATGCATATTTGTATTTACTTTATTCCTAAATGCATTCTAATGACATATATAAATAAATAAAATGATAAATGCAAAGTAAAATGACAAATAAAATAAAATGCATGATATGATGTGATAAGTAAATAAATAAGATGTTAAAAATAAAAGAACAATAAAAAGGAAATAATAATAAAGGGAAATAAAAATTGCGAAGAAAAATAAAAGAAAATAAACAGGGAGGTGTAAAAAATAAAATGGGGGGGTGCAGGAAGTGAGAAAATAGCAGATTTAAAACAAATAGGCCCAAAATGCATTGGGCCAGCGTGATTTAATCTGGGCCGTCTGCTAATCAGAGGGCCCTGATCTGATCACAAGGGGAAATAATCACAGCGGTCTGATTTAAATCAGAGAACCTGAGGGGCGAGGGTGCATGTTAACGCATACACCCACGCGCATAGGATTAGAGAGGGGGTATAAATACCCCTCCCTTTACTAGTTTTTTCATTCTTCACTTTCCATTCTCTCTCTTCTCCTTTCTCTCTTCTCTCTTCTCTCCCCTCTCTCTTCTCAGCGCCGCCCCCTTCTCCTTCTCCGGTGGCCGGAAAACTTTTCCGGCGCGGTGGCCGCCGGCGGCGCCACCGCGCCGGAGTTTTAAAACTCCGTTTTTTTCAAAAAAATTTAGTTTTTCTAAACCCTTTTCTCACCCTCTTCTCAAATTTAAACTTAGATTTCTCAAAAAACTCTTCAAAAATCCTAGATCTAAGTTTTAAACAAACGAAAAAACTACCTTTTTTGTCTTTTTTGGTTCGGTTTTGGGTTGTATGCGTGCGGTTTTGCTGTTGTTTTAGGGTGTGGCTGGATGTGTGTGAGTTTAGTCGTTTTGGGGTTGTGTTGTTGTTCTAAGGTCGTGTGGGTGTGTGTGGATTTTGGTGCGTGCGTGTTCGTTAGTGTTGGCCGTATGTGTTGTGTTTGTGCGCGTATGTTGTTGCTGGTCGCGTTTGCTTTTGCGGGGCTGGGTGTTGTTTTTGCGTTGTGCGCGGTTGTGTTGTTGGGATGAGGGTGGTGGCCGCGGTTTTGATGAGGGTGTGGGGGGGAGGCCGCGTTTTGAGTTTGCTTGGGTTGTGTGTGAGGTTGTTTTGCTGTTTATGTGTGAGCTGTTTGTGTTTATGTGGCTGTTTGTGTTTGGTTGCTGCTGGGTTGTGGGTTTGTTGTGCTTATGTTGTTTTTGTGTTTTTTCTGTTTTGTGTTGTGGAAGTGTGGTGGTTTTGTGTTTTTTTTTCTGTTCTGTAAAAATCCTTTGTTTCATTCCAATTCCTTAGAGGGGTATTTATAGAGGTGAATATTAGGGTTTTCTTGCTGGCTTTTGGACAAGAGTGGCACAAGAAACATGAGGAATCAGGTCTGAAACAATGCAGGTCTGAAGCAAACAGCCATTTGTCTCATTGGGCATGCATGGAGATAGAGAACTTGTATGGAAATGGCATGGAAATTCAAAAGAGGCAAAAGGGGTGAACCATGTAGCACACAAATGGGAATATGGCATCTTTGACTTGGCCTATATATTTTTTAATCAATTAAGTAAATAAAAATAAATGATAAAAGCAATACAAATAAAAAAAATAAAACAAAAACAGAATATAATTAATAACAAAAAATAAAAAAACTAAATTAATAAAATAATAATAAAAAAAATAAAACTAAAGTAAAAATAATAATAAAACTAAAACTATCGCTATTGAAATCCTAAATGAGGTATTTTAAAATACCTCCCTGCCGAAATTTCGTTTGAAACGACGAAAATTCTCGGCTTTAAAAAAGACGATTTAAACGGGTAAAATTGGGTCAAAAATTGAGATACGATACCATGTGTTGCTTTTTTGTCCGTTATTGGTGTGTGGGGCCATGTGCTTTCCGAGGAAAGCATTTCGTTGGAAACACTCACTAATGAGACGCTGCCACGCACGCGTTTTTGCCCGTTTTGGTGTGTGGGGCCATGCGCTTTTCGACGAAATAAATTCGTCGGTAACACCCACTAATAAAATGCTACCACGCGCAGCTTTCTGTGCAAGTGGGACCCATTTTCTGCTGAAATTGCTTTCCGACGAATTTTTCGTCGGTAAATTACTTGCTTTCCGACGAAATTAATTTTCTAGGAAAATTTGGTAGGAAAATTGGGTATTTTCTTGTAGTGGTTCTCTTAGTAAAAATAGACCCTGATAAAAAAAACAATTTTTTTAAAAGAAAAAAATATTTTAATGTTTTTTTATTTTATTTTGTCAGAAAATAATTATAATGTTTGTTGTTAGAGCTTTGCTATTTTATACGACAAATATGTACCAAAAATTACAAGTGCTCTAAAAAAACAAGAAAAAAATGTTATATTTTATTTTTATTTGTAAATATGTAGTCAAATAGATTGAGGAGTTGAACTGAATTGGAAGGAGAAGAGATAGTATTGAGGACATATAGACCTTAAATCCATAAATATTAGCCCAAAAGAGGCCCTATCATGCTGGGAAAAAAATAAATAAAAAGAAAATGAACATCATCCCCCCATGAAGACACCAAGCAAAATACCACCGAGTCTTACCACTTGGCCACGCCTTCGGTAGTGCAAACATTACAATGCTAGCATTATATATTCATATTTTCAGTGCATTATACATAAAAAAATATTTTGAACCCAAAATTTTGGAGGTCCAGCTAGAGCTTGGGCTATTTGCACCTCTTTGGGACGGCCCTGGATTAAAGCTAATTACTTGTTTGAATAACACAAAATGTCTTGAACCGCAAATGCCAAATGTCATTGTAAATTACGTTCGCATGGTCGTTCTGCGTCCTTGTCATTGTAAATTGCTTGTTGCATGGTAGGGTTTGAAATCTCTTATACCTCAAATGTGTTGCATGTAAAATTATACATCTTAGCCATGTAGGCCCGTTCTCAGCATAAACTATGCACTTCAAGTCACAAGTTGACATATAAATCCTTTTCATTGCCCCTCACCTAAGAACGTGTACCTATTGAAGATATTGATCACTTCAATTTTGGAATATGCGGAATTAGCAAATTAGTTCATGTTTTTTTAAAAGATGCGTATTATTTGAACAACTATTTGTGTGACAACTTTTAGAACAACTATAAATTTACAAAAAAATATATATATTGACACGAAAACCAAAACAATAGAGAGAAAAGATAAAAACATAATGTGAGTATAAGAAAGAAAGTTGTTACAAAAATTATCATAAAATGATTATACAAATATCATTTTTCTTTTCAAAATCAATACATCGCGGTTGAATGATTGGTTCGACTTAAGCATAAGTCGGCCAAAATCCTTATTTTAGGTATTAAAAAACACATTTTTCTAAAATTTATCTTCTGTGAGGTTCAAGGATGTAATCTTGTCAAGTAAAATAAGACGACCCAAATCCTTGTCTTATCTTCTATGAGGTTCAATGATGGAATCATGTCAAGTGAAATGTAAATTTTTTTACTTTTTGTTTTTTCATTTTTAATAAAGAACTAAGTAATAACGGTTTGCTTAAAACAAAAATATTTTAATGTTAGTTTAAAACTTTCATAATAGGTTGGTTGGGTTGAATGATAGATAGAAAGGGTAAATTCACCCTCCGAAGCTACCTAACCAACATTCTCCTCATTGAAAAAGTATTATGTGTGAATGTAATAATTAATATATTCGATTATCTACCTAATTACGCTACCACGGCTGGCTGATGACAAAGAGCAAAGAAAGTGCAAGGTCTAAAGTATCAAGCAAAGATGGATTCCTATACAAATTTAATAAATTATTTCCATTTAGGCTAAATTCATTACAGCTTCTTAATTAACATATATAAGATGTAACCAAAAAAAAAATTAACAAATATAGGAAGAAAAAATAAAGGAAAAAGTAAAATGGTTTATCAGTAGTCGGCTTTATGGTGCAACCGTCTATAGGTTGCAACATCTTTAAGAAACTCAAATGAAAAACTAGTATGACCAATTAGTGGGATTAATTTATTAAATTGAGCTTCACTAACCTTCAACTTGTGTCTATCTATCTTAGAAAGGAATGGTAAATTGATGGTAGATAAATAGAGCAAACTCAAACTTACTTCTCTCTATTAATCTCTGTAAGGTGGGCTATTGCATAAATCAAAATTTGAGGAAGAAGAAGAAGAAGAAGAAAAAAAACTGTGAAAATAGTTAAGCCAACGGCTAACTGCACCACCATAAAATAAACTCTGAAAATGCATGTCTTGAAGAAGAAGAAAAAAAAAACACCATCAGTAATTATAGAACTTCAAATTTAGAACAATTTATGCATATATCTAGCTGTAACCCTCGATTTATCCACTAAATTACAAAATCATCCGAGAACCCTCCCATGATTATAAACATATTTGATACTATCAATTCTATGTTTATATAAAAATAAAATAAAAAATAACAAAAAAAGATACTGAAAATATGTACATCAAGTATACCCCAACCTATTGAATTACCTAACACAAAAAAATAACTTATGATTAAATGATGGAAAACATCATACACAACCATGGCCGCCGCCGTCGCAAGTGCAACCACCATTGCCAGAGATATTATCACCATCTTGTCGCGGTTTGGTGCTTAGACAACAACATAGAAGAGCCACCAACAATATGAATCCCCATACTGTAGCCAAAGCTTGTAGCCAACTCAAGTAATTCTCCATTCTTCTTCTTACATATATATTCTTCTATGTCTCTCTGGCTTTGATCTTCAGCTCTTTTCATTACCTATATATACCACAATTAATTATGAGTTTTATGACTTGAAATCACCAAGGGGGTATGAATAATATGGTATATCTTTCTTTTAGGGAAAGAGAATAATGATATTAATTGGGATGATAAGATATTTGGGTATGATATGGAATTGGAACGTAGCACATGGTATGAGCTTGAAAGAGTGCAAAAAAACATGGGGCCAACCTGTGATTTTTATGGTCACACCTTAGCAGCACTATTGATCTTCCACCTCTTATAATCCTTTAAAGGCAAAGGTTAATAAATTTGTTTTGTTTTGTTTGATAAACGTGATTTTAATTGATTGGCATATATGCTTACCGCAATAATCTTGTCATTGTCCTTTTTATGGAAAAAAAATTGTTAATTGTCCCTTTGAAGTCCAAACGCGTCACAGCATTAATGTACCCATAAAGATAAACAATGGGAAGAAGGAAAAAAAGTGAACTTTTGTCTCCCTCAAAAAGAAAAAAACACTTTTGTCAAAAAATAAAAAGGAAGGAAGTAAAAATAACCATTTGGTGAAATAGCTCAAATAGATCAACTCAACCATTTAAAGGCTCTTCATCTTGTAGCTCGAATTGATCAACATATCTTGTGACCAAAAGCCCTACAATGTCTCTTATTTGAAAATGACTGTTGTGTTAGTTATTCAAAATACTAAATTTATTTTAAATTATCAAAATAGTCACGATCAGTCCGATTCAACTACATGTATAATGACTACTTTGTATCAATCTTTGAAGCCAAACTATATATATAACTCCAAAAAAATAACCGCAAACCGATTAAAAAATAAAAAAAACAGCATAAACGCAAATATTATTTGATTCATTTAAATGTCCTTTTCTGTCGGATTGGATTGATTTTTCAAAACTAAACCAATCCAGATAGATTTATTTTGATACTTTTTTCACCATGATAAATTGCATTAATCTTGTACCCAATACAAATATTTCATTAATCTATTTTTTAATTGGTTTTTAATTTTTTAATACTACTTATTAGTGTTGTCTAATCTTTTTTTTTTACTAGTTCATATATTTCAAACGTAATTAATCATTGTTGTTTTTTTAGGGGAATCATTGTAGTTTTGAAATATTAATTTTTTATATATTATATTATGCATCAAACCTATTATTTTACAGTTTATTTATAAATTGATATTAATAAAAAATATTAATAAAACAAATTACCATTTGCAATTTGGATACGCAAAAATAGGTACAAATTAAACCGCATGAAACTGAACCGTGTTTAATTTTATCTTTAGATCCGATGATCCTATGAATGTTTAGTATTTTTTTAGTATTATATTTAGTATGTATTGTCAAAAATACATATTTACTATGATACTTGAACAAGCTATTGAATCATTTTAAATTTATAAAAATATTAACTACTGTTGATTCCCGTGTATATACTACGTGTCCTCTAATGGGCTCATTATTCATTTGCAATTTTTGCAGATAAAGAAAAACTAACTGCACTTAATTCCAAAGAAATGTAATTATATTTACTAAATTAAATTCAGCAACAATTTAGTTAATTAAATCACTACTACCCTTATATAAATCATGAAAGACATTATAATACCTGTTAGTGTTGCAGGTTATTTCAGCGCACATATTTTTCAAGAAGCTGACTAGGTTGCGGACTCCTTTGATAAGCATGCTCTTCCTATGGCCATTTTGGATAGAACTTTTGACTTTGGATAGAATCGAAGTTCTATCCACTAAATAAAAAATGCTTCAGATGAATGCGTCATGCAAGATAAACAACAATTTTTGTAATGTTTACCAAAACCGAAACCACAGTACCAAAATAAAATATATACCTAGAAATAAGAGCCATAAAAGTAATTGAAAATATCTTAGTTCACCAATTCCTCACAGCAATTAAGAATTCTGAGAACTAGTATGGTGGCAATTCCTACGTTACATGATGTATCAATATTCGAATGCTTCCACTAAAGATATAATAAACAATGAAACCAGTGTACTTTACAAAAACACGATTCTGAACATTTACAATCTGTTGGACCAGTTGGCAGCCTCCCTGGAAAGTTCCAATCCAATTATAAGAAATTGCTCCCACTAAAAAGCAGCATACGGGATAACCTAAAACAACATTTATACTACATCAGTTGTGCATTTCGTGTTGGCATTACGGTACAACTATAAAATAGGTACAAAGATTTGGAAATCTACAAGGTAGAATGCTGATATTTCCATAATCAAGTGCATAAAAGAATGCTTTGTCAAGAAGGATGAAATCCAAGTCTCTGCAGCCTCAAGAAATCAAAATCAAACCAGAAGAAATCTACACGTTCAAGTTTTACACATCACATTAATAAGCCAGAACTCATACTCATGAAACCTGATCCCTCTTTCAGTCACCAACCAGACAAGTTCGGGCATAATTTGAACATTTTTCAGCAGTATTTTGATCCATAAAAGAATGTGTATTTAAATTGAGCTGAAAGTTTGGTTTCCTTTATGGATCAAAATACTGCTGAAAAATGTAAGCAAGATGATAGATAGTAAAACAATTCATAAATCCAACAGAAGGGAGAGGCAAGATGATATAGTAAAATAGATCTTGAATATTTTTATAAACTGAATTTGAAAGTGAAAACCCAGAGGAATTGAGTTCCTGTCTTGTAAAGACATCGCTCTGTATTTTATCAAGTACAGAGAGCATGTTTTACAAGTTGCTGACAGACAAAGCTGAAGACACAGAACTAAATAACATTAATGGAAACAACCCTATATACAAAAACCAAGCCTTATCCTTCCCAGCTACCCTGTCTCTTGTTACCGTGTGTCTTTCTTACCTTCCTTTATCCCCCCAAGCCTCACCCTGTCCACTCATTCTGTTGGTTTCCCATCATCAATCTCCCTTTTTTTAATGGCTAAGTAATTTTATTAAAGAGCACAAAGGGGAGAACAAGAAGTCCCCACCTTGGCCAAGAAAAAGATACACTGCTGGCTTCCCCTCAACTAATTACTCATTTGGCAGCACCGCTCTTGTCCCATTAAAATTTTTGAAACTTCTTATGGAATTCACTTTCCTACCCATACTTTTGTAGCCTGACACTTTTTTGTATCTCTGCCTCTGTATAAGCTAAAACTATCCCCTACCCATTGCTTTGATCTCCTAGTACAAGTATCGCCTACATGTCTATCATAAGAACCTTACAAGAAAAGAGACGGCAATATGTATCATGTTGGCAAACCCTAAGTTTTGGATAGAGCAATTAATTGAGAATTTATTTATGACAGCTGAGATTATTATACAACAGTAGAAAATATGCAACTTAACAGTGTTTGGCTCAAAGGAGGGAAGGGGATGCAGGGGGAAGCATCTGATCCCACATAGTGGGAAAAGGCTCGGGAAAGGAACAGTGGCGCCTGGACTATATTCTGGCTCTAGATACCATGTAAAAATGTGAGGTAAAACTGTATTTTTCATTATTACTCTACTAGAGTTACAAAGTTATGTATATATACAAGAGTCTAATAATGGGTTTGGGCCTTCTAACTAAAGTAGGCCTAATAACTAAAGTAAACATAGAGTGTTCTAACAGCTTGGTTGTTGTAAGAGAGAGGAGATGGGAGGGGAAGAAAAATAAAAACTAATTTACTATTATTGCTTTGTAATAGGGAAAATAGAGAAATCTTTCACTTCTTTTGAGAGTAATTTTGTAGAGGAAGATAAATGAATGCCTCTGGTTAATATATTTTTAATATTGCGAGTATTATAACAGCATAGATTGGACAACAAGAATTTATCCAACCACCCCTAAAAATAAAAATCCTCCTCAAATATAATTTGTAGTTCCCCAGATTAGGGGGGTTATGTATTATGAAGAAAAACTAACCCCCAAATCCCTCCCCTCCCAAAGTCCTCCATCCTTCCTTTTCTTGAAAACCCTCCCCCCCTCCCCAACTCCCAAAAAGACCCTAAAGGAATCCTAGCAGCAACAAGTAAAGGGCAGCCTGGCGGTGCACTAAAGCCCCCGCACACACAAGGTCTAGGAAGGGGTCCCACCATTTGGTGTATTGTACGCAGTCTTACCCTATTTTTTACACAAGAGGTTGTTTCTAGAACTTGAACATGTGACCGTTTAGTCACATGACAACAACTTTACCGTTGCGCCAAGGCTCCCCCTAGCAGCAACATGTGTTGAGCAAAAAATGATAACGGAGGGTGCTCAACAGTATACTGTTCAGCGGTGACAATAGTAGAGGGTGCCTGCCAGCAGTGTGGTGGTGTTTGGCTGTAACAACAATTGAAGTTGCCTAGCTGTGACAACGATGTAGGGAGGTGGGGGGTAGTTTTGGATTTCTACATAAAATACATTTTAGATAGTATACTTCAAATATTTAATTTCATCTATCTCCCTTCCTAATCCTTCTAGTATTAGAGGGTGGCCAAAATTAAGGAAAAGACATTTCAGCCACCTCTAACCCCTCTCCTTTTGGCATCCAATTCCCCTTAAGTTCTGTGGTACATTTCAATCAGATGCCTATTACTCTATAAGTCTATAACATACATATCTACTCTAAATCATGTCAACATAACGTTGTATTTAACAAATTTTATGCATAAGCAGACAATTATCAAGCATCTGAATATATATAAACGCCGTGGCAGAAAGTACTCACATTCAGTCCAGCAAATTTTATGTGAACTACAGCTCGCTGTAATTGCGCCATACAGCACGAAATTCTTCACGGAACGTGTTTAGACGTGCTTTCAGGTTAGGTGTTCTCAAGCTTGCATGAAGAATGGTAGCTGAAAAAGCGAAAAAAAACAATTTAAAAACAAGAACAGAAATGCTAAACAATATTAAGATTAAAATTTCTCAATTTCTCAATATGCAATTACCAAGAAGACCAATAGCAAGCGCCCATAAAACGGTCAGGAGACCAGCCGAAACAAACCAGAGAAAGAAGCTTGCTGTAAAAAGGGGGTTAAAGGACACTGATGTCAAAAACCGAATGGAAATGTAGCAAGGATTCGGAAAACATCCAAAATTATTAATATAGCGGGAAAAAATAACTGTTTCAAAGGCTACATTCACCAGAAGAAAATATCGAGACAAACACCCAACGCGGCCGACCACAAATATAAATTGCTCTCTTAGCTGATGGACGTCCACGAATAACAGGCCTGGAATTTAAAGAATTACTAAAGATGCAGAAAGATCCAAAAAAGATGCACAAATATAAGAACAATCAAACATACGTAAGAGGAGGTCTCATTTTCGCAGCTAAATGAGGTGAAAATTGCCTAACAGTTCTTGTCACCTTCTCACTAAAGGTACCTGCAAAGCTGCAAAAAAGAAAACACCCATTTGATTAATGTGTAATAAATATAGAAATTCAGCATTTCCATTATAATAAAACTGGGCATAGTCGCAAACTAAACGAAGACTTTATATTTCAAATTTTCTCATACTCATCAACTCCCTGGATTTGATGAAAGATTTTGTAAAATATCTTTACAAATCGTCCATAGAACTTGAAAAATGTAATTTTCTAACAGCCCTTTTAGGCAGCTTATTGTATTCAACAGCTGTATCATAACATGCTGACTACTTTTGTCTTCTTTTTGGTTACCATGATAATATCACAGCCATGCATAAATGATTTTACATTGACCCTTTTCCTCTCTATATAGAAAACTAGTGGCCTACTAGTGAGGGAACATAAATTACCACTATACCAAAGTCACTAGCAAGGGTTTTGAATAGACAGATAAAGTACATAATCTAAGATACTGTAATCTAATTGTCTAAACATGATCAAAGCCCAACGTTTTCCATCATAAATATCTTTCCTGTGCTCCAGACTAAAACAAATTTGTTTGTTTTTGTCCATCCCACTAAAAAGTGAAAAACATTAACTTCCCTAAGAATCAATGTAAAAATACTATGACAACCATTGTTGAAATAATACAAGTTGTTATCCTGCTACAAAATTAAGCATCAAAAAGCCGTATCCAAAGCTGGAAGTAAAACTACCATGTCATTCATATAATTTTAGTTTCATGGCAGGTTTGGATATGGGATTTGGTCCTGCAGTTAAAGTCGTCAATATATATCATCTTTTTTTGAAAAGGGTCAATTTATATCATCTACTAAACCAAACATAACTTTATTTAAGGCATCTAAGAAGCATGTATTCAACATTCTACTAAAGGCTGAACAACATTTTCTTAACACATAAACCGCCACAAAATATGACTTATGAACTTGATGACATAAACCTACCAACTTGATAACTCAACCTGATAAATTACAATACCATAACATTGGGGGAGGTGTGACTATTATTTAACTGTGATGTAGAAAAAAGTCAAAAAAAACTGGGGAGCAACTTTACCCACCCTCATGTTTCTAAAAACCAAACAGGATTTTGGAACACGTCTGGAAGGGGCAAAAACTGTTTTTAGTCCGGAAGTCCAGAAGTAGACATCCGGACGGCACAAAAACTGTTTTTTTCGGATGAGAGAAAAGTTCCTCCCTATTCCCTAAAAATTGAAGCATAAATCAGCTTTGTGGCACAAGCAAACAAACATCAAGAAAACTGGCAACAAAATCCAAAAGTTCCAAACTGATACAAAACATACACACTTAAATATCACAACATCAAAATCCCATCGCACCAAAACATATATTAAAACAAATAGTTTAAAACATAACACATAAAGAGAGACAATAAGAAACAAAGTAACACTGCTTACCTGTCATTTAGAAAGGCAATGCTTAACGCCGTAAGTAGCGCGGCTACAATAGCAAGCGGCCTCCGAAGAAAACCCAATACTACAAAATTCAAAATTTAGGTGATAATGAGACAAGGCAAAACACACATAGCAAAAATGTAAAAACAATAATAAAATCTAAATAAATAAAGGATTTAATTTGTATACGCCGACAGTGTAAAACTTTTTCACACATGAATCCATTCAAATCATGTCATGTAGGTATTTGTGGAGATATTTTAGGAACTAACATATAAAAGTGACACTTTGGTGTGACTTGATTAGATGCATGTGCAAAAACGTTTTACATCGGTGCAAAGAAACTATTCTCATAAATAAATACTACTAAACATCATGATCACTTACTGAGAACAGAAACAATCAAAATGAAGTAGTTGGTCCTGTAGCTGCAAATAGAACCACAATCATCATTATTTCAAACCCTCAAATTTCTCTACAGTGATAAATTAATAATTCAGAACACAATAACAAGTAATTCCACAAATACTACGTGATTACAAATTTATCATAGAATCATCTAAACAAAATAAAACAATAACAAATCAATTTTCCGTTTGCAAAAATTGTAAAAGCTCAAAATTAGTTCAAAATCATACAAAACACCAAAAACAAGCTCATGCCAAAAAAACTTAAAAGAACAAAGGACTAGAAAAACTGAAAATTTCCAACCCTAAAACTTCTCTACGGTGAAAAATTGATAATTCAGTACACAATAACAACCAACTCTCTAAATACTACATAATTAAAATAGAATCCCCTTTACAAAAACACACGACACATAATTCATTTTTTTTCAAATTTCTACCAGTCTCAACGTATCCGTGTCAGTGTCATGTCCGGTGTACTTTGTAGATACAAAAAACAAATAAAAACAAATCAATTTTCCGTTTAAGCGAATTATACGGTGCAATCAAAATTACAAAAAGCCAAATAAGTTCAAAATCATGCAAAAAAATCAGGAAAAAAAAGCCTAAAAAATCAAAGGAAGATCGAAAATCGATTGCGAAAAAACCTAAAAAAAGGAAAATCGAAAATTGATTGAAATTGAAAAACGAAAAAAGAGAGGAAGCGAAAGTACTAGTAGAGATTGCATTTGAGACGGCTATTCCATTTGGAAGAAGATCGAGGAACGGTGAATCGGGAGAAGAATTCAGAGAGAGGACGCGGCGGTGATGACCAATCGACTTCACGGAGCGCGTCGATGAGATCTTCAGCGGTTACGTTTCCCCAATCCATTTTCTTTCTCTGTGTGTGTGATTGGGTTTGGTTTCGGAGAGAAAAAGATTGAGATTGAAAATGGAAGAAAGGTATATGAATTGAAAATGGAATGATCTTTTTTGTAAGGAAAGAGGGAGAAAGTGAATGAGTGAAGACTGCGTAGCGCTTTAGTTATGACTTTTTTGGTGATGAAAAGGGTTAAAAATGGCAAAAGAATATTGAAATTTATGTCTGAGCCCGGGTTCGAACCGGGGACCTCTAGTGTGTGAGACTAGCGTGATAACCGACTACACCACCCAGACATACATATTTTGTTGAAAGGGTTTCACTTCTTTGATATACATAATTGTATGGAATAATGGCCCTTTTTCCTTGTTTTTTTAATAGACGAAATAACAAATAATCATTGAAACTCATATACACAAATAGTGAGACTAGGATCCGAATCTATGTCACGACGTTTGACATAACAATTTCGACATTATTGTTAATTGAACTAGGCCTCGTGGACTGTTTTTTCTGTTTTATTTTACGATATAAGTGAAATTTATTTGTGGCCATGTTGTCAACATTTCTTTTTTTGGTACCTCCGACATTTCTCTTTTTGTTATGGTTAAAATCTCATGTAACAATTTGCTTATTCATCTTATGGGGTGAAATTCTGACCATTAAACTATTTAACTAAAAAAATCTCATGTAATAATATCATTACTAGCTAACTAAAAGCAAAAAAAAAAAAATATCTTGTTTAAAATGATTTTTTTAGTGTATGTGGGCTTCCTACTTTTGAATGATGAGGTGAAAGAGTTGTCTTACCCTCAAAATATAAACTTGAGTTGTCATATTTCCTATAAGAATGAATATATAAGGTGTAAATTGACTTGAATTCAATATATTTGGCAAAACTTTAAATTTTTCATCTCTTACAATAAATGTGGGATCTTAATCTTTACATAGTTAACTATATTACTCAATTTGCTCAAAAAAAAAACTATATTACTCAATAGTGAATCATTGAATCATTCCATGTACATCTATGAAGAGGAAATCCCTATTATATATGTGTGAAGAAATGTCTACAAATTGAACTTGAAGGGATATTTTTGCGGCATAACCAATTCATATACATCAACCAATTTGATCCTCTTCTGTTTTACATTTTTGGCTTCATATCTTCTTTATTTGTAGCACCTGCATTTTCTTATCTAACCTCATTCAAGAATCTTGTAACTCATTGTCTCTATGTTTTATCTACCTCTAGATTTTTATTTTCTTCGTTGTTATCGTCTCTACATCTCTAACTTGTTACCACCATAAGGTTAATGATGTCCTTTGCGAGGATGTAATTGATATTGTTAATGATGTTTCTAAGACTTCTTAAGTATTAGAACTTTCTTTTATAGTAAGACTGAGCTTATGTATTATATATAATTGCGTAAAAAAAAGTTTAGGTATTATAATTCAACTCATATATTTTGTCGTTGAAACTCGCTATTAGAATTTAGTTTAAGTATTAGCATCATGCTTATATCTTTCTAATATATATATTAGGATTTAGCTTATGTATTAGGATCTTTACTAATGTCTCTAAGAACTTGCTATTATGAACTCGTGCTTATGTAATATGTCTTTGAAATCTGAATGAAGTGGACTACTAGTTTTTGCTGCATAGATGTTTCCTTACTATCATTGAGTTATTATCCTAATTGCCACTTTTTATTTTGCATAGTTTTTGATGTTATATAAATATAATCACATCAATTGATGTTGGTAGTTGCTAATACCTTGATGAATCCATGGGTATGCCAGAATTTGTTAACATTATGCTTCCTTTTATTCATCGTTTCTATATATAGACGTTTATTTATCATATAAATTTCATTGCTTGTCACTATATTATTAAAAAAATTTAAAAAATAAAATGAATGGAATGAACAAGTAATTCATGCTTTCTTTAATTTGTTCTTCAAATATATTAAATCTGAAAATCATATGTTTCGTGATTGTCATTCAAAAATTTGAAATAATCAATGATAATTTTCATTTTTAAAATTGTTTGGACAAGCTCGCCCCAACGAGCCACCTTGTGGCTGCAGCGAGCAAGCCCAAAACAGCACACCATGTTTTGGTGTTTGTTGGTCCTTGGGGGGTTTCCGAAGACCCCTGGGCACTCCTTTTGTGTTGTTTGATGATGCTTTGATGAATTAACCTTAAGCTTTGATGGTTTGCTTAGAATTGAATTGAATTCTTGATTTGAGACGAAAATGTGAAGTTGTGAAATAAACATGGAAAGTCCATTTGAGTCTTATAAATGTATGCAAGATTTTTAAATGATTAAGATGATATGAGTAGTGATGTAACATGAATTAAGAAGTGTATTGATGATGATTGATGTAGTTTGTGTGATTAAATCATGAAACTTGAATTATGTGAATGATGAAAATTGTAAACACTTGATGTTGTGATGATTGTGATGTGCTGTTGTTTACACATGATATTGATGATGGTATTGATGATGCTATTGATGATGCTATGAATGATGATGTTTGGTTAAATGATGATGATACATGTTACGTATTAAGTGACGATGTTTGATCATATGAAAGTTTATATGATAAGTGATGATGTTAATAAGTGACGATGTTAAATCATATGAGAATATATGATAATGATGATGATGTTGTGGTCGAGTCTTATGTGTATTTGATGTTAGTCGAATATATGATCATACATTCATTCATGAGTCAAGACCATTGACGATGTTAAGTGACGATGTTAGTGACGATGGGATTACTCGGTAAGTTCCGATATCCAAAAAGTGATGATGATTGGTACCACATGCATTTAGAGTCTCTAGGCGCATTACATTCACATGAGTCGTGTTTGATAATGTTTTGGTGTGAAATTGTGCATTTATGTGGTAAATGCTTAATTGACGAGTCCTTGTGATTGTGATTGAATCGTAAATGAATTGATGATACTTGATGAAATCTTGAGTGTTTATATATTATTGGAGTTTGCAATTGAGATTATAATTGTATATGAATGAGATACGTATGTTGAGTAATGTTACAAGCATGTTTAATTAAATGTTTATGTGATGATTATTGATGTTGCTTGTCGTACATACATGCGTTTATTATTCTCTTATGTTAAGCATATATCTCACTCTCTAGTGATTTCATTATCGCCTCATCCTTGGGTGAATCCCTCATGGATGTAGACGTGCATGTTGAGGAGTAACTATTTCCGTGAGTATGTCGAGGACGGCTTTGCCTACTCGAGTTTATCTGCTTTGGAGTCTAGCATTAGGAACTCTGATTAGGATGTACTTATGAGTTGTATGATTACATTATATTTTCCGCTGTGCTATGTTATATTGGAGTTGACATTCATATTATGTTATATGATGAGCTGTTTGTGGAAGTAATGATGTCCCGATGTGTGAAATATGCATGTTTTGCCTGTTTAATTATGTTCTTGGGAATGGTGTGTCATACTCTACAACTCTAGGATTTCTAAGATACAAAGTTTGGTAAGAAATATCCTAAGTGTTTTGCGCTATATGGTTTGACAGAGTAATGACACAGTTTAATAACAAAGTCTTGTTGATATTCTTCATGGTCTTCATCTCCTTTTATAGGAAGAGATTTGAGAGACGTTGGAGAAGAGTGCCAGCGCAAATAGAGTCGTTGAGAAGCTTTTATGAAGAACGTTGGTCCTTTGCCTGATATGGATAATCATGTTGGATGGTCTTTGAATTTTCCTTTGCTGAAAGAAGAATTAATTGTTGCATTGCTTTGTTCTTGATGTCCTTTGTCTGATTATGCACGTAGATAGAAGAAGACAAAAGAACTGCACCTATCAGAACCTTGATAGCGACAGTTCACATAATAGAACAAAACCTATGTGGATTCTGGGTCCCTCATAACTTACTCAAGTCTGAGGGTGATCCAAGTCTGTAGTGTCTGCTTCTGAGTCTGATGACCATCACAAAGTTTGTTGAGTTGCCTCTCCAGAATCTGTGTGGTACCCGTCTTCTTAGGACGTTGACTTCTTGTTGACCTTCCTTTTGTCTTCTACCACAGTTTTCTTAGCTTCTCTTAGTCCTTCTGATGCTCTTCATATGTTCATCCTTGATAGATAGATTCTTCCTTGATTCTGCACACTTGAACATATGTTAGTATTCCAATTGTTCTTCAATACTTTGTTATCATCAAAACCTTAGAGGAATTGTCCAAGACACTTCTTGTTCCAATAGAGAGAACCAAGAGAGACTGACTACTAATTTGGTAACCTTTCTATCTCTTCTTCATTTGTTTATTTATTATTTCGAGAGATCTGAACGTGGTGTGCCTAGCATAAATTCAGTATGTGACAATCACCGTAATGTGATAATGAGATAGAAGCATATGCATGGATATCAGCTGCATGACTCAGCCCAAAATGCTCATAAGGTCAGGAGAAGGAAAATACTTTCACAAATGAATGTTTAAACTTGACTGATCAAAAAACAAGTTGACTCCTAATAATCAGTGATGAAAAATAGTTCTGATTTAGAAAGAATTTTTTTTTAGAAAAACTATTTTTCAACCTTTAACAATATTATCGTACTTCTTCAGACCTTCAGAACATCTACAATTGTCTATACTTTGTACATATAAAAGAAGAAGTGTGGACTAGTCATAGTTGATAATCACAACATATGCAGACTGGTTAATTTCTCAAGAACAACATGTGAATCTATTAAGAGAAACAAACTAGATGTATTTCATTCTCACAATCTCAGATGTACTAGCGATGTCTGAGTTTAGCAGAATCTATCTGAAGCAAAATCTGTGCCCAAGCTTGATAGTGTATTCTGTGGTAAATACTCGAATAGCTCAAGGCATACATTGCGCATTATTATACAATTAGTACAGTTGAGGAATCAATGCACATCATATCTGCTAACAAAAAGCTTGACACCACATGTCAAAGCTAGAATTTTGTAGGTATACAAAGCTCAAAAGTTGTCTCAGAATAAATCAGAAGAATATCTTCAGGAGAATGAAGAATGGTGAAAGGTGATACTTCAAAAAGGCAATAAAAAATTGGAACCCTGCTTGATCTCAGAAGAATATTGTTGGAAACAAATTGTATGATCAACAAAAGATTTCAATCAGGAGAGCAGATCATAGAACATGCAAAGAAATGACAGACTCTTCTCATTATCCAACACTGTGTAGATATGGTTGAAAGACAGAGTCTGATAGTACTCAGAAGTTGTTCCAGTCAGAACCTCTTATGGGCAAGTCTGATAAGAATAACCATCTGATAACATCATAACCTCTGAAACTTCAGACTCAGATAAGAACCTAATTTGACTTGTCATATGAGTAGAAAGGTCTCTCAACTATTTTGTTGACATTTGGCCCACTTACTTGACAATTAGACTGGGAAGTTTTATCTGACGTGTATCTCAACAGTTGGGTAATAATTGTAAGACAATGATGATTTTGCTTTGAATACTATGTCTCGCGCCCCCTTTGGCATTAAAATTTGTCATTATTCAAAATTGGGCATACAAAACGTTTTGATCAAAAAGCACCTTTACAAAATCATTCACACACAATCACTTTCACATCCCACACTTTATGTTCTCAAGCCTCCTCCGAAAAACAATCTTTTTTCAAATAACCCTAGAAACCAAAAACCTTTAGAAGTCACAATGGCGTCATCATCCTCTCAAGACTGCGAAGGGTTGCGATTCGATTTCGGTGATTGTTGATCGGTTGACGAAATCAGCGTATTTTATTCCTATTAATGTTAATATGTCTTTGGAGAAGTTGGCCGAGATTTACATTGAGCAGATTGTGAAGTTGCATGGTATCCCGTCTAGCATTATGTCAGATAGAGATCCGAGGTTCACGTCTAAGTTTTGGGGGAGTTTGCAAGAAGCGTTGAGAACTAAGTTGAGATTGAGTTCTGCTTATCATCCTCAAACTGATGGTCAGTCGGAGAGGACTATTCAGTCTTTGGAAGATTTGTTGAGAGCTTGTGTTTTGGAGCAAGGTGTAAGTTGGAGTGAATGTTTACCATTGATTGAGTTTACCTATAACAACAGTTTTCATTCGAGTATTGGTATGGCACCTTTTGAAGCATTGTACGGTAGGAGGTGTAGAACGCCGTTGTGTTGGTTTGAGTCAGGTGAGAGTGCTTTGGTTGGACCGGAGGTAGTTCAACAGACTACGGAGAAAGTTAAGATGATTCAGGAGAAGATGAAGGCATCTCAGAGTAGGCAGAAGAGTTATCATGATAAGAGGAGGAAGGATATTGAGTTTCAAGCTGGAGATCATGTGTTTTTTAAAGTGAATCCAGTTACGGGAGTTGGGAGAGCTCTGAAGTCGAAAAAGTTGACGTCACATTTCGTTGGACCTTATCAAATTGTGGAGAGAGTTGGAGTTGTAGCGTATCGGATTGCACTACCGCCGTCGTTGTCGAATCTTCATGATGTGTTTCATGTGTCTCAGTTAGGGAAGTATGTGTATGATCCGTCGCATGTGATTCAAATGGATGATTTGGAAGTAAGAGAGAATTTGACCGTTGAGACTATGCCGTTGAATATTGAAGGACGAGAGGTTAAGCAGTTGCTTGGGAAAGAGATCGTTTTGGTGAAGGTGATTTGGGGAGGTCCTACGGGAGATAGCGTAACTTGGGAGTTGGAGAGTAAGATGAAGGAATCGTATCCAGAGTTGTTTCCTTCAGGTAATTTTTGAGGGCGAAAATTCTTTAAGGGGGTAGAGTTGTAAGAGACCAATTTTTAGGATTTATTTATTTAATTGTTTATGTGTGTTTAATTGTTTATTTTTGTGATTTATTGAATTTTGGGAGTTAAAGGGTATTTTGGTAATTTGAGAGGTAGTGACATATTTGAAATATGTTAGAAGTTTAGAATTTGAATATTTGAAAATAGTGGTGTATAAGTAATAGGGGGTTTAAGTGAAGTAAAAGTATAGAGAAAATAATGAAGGTGAGAAAAACACAAGAGGGGGGGGGGGTTGAATTGTGTTGGCTTTTTCTTTTCTTTCTCAAAAACTAAGGTTAGTTCAGAATCAGATATTGATCAGATTCTGAAACTATTTTCAGAGTGTTTTGCAGTGGATATCAAGTAAATGAGAGAGAGAGAGAGAGAGAGAGAGAGGGAGACACAAGCAGTTTATCCTAGTTCCTTCCACAACCCGGAAGTAGTCCAGTCCCCTTGTTACTAACAAGAGATTTTCCACTATAATCACAAAGATTACAATTGCTCAAGCACAAAGCAAGAGACTTCCTATGCTCTAACACAAAGTAAGAGACTTCCTTGCTTAAACACAAAGTAAGAGACTTCCCTGCTCAGACACACAGTCTAAGACTTCCTTGCTCAAACACAAAGTATGAGACTTCCTTGCTTAGATACACAGTCTAAGACTTTCTTGCTCAAACACAAAGTATGAGACTTCTAGTTGCTCAAGCACGTAGGCAAGAGGCTTTTAATCAAACAGAATTACAAAGAATATGTTTGAGTTGAACACTTGATATACTATCAGTGGTGTTCACAAAATACAACACAGATTAAGACTCTTTCTAATTTGGCAGTTACGTTTTCTAGAAAAACAGAGTAACAGAGTCTTGAACCTTAACCTTCTTCTTCAAATCTTCAATCCTTTATAGAGGAATAAAGAGCTGTTGAGAAGTTGCCATATCAGCAATTAGAGTCGTTGCAATTAGAAGCTTCAGCCAACATTAATTCCTTCTGTTCTGACATTGTGTGTGCAACACAGAAAACAGAGCATGGCAGATTTGAATTGTTTCCTTAAAACATGGAGAATGTTTCGTACAAGGAGACAACTGTTGCATAGAGCTGTTCTGACCGTACAATACTTCACTATTCATAGTTGCAATTGTTGACTGCTACGTTTCAGACTTCAGAAGCTTCTCTTCAGAAACAGTTCTTCGGAAGCTGGCATCAGACACTGTTCATCAGAAGCACTTCTTCAGAACCTGGTCTTCAGACGCACTGTTCATCAGACGCTGTCTTCAGAAGCTGGCCTTCAGATGCACTGTTCATCAGACGCTGTCTTCAGAAACTGGCCTTCAGACGCACCCTTCAGACGCTGTCTTCAGAAGCTGCCTTCAGAAGCTCCCTTCAAAAGCTCTTCTTCAGACGCTGTCTTCAGAAGCTCGTCTTCAGACGCTGATTTTCTTCAGCTTTGCAACACTAGCTTCTATATTTTCCTTCTTGCTCTTAACTTGTTCTTTCATAACCATTGTTAGATACCAATCTTTAAGTATATGGTTCTGCACACTAGAATCAAGTATTAGCATATCTAATTTTCTTTTTAACACTTTGTTATCATCAAAACCCAAAAGAGAGTTGTTCATACATTTTGTTCCAACAAATAATTGTGAGTTAATTGTAACAAAACCCAATTAGTGAGAGTAACCCTAGAAACCTATTATAAATACACTAGTTAGTGGTGAGTGAATTATGTTATTCATTATTCAAAAACCTTTGATAGGCAAGAGAGAAGGAGAGATAGAGAGAAGACGCTTGGAGAACAGGAAAGCCAGAGAATCAAAGGGGAAGGAGAGGATTGCACTAAGAGTAACAAGGAAAGTGAAGAAACTAAGGTAAGAGAGGAGATTATGATTAACATATGGGTTTAAGAAATAATTGGGTGCTTGGGAGCTTTTAGATTACAACTTAATTTCATGAATTATGATTAATTGTGTTGATTTTCGTGCTCTTTGTTGATGACTGAATTAAATATGTGTTAAGTTATTGATTTCATGCTTTTTCTTCATCAAAACTCATGTTTGATTATGCTATTTGTGAACTTTGTGAAAATTGATGAGAAACATGATAATTGGTGTTGTTTATGTTTAATTGATTTGATTATGAGTGTGATTATGTGTTTGAGTTATGAAATCATGAAGTTATGGCGTTTGGGTTAAGTTGGGATTGTAGTGGTTGTTGTTTATGTGAAAATTGCTTAATTTGATGAATTTGAGTGAATTGTTGATATAAATGATTTTAAGTTGATTCATGTTGTTAATTAAGTGCTTATGAACATGTTGATATGATTAGGAAGTTGGAATTGTTGCTGTAAAAATCTGTTTGGGGGTTTTAAGTCGTTTTGGGAGAAAACTGGTTTTTGAGATGAACTTTGGTTTAGTTCGATTTAGTGGAGTTTAAGTGATTAAGATTAAGTTGTTTTAAGTCATAGTAAGTGGTAGGTGATAGGCTGTGTCTTGTTTAAGGTGTTGGGAAAAATTTGGTGCGAATTGGATCGAAAACGATTTTGGAAACCGGTATTTTTGCAAAAACGGAACGAAAAATCTGTCACTCCTGACTTGCATGAGGAGCACGACCATGCACCTATATTGCACGGTCGTGCGTTTCTTTGCTGCCTGGGAGAGCACGACCGTGCCATCCTGCCTAAGTTCTGAAACCCTAATTTTATGACTTTTTGAGGTATCCAATGACCCTAAATGGTTCCCAAACCTTTAAACTTGATTAGCAAGAGTGTAATAAAGATGTTTATGATTGATTAACTTGGATGTAAGTATAAGAAGACTTAGAGGTTAATTGATTACTTGGACTTGTGAATTGTCTTGAAATTGAATTATGATCAAACTATTGACTTAGTAAACAAGTAATAAGTTAAGGTTGATGAGAATGAAGATGAATAATGCTATTGATGATGCTAGTGATGATATTGAATGATGTGTGATAATGATACATGTTATGTATTAAGTGACGATGTTCGAGTAAATGATGATGATGTTTGATTACTTGACATGATGTGTGGCCTTAGTGATTCGATAATGCGTTAGGTGATGATTTGGTGATGATATGTTATATGACGGAATGAATTGTATAACAAATGGTGAGTATATTTGGTGAGCATTGTCGAGTCTCTTTGTGAGTCCATGCATTCATAAGTCAGTCCGGTGTGGTGATTTCATTGTGGGGTTTTAGATCTCAGGGATTTCATTGGTGATTGTATAGTGAATTCATTGCGGGGTTTTAGATCTCGAGGAGTTCATCAGTGGCGGTACCGTAAAACATATATAGTCGTGTTAGGTGCATTACATTCATAGAAGTTGTGTTTGGTAATGTCTTAGCGTGAATTTGTGCATTAAGGTGGTAAATGCTAATTGGTGTTTGTATATGATTGAATATCGAATGGTAAATGAATTGATGATACTTGATGAATCTTGAGTGTTTGATATATGATTGAAGATTGTGATTAAGATTATAATTAAATTTGATGATGATATGTATGTTGAGTTATGTAACCAGGCTTGTTTATTTAAATGTATATGTGATAATTGTTGATGCTGCTTGCCTGACATACATGCGTTTATTATTCCCTTATGTTGAACATATATCTTACCCTCTAGTGATTTCGTGTAGCCTCATCCATGGGTTCAACCCTTGTGGATGTAGACTTGCAGGTTGAGGAATAGCTTACTCGTGAGTATGTCGAGGATGACGTTTGCCTACTCGAGTTTATCTGCTTTGGAGTCTAGCTTAGGAGCTCTGATTAGGACTTGGGGTTTTAATTATGTTATGAGATCTTTGGATCAAACTTTGTTGAGATACTATGTTGATTTATATGTTATGACCGAGACATGACATTCACTTTGATGTTAATTATGTTTTATTCCGTTGCGATATAATTAAGTTGATGAATTTTTTATGAAGACTATTTGATATGAGACGTATGTTAAATTAGTAAAGTTCCAATGTAGGATAAATGCGTGATTTATCTTTATATTTTTGTTCTCGGGGATTGGAGCTTTACAATACGCTCTAGCTTCACAAGTTAAAGACTTCTAATTTGTTCTACATTTGATTTAACAATTGGTAGTGTATATGAACAAATGAACAGACTCTCTTACGACTCTAGGATTTCTAAGATATAAGCTTGAATACAAAAATTCTAAGTGTTTTGCGCTATTTAATTTGACAGAGTAATGACACAGTTGAATAGCAGAGTCTTATTAATCTTCTTCATGGTCTTCAGCTCTTTTTATAGGTAGGGATTTGAGATACGTTGGAGAAGAGTGCCAGCGCAAATAGAGTCGTTGAGAAGCTTTAATCAAGAACGTTTTCGTTGAATGGTCTTTGAATTTTCCTTTGATGAAAGTAGAATTATCCGTTGCATTCTCTTTGTTCTTGAGGTCCTTTGTCTGTTTGTGCACGTAGATAGAAGAAGACAAAATAACTGCACATATCAGAACCTTGATAGTGACATTTCACATAATAAGACAAAACCTACGTGGATTTTGGGTCCCTCAGGATTTTCTCAAATATGAGGGTAATCCAAGTCTGTGGTGTCTGCTTCTGAGTCTGATGACCATCACAGAGTCTGTTGAGGTAACTCACCAGAATCTGTGTGGTACCCGTCTTCTTAGGACGTAGTGAAGGAAAATCGACATGTAAAGGCAGCGGAAGTTTAAAAATTTTTTGATTTCCTTTCGTTGGATCATTACGAATATGACATGAATCAGTGATAGAATTGTTACCTTTTAGTGCAGAAACAATTTCGTTGATCACAGCTAAGCAAGCAAGCGAAGCCTCTACTCGTCCACACGAACGGCTTCCTCTGGTTCCCGGTGCTAGCCAAGCGATCAGAGGTTAGGAAGAGAAATAGGGTTACGGTTTTGCTTTAGGGTTACACGATTTAGCACCACCTGATTTCAGCACTTGGAGCTCTATTTATAAAGCTCCTTGCTGCACGAAATCAGCCATCATTGCTGAGCTTCCATAAGCCCATTAAACCATCAGCTTCCGCTAACTAATTAGCGTCAATTGCTAAACGCACCCCATCATATAAGTATTACTTATATTTCTCCTTTTTACCGTTCTATTGTGTGTGACCCTATAGGTTCTTGTAACATTGGCAATAATATTAAATCCCATATTTAATATTATAAACAGTGAGCGGTATCTAGCAACACATCACTGCTACCCAAGTGACAAGAATGTCAAGTGATCTGACGAAACCTTTTCCATGATAATATCTATGTGTACGATTACTCCTTTGTCCTAATATCTTTATTGAACACAAGGCATAGTTTGCATCACCCTTGTTTAGCTCAATATTTATATTTCTTGATTCCGAAATATACTGAATAACGAATAAGTCCAATATCTCATATTGACTTAATTCGGCATGGCCATGCATTTTTCCAGTCATATTTCATCAAGAGGCCTAAAGATATATCTCCTGTTATGAGGAGGGACAAATCCCATCTAGGACACTCATGTCCCTCAGCATGATTCGTCGAGTGCCCATTAACCAACGTTATAGTTATCTTGTTACAGATAACGTTTGAATGGCAATAAAACACTTGAGTCCACATCTAGGGATCACAGTGGTTTCAGGTCTAAGAGTGATATACACTATTATCATTATGAGAATAACTTATGACGATTTCATAACATACTATGTAGTATTCTCACGATGGGTCAATCCAGTATAAATATTACTCCTAATACTCATACCTATGTATAGACATAATATCTCATATTCATGACCCATGAGATATGGTCATCAGTCTACATACATAATAGTCTCCACGCTTTATTATTATCCCAATTCATATTAAAGCTTGACTACGGATACATTTAAGAATAGTGTTCTTTCTGTTGATGTAATCTCATGATTAAGTCACACTTAATATTCCATCACATGAACCAACTATTCTAGGGACTTTATTAATCTTATATCAAGTGTAATAAAGAAACGCCATATTTTATTAATAAAAGTCATGATACATATGAAGAGTTTAACATAAACTATTGGCATCTAGGGCTTACACCAACAATCTCCCACTAGCACTAGAGCCAATCAGGCATAGACCTAATACCCATAGATCTAGTATGACCATCATGCTTCTACTGAGTTAGAGCTTTAGTCAGTGGATCAGCAACATTGTCTGATGTTGGTACTCTGCATATTTTCACAACTCCTCTATCGATGATTTCTCGAATAAGATGATAGCGCCTAAGTATGTGTTTGGATCTTTGGTGAGATCTAGGTTCTTTAGCTTGTGCGATTGCTCCATTGTTATCACATAATAATTCAATGGGATCCACAATGCTTGGAACTATACCAAGATCAGAGATGAACTTCTTGATCCAAACAGCCTCTTTTGCGGCATTAGATGCAGCAATATACTCGGCCTCGGTTGTAGAATCAGCGACTGTTTCTTGCTTTGAACTCTTCCAGCTCACAGCACCGCCATTTAAGCAAAACATGTATCCAGATTGCGATTTGAAATCATCATGATCTGTCTGAAAACTGGCATCTGTGTAACCAATTACAGAGAGCTCTTCCTGACCTCCATAGATCAAGAAAGTATCCTTAGTTCTACTCAAGTACTTAAGGATGTTCTTGACAGCAACCCAATGACTGTTGCCAGCATTAGACTGGTATCTGCTCGTAGCACTTAAAGCATACGAGACATCTGGTCGAGTACATAACATAGCATACATGATAGATCCAATTGCGGATGCATATGGAACATTGATCATTCGATCCCTTTCTTCATCAGTTGAAGGGGATTGTGCTTTCGACAAACTTATACCTGATGACATATGTACAAGTCCTTTCTTGGACTCATACATATTGAAACGTCTCAAGACTTTGTCTATGTATGTACCCTGACTTAAGCCAAGCAATCTTTGTGATCTATCTCTATAGATCCTGATTCCTAATATGTAGGAAGCTTCACCTAAGTCTTTCATAGAAAAGCATTTCCCTAACCAAGATTTAATTTCTTGTAGTGTCGGGATGTCATTTCCGATAAGCAATATGTCATCCACATATAATACCAGGAATGAGACTATGCTCCCACTAACCTTCTTGTAAACACAAGATTCATCTTCATTTTTAATAAATCCATACTGTTGTACAGTTTCATCAAAACGAAGATTCCAACTTCTGGAAGCTTGCTTCAATCCATAGATTGATCGCTGCAATTTGCATACCTTTTGGATGTTATTGGGAATGCCAAATCCTTCAGGTTGTGTCATGTACACATCCTCAAGGAGATTTCCATTAAGGAAAGCAGTCTTGACATCCATCTGCCAGATTTCATAATCATGGTATGCAGCGATAGCAAGTAAGATCCGAATGGATTTAATCATTGCGACTGGTGAAAAGGTTTCATCATAGTCTACACCATGAATTTTTTTGAAGCCTTTAGTAACCAATCGTGCTTTGTAGGTGTTTACCTTTCCGTCCATGTCAGTTTTCTTTTTGAAAACCCACTTGCATCCTATAGGGTTAATTCCTTTAGGTGCTTCAACCAAGTTCCAAACTTGATTTGTGTACATGGAATCCATTTCAGATTTCATGGCTTCAAGCCACTTCTCAGATTCAGGACCAGTAATGGCCTCTTGATAAGTCATAGGCTCATCTTGATCCATGAACAATACGTCACATTCTTCTGATATGAGATACCCATATCTCTCAGGTTCTTGACGTATCCTATTTGACCTACGTGGTTCTTGTGTTGTTGGAGTAGGATTTTCTGTCACAGCAGTTTGTGTATCCTGCTCTTGTTCCTCCATTGGCGTACTACTACTTTGTGGGTCTTGAACTTCTTCAAGATCTACCTTTTTCCCACTAATTTCTTTGGAAACAAATTCCTTCTCAAGGAATACTCCATTTCTAGCGACAAACACTTTGCCCTCAGATGGTTTGTAAAAGTAGTATCCTTTAGTTTCTTTAGGATATCCCACAAAGAAACATTTGTCAGATCTTTGTTCAAGTTTAGTGGACATTAGTCGTTTCACATAAACTTCACAACCCCAAATCTTTAAATGTTTCACATTGGGTTTTCGACCACTCCATATCTCATATGGTGTCTTTTCTATCGCTTTGGATGGAACTTCGTTAAGTGTATAAGCTACAGTTAATAAGGCGTGTCCCCAAAAGGAGTTTGGAAGATCAGCATGACTCATCATAGATCGGACCATGTCTAACAAGGTTCGATTTCTCCTTTCGGAAACACCATTCCATTGTGGTGTTCCAGGAGGCGTGAGTTGGGATAAGATCCCACACTCTTTTAGATGATCGTCAAACTCTTGGCTCAAATATTCGCCACCTCGATCAGATCGAAGCATTTTGATTTTCTTGCCAAGTTGGTTTTCTACTTCATTTTGAAATTCCTTGAAGAAAGTAAATGATTCAGATTTGTGTTTCATTAGATACACATATCCGTATCTACTAAAGTCATCAGTGAATGTAATGAAGTAATAAAAACCTCCTCTAGCAGGTGTGTTTAGTGGTCCACATACATCAGTATGTATGAGTCCCAAAAGATCACTAGACCTTTCACCTGTTCCGGTGAATGGGGTCTTTGTCATCTTTCCCAATAAACAAGATCGACATGTCTCATATGATTCTAAATCAAAAGAGTCCAAAATTCCATCTTTATGGAGTTTGGAAATGCGATTTTCGTTTATATGGCCTAAACGACAATGCCAAAGATAAGTTTGATTCAACTCATTAGGTTTCATCCTTTTCGTATTTATGTTATAGATTGGTATATCAAGATCAAGAATATAAAGTCCATTACTCATAATGGCATTAGCATAGTGAATATTATTCAAATAAATAGAACAACATTTGTCTTTTATTGTAAATGAAAAACCAGACTTGTCCAAACAAGAAACGGAAATAATATTCCTACTAATTGCAGGTACAAAATAACAGTTCTCTAACTGTATTAAAAGACCACTAGGTAAAGTCAATTCATAAGTTCCAACAGCTAAAGCAGCAACCTTTGCGCCATTGCCAACTCGTAGATCGACCTCCCCTTTTGCCAATGTTCTACTCGTTCTCAGCCCCTGCACATCAGTACAAATATGAGAACCACATCCAGTATCTAATACCCATGATGTAGAAGTAGACATATTAATTTCTATAACAAAAATACCTGAAGAAGTGGAAGCAACCGTTCCATTTTTTTTGTCTTCCAGATATTTTGGGCAGTTGCGCTTCCAGTGCCCGGTCTTACCGCAGTAGAAGCACTTGCCCTCCTTAGCCACACCTCCAGTAGGCTTCAAAGCTTTGGTTGATGGCTTAGCAACTGCTTTGCCTTTGCCATTTCCCTTAGACTTTTTAGGCTTCTTATTTTGCTTTTTGACCTTTCCATTGTTAACCATCAAGATGGTCTTTCCCTTTCCCTTCATGTTCTTTTCAGCAGTTCTTAACATTGCTGCAAGCTGTGGAAGAGTTTTGTCCATGTCATTCATGAGGAAATTCATGACAAAGTGGCTAAAGCTTTCTGGCAACGATTGCAAGATAAGATCAATAGCAAGTTCCTGCTCAAGGGGTAAACCCAATCGCGCGAGGTTCTCAACGTACCCAATCATCTTGAGTACATGAGGTCCTACAGGACTTCCTTCTGACAGCTTAGTTCCAAAAAGGGCCTTGGAGACATCATACCTTTCATGCCTAGCTTGCTCTTCATAAAGAGTCTTAAGGTGTTCGATCATATCGAACGCAGCCATGTTCTCGTGTTGCTTCTGAAGCTCAGAGGTCATGGTTGCAAGCATGATGCAAGCGACTTCCACGACATCATTGACATGCTTACTATAAGCATCTCTCTCAGCCCTGGGAGCATTTGCAGCTGGTGCCTCTTCAGGAACAGGTTCATCAAGCACATACAGCTTTTTCTCATGTGTGAGGACAATCCTCAAGTTACGGTGCCAGTCTAAAAAATTTGTTTCATTCAATTTATCCTTATCAAGGATTGATCGCAAAATGTTGTTTGAAGTGTTAGTTGCCATCTACAATTTAAAATATACTCCCTCCGTCCTAAAATATAAGCAAAAATTGGTCAACAAAAGTTAATGTATTTGGTTGAAAATTTGTACCAAATACGTCAACTTATGTTGACTCATTTTTGCTTATATTTTGGGACGGAGTAGTACAAAATAAGTATCATGAAAATAACATATTTAATTTGGCCTTTAATTAAATACGCTCCCACTATTTTATTCAAATCAAATGACCTTCAAACATTTAATTCGGAAAATCCCGTTGGAAGATTTTCTAGCGGGTTGAAATCCTTATTTCACCTTGTTTTGAGTCAGCTAGGGCTGATCACCCAAAACTCAGCTATTTAGGTAGGAACATTTCCAATTGTATCTCATACAACTTTCAAATCAATTGGGCGAGTAACTCTTACTCTAATCTATCGTATAGATATTTCCCAATTCTTGCTTCTAAATTTATTCTAATCATATTAAAATTAATTTAGTTAAGTTAAACCCAATAGAATAACAATCGGGTAAATGATATTACCGCACCGCGACTTACAAACATAGAACATGTGCTTCGCTAAGGCAGAACCCACACATTCGATATTAGTCTTGAAGGGTGTTATTCTTTTGGAAAACATTAAACTTAATATATTACTTTGAAGGATTTTATTTAGTTTGATCTCACCTAACCACGGCTTATATATCATATATATTCGCACTCCAATCATTCAAGCATGCATAACAATTATACAAAATAAAAGTGACATGATTATGGCCTCCTAATGCTATGATTCTCTCAAGCCAATGAGGGAATCTAAACTAATCCTAGAAACAACCTTGCTTCTCCAAGCTAGACTTCTAGGGCTAATCCAACGTCAATGGTCCTATTACCTTCTTGTATTCTAATTACATTACATATAAAGAAACTCGTTTTACATACGAGGGATTGGATGAGAAGAGAATGTACATATAGAATTCAAGAGAGAGGCACGACACGCAGGCCGTATTTCAAAAATCCAAAATAAAAGAAATAATAAGACTAAGGCCATAATCATTCACACAACAACAATAAAACACCTTTTATTATTATTAACACCTCATAATTAAATAAATTAAATTAAAATTCGGCGATTGATCACACTACGCAGATTAGTCGGGGGTTCCGCTGCCCGGTCAGCGGACAGGGGTCAAGGGGGCAGCGCCCCTTGCGGGGCTTCCGGGGCAGCGCCCCGAAAGCTAATTCAATATGAACGATTCACTTTGAATTCTGGTGCTGTAAAAATCGTGTCACGATTTTGGCATCGTGTCACGATTTTGGCATCGTGTCACGATTTTGTAGGCAGAAGCAAACGATTTGCTGGGCATAAAATCGTGTCACGATTCTGACATCGTGTCACGATTTTGTAGGCAGAAGCAAACAATTTGCTGGGCATAAAATCGTTTTACGATTCTACAAATCGTGTCATGATTCTGAACCAGGTTTCAGCAAAATCGTAACCCCAATCATGACGGCACAACACTTGCGGCGTTATGAATCCCGTTGTAACAATATGATCACACCAATCAAAGTACTCTGATTGTTTATCCAATATGAAGATCGAACTTAGAATGCTTCACCTGATACGGTTCCGAAGCTCCAGTTAACAATCATCCAATATGAACAAATATCATCTGACTTAATTTAGTGAACGATCATCACGAGTATATCATATATACTTTTGTTACACAGAATTTATCAATCATATTTCTGTCGATATGGATAATCGAAAATATTGATGCTTCACCAGAATACGGTTCCGAAGCTTCAAACAAATCGAAAAGCCATGCACGGAAACGTGATGCCTTGCCAATTTTAATTCGTCTTTATTATTTAATTGTATTCAATTATGTTTAATCCGATTAAAACATAAAGCAGTAAACAAAACAATCCGATTTATGGTTTCGTAATTGGCTCTGATACCACTGAAGGAAAATCGACATGTAAAGGCAGCGGAAGTTTAAAAAATTTTTGATTTCCTTTCGTTGGATCATTACAAATATGACATGAATCAGTGATAGAATTGTTACCTTTTAGTGCAGAAACAATTTCGTTGATCACAGCTAAGCAAGCAAGCGAAGCCTCTACTCGTCCACACGAACGGCTTCCTCTGGTTCCCGGTGCTAGCCAAGCGATCAGAGGTTAGGAAGAGAAATAGGGTTACAGTTTTGCTTTAGGGTTACACGATTTAGCACCACCTGATTTCAGCACTTGGAGCTCTATTTATAAAGCTCCTTGCTGCACGAAATCAGCCATCATTGCTGAGCTTCCATAAGCCCATTAACCCATCAGCTTCCGCTAACTAATTAGCGTCAATTGCTAAACGCACCCCATCATATAAGTATTACTTATATTTCACCTTTTTACCGTTCTATTGTGTGTGACCCTATAGGTTCTTGTAACGTTGACAATAATATTAAATCCCATATTTAATATTATAAACAGTGAGCGGTATCTAGCAACACATCACTGCTACCCAAGTGACAAGAATGTCAAATGATCTGACGAAACCTTTTCCATGATAATATCTATGTGTACGATTACTCCTTTGTCCTAATATCTTTATTGAACACAAGGCATAGTTTGCGTCACCCTTGTTTAGCTCAATATTTATATTTCTTGATTCCGAAATATACTGAATAACGAATAAGTCCAATATCTCATATTGACTTAATTCGGCATGGCCATGCATTTTTCCAGTCATATTTCATCAAGAGGCCTAAAGATATATCTCCTGTTATGAGGAGGGACAAATCCCATCTAGGACACTCATGTCCCTCAGCATGATTCGTCGAGTGCCCATTAACCAACGTTATAGTTATCTTGTTACAGATAACGTTTGAATGGCAATAAAACACTTGAGTCCACATCTAGGGATCACAGTGGTTTCAGGTCTAAGAGTGATATACACTATTATCATTATGAGAATAACTTATGACGATTTCATAACATACTATGTAGTATTCTCACGATGGGTCAATCCAGTATAAATATTACTCCTAATACTCATACCTATGTATAGACTTAATATCTCATATTCATGACCCATGAGATATGGTCATCAGTCTACATACATAATAGTCTCCACGCTTTATTATTATCCCAATTCATATTAAAGCTTGACTACGGATACATTTAAGAATAGTGTTCTTTCTGTTGATGTAATCTCATGATTAAGTCACACTTAATATTCCATCACATGAACCAACTATTCTAGGGACTTTATTAATCTTATATCAAGTGTAATAAAGAAACGCCATATTTTATTAATAAAAGTCATGATACATATGAAGAGTTTAACATAAACTATTGGCCTCTAGGGCTTACATCAACACGTAGACTTCTAGTTGACCTTCCTTTTGGTCTTCTACCATAGTCTTCTTAGCTTCTCTTGGTCCTTCTGATGCTCTTCATATGTTCTTCCTTGAATGATAGATTTTTCCTTGATTCTACTCACTTAAACATATGTTAGTATTCCAATTGTTCTTCAATATTTTGTTATCATCAAAACCTTATAGGAATTGTACAAGACCATTCTTGTTCCAACAATCTCCCCCTTTTTGATGATGACAAACATAAGTATTTTGAACAATTGTTGTTAATCTAATTACCAATTAGACTTCAGGGTATGATGTTTGCAAGCTCCCCCTGAGTCTGACAGTCTCAGGTTCTGAGGTTTGCAAGCTCCTCCTGAGTCTATGATAGTCCATTAAGGTGAGGTTTGCAAGCTCCCCCTAAGTCCTATTCCAGTTAATTAAATTCATTAATGGATATCTATGCAATCTTACGAAGCGGAAGCAGAGCATGATGGACCTGCTTTGATACCATCAGAGCAAATCTCAAGCACATTAGAGAAAATAATTGTTAGGTGAAAACTAAATTGTTTGATTGATTAACAAAGAGATACATTGTTAAGGCTTATATACACATCTGAGATGCCAAATCATCATAACTTTTCTAACTAACTACATGAGCGCGAAATGAAAACTACAAAATGAAATGTAAATGTGAGAGTTAAATTGTGCTACAAGCTAATTGTGAGAGTTATCTTCTATTACAAGCTAAGTGAAGCAAGCCTATACTATGTTCCTTCTATCTCTTATGTGTTTAATTTAATTAGAGACGAATCTCTCAAGCCGAATAAGACCGCATTGAATGCAAAGCTCTTTCACAAAAGATTTATTATTCATATAGTTGAATTCGAACCCAAAATTTCTGATTAAATTGAAAATGATACCTTACTCCTCATCCAACTGCTCTCGGGTGTTTGTTAAATCAATGAAATTAATAAAACTATTAAAAATCACATAATGCTATATCTACGACATTCAAATTTGGATTTAGTGCATTTTGATTGCAAAGAGTCAACACATTTACATCATTCGACCACAATCCAACATTCCAAATTTTAAGTTTGAATTTTAATCGCTTATAAATTCAAAATTCAAGTTAAAAATCTAAACCGTCTAATCTCGATAATTCATTCATTATATTGGACACACAATCTTACCCACAGACACGAAATATAAATAGATACGATAAAATATTCTATTGTGTTGTGCTATGCTAGGTGTCAATTATTCCTCCAGAAAATGGCATGAATTTTCCATCTCCAAAACCATATATAAACCCAAATTGCCCCAACAACACAGTTAGGTACACTCACTTCGCCGCATCTTCCCCACTGCCACTATAGTGTCATTCATTAAGGTACACTTCTTACCCTTTTTCTTCTCTTTCCCTTAATTCAACCATTTTCTAGATACCCTTTTACATTTTCTAGCTAACTTTCATTCAACAAAAAAAAAACCCCATTTTTGATGATTTTTGTTTATTTTCAATTCATTCATAAAATATGCATTTGTTTGATTCAATGATTGTTTTTTTATTTTGATAATTGATTCCTTGATTAAACACTTTTCTTGATACCCTTTTTCATTTTATATCTTACTTTCATTTCCTGAGCTGTTTGACTTTCATTTCAAAAATAAAAATCAGTTTTTGATAATTTTAGTTGATTTTCACATTATTCCTAGAAGCATGCATTTGTTTAATTCAATGATTTTTTTATTTGATAATTGATTCCTTGTCTTTTGCAGATTAGATTTAAGGTGTGATCTGTTTGATTTCTTTGTATTGTTGAGCTGGTGATAGATGCTTTTGTAGTATAGTTATTTACTAAGAATTAGTGATACATTTTTTTTTTCTTTTGTGGTAGAGAAGTTAGAATTTTTGTAGGAAAATGGCGGGTTGTTCATCGAATTTCGGGGTGGCTCGAGTTGTAACTGTGGGGAAAGAAGCTGTTTTGGGGAAGAATGTAAATCAATATTCAAGTTTTAGTAGTTTGAGTTTCAGGAGTGCGATGTTGTTGAACGAGGCTGCATTTCCATCAATTTGTGTGAACAAGTGTGGTGGTGGATCATATTTGTCTATACAAAAGAAACAAACATTTTTGACAATGTGTATGTCGCAGCCGCCGGCTGAGTCGCAGCCTGCTGTAAGTACGATAGAATTATCGGAAGGGGGAGGTGATAGTGTTGTGGGAAAGGAACAGAAAATTTTGGATAGTGAGTCGGGTTCCAAGAGTGTTGGAAATGATAATAACGGTGTTGTGTTTGATGGTAGTGGTGGTAATGGGAGCTTTGGAAGTGGTGGAGCGGGAGATGGTGGTGGCGGCGGTGGTGACGATGATGACGACAAAGAAGAAGAGGAATTTGGACCAATGCTAAAATATGATGAGGTATTGAGAGAGACGGAGGCACGTGGCGTTACCCTTCCTTTTGATATGTTGGAGGCTGCTAAGACTGTGGGAATCCCGAAGTTGCTTCTTCTTAGATATTTGGATTTAGAGGTTAGTTTTGAGATGTCCATGTACGCTATTGGAAAATGCATGCTATTGTGCAAAACAAGATGATCATTACCTAGGAGTTTAACATTGTTGTTTATGATATTTTAAATTGCAGGGATCTTTTTGGCCTTTAGGATTTGCCATGAGATCATGCTCTATCCTTCGCAATCGAATGCTGGCTGATCCAGCATTTCTTTTCAAAATTGGCTCAGAGGTCTGTTGAGATTGTTTTATTGTAATCTGAATTTTTATGTTTGTATAATTTTCAATGGTGGTACTGCAGTATCCTAAGTGATCCTATTCTTTGACTGTTCTGTAACATAAAACACTAAGTGCTCACTGTTTAAAATGATCATATATTAGCCTTCTCTATCTTAAGTAATCCGATTTGACTCATGATATGCAGATCATAATTGATTCTTGTTGTGCCACTGTTGCTGAATATCAAAAGAGAGGCAAAGACTTTTGGAATGAATTCGAGTTGTATGTTGCAGATCTTCTTGTTGGGTTGGTTGTTAATGTTGCTTTGGTTGGAATGTTGGCACCTTATGCTCGAATTGGAAAACCATCAATATCTAAGGGATTCCTTGGTAATATGCAGAAAGCTTATGCAGCTTTACCTAGCAGGTTACTACTCGTCATGACATTAAAAGGGCCTTGTTTTTGGTGTCAATATATTTTGTGTTTCTTATGTATATGTATATAGATAGGTAACGATTGTCCATCTAAAATGACATGAAAATCAGGTTTCTCATATCCTAATTGCTTTTGTGTCTTTAGAGTCTGAAAAAGATTTTCATTAATTTTCTTTTTGCTCACTTTATGCAGTGTATTTGAAGCTGAAAGGCCAGGATGTAGATTTTCTGTGCAGCAGAGACTTGGAACATACTTCTTCAAGGTAATGAATGCAAGATTATTTTTTAGGTCAACGAAATTATGAGAGGTTTCAATGAGTGTTTCATATGAATGGACATTTCTATTTCCAGGGTATAATGTATGGAGGTGTTGGATTTGGATGTGGTATTATAGGCCAAGGCATTGCAAACATGATCATGACTGCAAAGCGGTATGGTTTCTTGTCTACCGTTTTCATTACATAGTTTGCACGATTTACACACAATGTGTTTTCCATGTTCAGACACTCTGCGTTGTTCCCTCTGATGATTTTTTTTTCCTTTCCAATCATATATCTGACAATGAGGAGTGCTAGGAACACTCTCTTTCGAACACTCTCTCTAACACTCACTCTCTTATTGGACAAAATCAATGCGTGTCGAACTGTTTGGAAATGAGTCCCACATAAAATGGTGAGACCCACATGGGTTTAATCCGATTGGAGAGCAGGTGTTAGAGAGAGTGTTCCTAGCACCCCTCATCTGACAATTGGCCACGTGGATCTTCTAATATAATAACGATTCCGCTGATATTTTTTTTACTGGGAAGTATTCAAGGCATTTGGAATGTTTGAGGTAATAAATGATTGTGTATAGGTTTGAGCACTTATTTTGAATTGGATAAATTATTTGCGTGTAAGACCTGATTGATGTAAGTGTCAATTTGACCCACTTTCATATAAAGCTCTCTACAAAAACAATAAACAAGGAATGTTTGAATTAGACTATTTGAGCTTATCTACCGGCATAAGCACTTGTGAGACTCTTTGGGAGAGCTTTTGGACACAACTTATGACATGTCTTTGAGCTGTTTTCAGCATATTGTCGTAAGCTCTCTTGGATAGCTTATGAAAATAGCTAATAGTTTGTTTGAAAACACTTTGACTTTATTTATCTTTTGTTATAGTAAATAGCAATAGCTTATAATAAGCTCTTAATTAAGCCGTTTATCTGAACAGAGCCAAAGTGTGACTTCATTATATGAACTAAGGCTTTTCACTTGACATAAATAGGTTCTAGGAGCAGATTTTAAACAGGCAGCATAGTTTACTGATAACGTTTAACATTTCATTTTCTTTTATGGAAACTCGGTATCTGGCCCAATGGTCGACTAATCTTGGGGACCAATCCTACCGTCCCCTAGCGAGGGGACCCAATTAAAGCCATAGAAAAGTCCTGTATGGACTAGCCCAACACAAGAATTGTTGTCACCTGGGGGATTCGAACCTGAGACCTAGAGAGGAACAAGACTCCTAGGGCTAGGTCTCAAGCCTTCACCACCAGGCCAACCCCTGGGGGTCGTTAAACATTTCGTATGGACAGTAGTTTAAAGTTAAATAGCGTAAATGGTGTTCATACTGAATGATACTTGCACTATTTGCAGTAAATTGACTCTTATTTTTTAGAGTGATTAATATCTCACCTCTTCTTTGCTACCAGGAGCTTAAAGACATCAGAGGACGACGTACCTGTACCACCTCTTTTGAAGAGTGCTGCTCTTTGGGGTATGAAATTGTTCATTTTTTAACATTATTACATGATTTTTAGCTCTTTTATATCTATCCAGAAAACAGTAACCATTTATTTTTATTCAGCTATTAGGAAATTGTAAAAGTCGTCAATTATAACCCCAATATCAATTTAATACCTATGAATTAAGTTGAGGTTAAATTTGATTCCCTTGTTTGTCAATAGTCATAATATCATTGAAGAATAAATTGTACAACAATACGATGATTGATGACAGCTAAAAGTTTTTTTTCTTTCAAGTTATTGAAATTTGTCCTTTATAAATTATTATGTGTTTTTTATTATATGTCCAGAACTGATTTTATTGAATACTAGTTATGTTCTTTGAACAGCTAGTTTGTTGTTGCTGTTTAGAAGCTTCTATTCTATTTAATCAAGACCGTGTAGTTCAATTAGAGTGGTGTTTGGTTGACAATACTAGATTTTTTTTATCTCTTTTGCATTTTTCCCTTGCAGTTGATTTATGACTTTTATTGTTTTCTGTTCTAATGATACAGCTTGGTATGTTGTTTAACCTCTTCCTTTTTTCCCTCTCTCTAATCACTCCGACGACCTATGTAGTGATAGCACTACAGATTGAATGTGTGTCCGGTGTCCAACACTGGCACTTTCAATTACATTTAATCATTTTTATTTTCTTAAATTATCACCGGCGTCTTTGTCTTAGTGTTGTGTCTGGTGTCCGTATATGTGTCAGTACTTCGTAGGACAAAACAAGGAAAATATGTTATCATATTGAAGCATGTAAATCTAACTATACGATAAAAACACTAACAAGTTATGTGCAATATGGATCACCAAGGTTTGTCGTGCTTGATCTGTCTGTTTTCTCTATCATTGCTATTTTTGACTTTTCCGCATTATTGATCTATAGACCAACTTGACATGTATTTTGTTCCTGCATGTGACACATTTCCCAAACATCCATGCAGGTGTGTTCCTTGCAGTATCTTCAAACACGCGATACCAGGTCATCAATGGACTGGAACGTTTGGTAGAAGCATCGCCAATGGCAAAGCAGGTTCCACCAGTTGCTCTGGCTTTTACAGTTGGTGTGCGTTTTGCCAACAATGTTTATGGTGGCATGCAGTTTGTTGACTGGGCTAGGTGGAGTGGAGTACAATAGCTTCTGTAATTATCTTGCTCTGTAATGTGTTGTAGTCTTGTAGATGTAATTTTCTAGCCATAAATTTTCTTGAGGTTGAAGCATAAATTTATACCTCAGGTTCATGGACCTATAATGACCAAAGATTAAGGGTGCGTGGATTGGTTTAGAAAGGTTTTAGGCAATAATTTAGAGGATGAGCATTTGTTCCCTCTATTTTGGTAATTAACCTTAATGATGAAGTCTACTGTTTTTTTTTGTCTTAACCCTGGTTCTCATGGGAAGAGAACCATGACAAAGTTCGGCCGAGAGGTACATAAAATATGACCAATGATTATTCCAGTCAGGATTCAAATTCGAATTCTCCCGAAGAATTTATCTTATCTTTCTCTATAACTCAAGAATTCATTAACCACTTGAGGCTTAACCTACTGCCTTAGTAAGTTAGTATTAAGAATCATTTGCAGAACACACATGTAGCTCTCTCGTGTGGACAGCAAGATAAAGTATGACAAATTTCAGTGGTCAATGAACGTGTTTAGATAGCTATAACCTATGTCTAAGCCTTCGTAAATGGTTTTAACTCAATTCTGGTTATTGTTTGCTACTTAGTTAAAGCTTTAACTTAGCAGCTACTCTGTTAACTTTAGGTGATTGGGTTGACTATAGAGATAGTTGAGGTAAAAAATAAAGTAATTATATTTCATGCAAGAGTTTGTATAGTATAAAATGGTTTTATCTAATGTGCACAAGTAAAATGATTCATATATCATTTGATTTAATGGTGAAATTTATTGATCCAACGGTGAAAATTAACTTGAGGATAATGCAATACTTATTACACAGAATTGACCCTATAAAAATTAGTGGAGTGGAGATGTATTACCAATTTTTTTTGGGTAAAGATCTTGTGTAATATGTGGGGAAAATTGTGAGAAACAAACTACCAATCTTCAATGTCAATAATACACTATTATCACGAGTTCTTAAAAAGATAGTACTTCTTCCGTCCTATAATAAGTGATCCTTTTGTTAAAAAATAGTCCCAAAATAACTGACCCATTTCACTTTTCAATACAATATTAATTAATTTTTTTTTTCAATTACAACTCTAATCAATACTACTTTCATTACTTCCAATTTAATATATTTCACTTTGCATTTATGATAATGGAGAATGCACCAATACTTGACAAGAACACTTAAAACCATTTTTTTTCTCTTTCATTTATAAATTTTTGGCTTAATTGCACTTTTGCCCCCTATCTTTTTCCAATTGTGCGATTTTGCACCCCATACTTTTAATTGAGCGATTTTGCACCCTCTCTTTTACCCCCTTTCTGATTTCATAGCCCCTCATGTGTTTAAGTGCTGATGTGTCCCATTTTGCTGACGTGTCTTCAATTAATGATGTCCAGGTGTGGTCTCTGAGCTTATGTGGCATGGATGAATTGACAAACAAGATGTTAGTCACCAAAATGGATGAAGATGTGACGAAAATACCCATGGCTCTCTCAAACTAATTAGTTTCCCCACCCCCACTAAATCGTGATCTTCAATTCCAAGATTGGATTTTCTTCAAAATCTTCTTCCTCCTCACAACCATCTTCCACCTTCATAATCTTTTATCCCACGATTAATTTTTCTCTTCCTCTTTCTTAACTTCATATCACATCACAGAATTCATCATGTTCCTAATATTTATCTTCTTCAAAATTATGAACTCTGGACCGTAGATCTCACCATTTAGGACTTGAGATCCTAAAGACAAGGGTGTGAACCCTTGGAATAAGGCTGGGCGCCCTCCAGGAGGGCGCAGGGCCCACTTGACAGTCATAAGTAACCCTAGGTGACTTCCCTGAAGGACACTCTTTGGGGGCGCCCTCAACAGCCTACGAGGGCGCCCTAATCATAGTTTTGGGCCCAAATCGTAAAGGGCCAAAACTATGACCGGATAGGCCCAAGTGAAGGCTACACATAGAACCTTGGGATCATTCCCAAGGCATGACCTAAACAGACTCTGAAACCCTAGTTTTCAGACATTGTACTCACAGCCAGTACAAACTCAAACCTTCAAATCCAAAACCCAGAAGTTAACATCAAATGAATCCAAACCTATAAATAAAAACAGAATTATTGAACTGTTGTTGTTGAAGGGGTTCCAATGTGCTTCTTCACCTTAAAGAGACCACAAACTCGTTGTTATAAACAAATTTCTGGTCCCAATCCAACATCAAATTTATAGATCTTGGAAGGAAAAATCGTGGATCTCGGAAACAAAAAAAAAAGGATCAGAAGCGCCGCTGTGGATAGAGAGAGAGAGAGAGAGATCTGAGTTTTTTTCGTGGTGATGGTGGAAGCGGCGTGGCTCGGAGACGAAGCCGGTGGTGTGATTTGATTTCACGGGAGAGAAAGATGGAGGGAGAAAGGAGGAGTTGTGTTTGATTTGAGAGTGTTAGTAATTTAGTCTTGTTGTTGTTGTTTCCTTATTCTGGAAATTTTTCTGGAATTTTTTTTTTAAAGGTTTGAGTTTAATGATGAAGAAGGTGAAGGATGAGAGAGATAAATTTTCTGGAAAATATTTTTGTTGGTTTGGGTTTGAGGTGTTTTCCCTTTTTAATATGATTTTAATATGTATTTGTTTTTATAAATTATTGTTAATTAATAAAAAACTTGTTGAAAATATTAAATGGAAAAAGAATTGAAAAGTCAAGTCAGCAATTAATTTTTAATTTTTTAAAAACTCAATTTACACACATGGACTTCATTAATTGAAGACACGTCAGCAAAATGGGACACATCAGCACTTAAACACATGAGGGGCTATGAAATCAGAAAGGGGGTAAAAGAGAGGGTGCAAAATCGCTCAATTAAAAGTATGGGGTGCAAAATCGCACAATTGGAAAAAGATAGGGGGCAAAAGTGCAATTAAGCCTAAATTTTTCTTAATATGTGTGAAATGAGCAAATAACTGACTTAATTTGTGACGGAAGGAGTAAGATACATGCATACATTGTATGCTTCCAAATTACTCAACAACAAAGAAGCTAAAAATACTCTTGCTAGTTGTTATACAAAGAAAGAAAAAAAAAAAAAACTACTCGGATCTTGAGTTATACTCAAATGATTCCTAAACTTCCTCTTCGTTGTAATAAAGGAGTGTCATCTAACAAGAGTAATTGCTAAAAAAATAAAATCTAACAAGAGTAGAGAAAAGATGAGTACAACCTTTTTCAACAAACCTGAGTTTCAATAAATAAGAGTGTCTTTTGGATTGAAAAATAAAGGATGGATATCTCATTTAAGCACACCTCATGAGATATTCTAGTTATTCAACAAATTTAAAATATAAAAAAAATCAAAGTTCGAATTGGTCTAGCTCGAAACTCGAATCGAGTTTGATACAAATTTTTTTATGGCTCGAATTTGACTCGTTTAAAGTTCACAAACAACTTGGTCGGCTCGTTAGGTTTAGCTCGTTTGCTCGAATCACATAATTTCAAAGTCTTATTTTTTGTTAAAAAAAGTTAAATTTTTTATATCTTTGATCTTTTAATTTTTTTAAAAGACAAAGATTGAAATAAAATATTGCTATCACAAGAATAATAGTTTAAAGGATAGACATAAATATAAATTTCATACATGCATAAATATACAAATATAGAAAATTATAACAAGCTACAAACAACTCAAGACAATAATACAAAAAACCACAAAAACTAGTACACGTAACAAATACAGAAGTCCACAGCTATAATTGATAATATCCTAAAAAAATGTTCCATTTTCAAACTCACACACACGTGTGTCTATATATATAATCTTTTGGTCGGCCGAGGTCAAAATTTTAAAAAAGCTATATTTTTCAGATGATAGATTGTCATAAAATGTGGCTTTAGAAAAATAAATTTTAAATGATGACTTTAATAATGTTTAGACTACTTGACAAAAAAAATAAAGTTTTTTTTTTATTGAAAGAGACTTGATAATGTTGAATTGCAAGTAAAACTAAGATAATACATACAATACAATGAATAATACTTTAGTTCACTTGAATTTTACTATTGACTTCAAAATAATAAACAAAAAAGATTTTTATTTAATTTACTCAACGAGCCAACCCACATGAACCACAATGTTATCTTTGGTTATGTGGTGACAAAAATTGATTCTACAATGTTAATAAATTGATTCTGTAAAATTGATTCTAGATAAAAATTAGTTGAATGTAAAATGATTTATGTTTGGATGTATTTATGTAAAAGTTGTTTTAACTATAAATTTAACTATAAAATCAATTGTAGACGTCAAAAGTTACAAATTCTATCAATTCTCCTTTAAATCATCTATACATGATAAAACCAATTCTACAACCATCAGAATCACTTTGGACCCTCCAAACTTGAAACCGCACATATGCTAAAAGTGAGTTGAAAGTCAAAGCGATTTATGTTTGGATATATTTATGTAAAGTGAGTAAACAATAAATTTGAGTGTCTAAATCAATTCTAAAATCAAAAGCTCCAACTTCTAACTTCAAGTAGAGTCAACTATGGAGACAAAATCAATTGTACTCGGAAAACAACCAAACCTGTAAAATCCTTTCTACACCTCTAAAATCAATTTTGAATTATATATGTAGAAGTGAAATTAAGCAAGATGAACCAACTTGAATGGTAGGATTCAAAATTTCAATGAGGTAATATTTATTTTGGTCTGTGGATGTGTAATGAGTAGTCACAATAGTCCTTCAATTTATCGAAATTTCAAAATAGTCATTGATTGTGCACTTCGTTAATCAAAATAGTTTTTGATGTTAAAATAGTCTCTCAATGCTGACATTAACTCTTTTTATATAGGACATGGTATGACAGTAAGTAAGTACTCATAGGGGTTGATACAACAAGTTAGTAAGTATATCAAGGAACTAATATGTCAATATTAACAAAACATTTTAACGTTAGAAACTATTTTGACTAACATAGTGTATAATCATATACTATTTTAAAATTTTGATATATTAAGGAACTATTATAACTACTCGGCACACATTCATACCGAACTGATTATTATTACCCCAAATTTCAACTCACCCTCATGGGTTAGCCGGATTGACCCATCTCATGTATGCCGGCCTATTCTTTAGGAGTTACCTATTAGCTTTTGCCAACAGAAGATCTTGAAGTGGCGTGTAGAAGAGTAAGGATGACCATCATCCATATTGTTTACCTGCCTCCAAAGAAAACTTTGCAACTATATAGTGCAAAATAATTAAAGGAGTAATTTTGAAAATTACAAAAGGTGAGTTTTTCCAAAGTATGAAATTATATTATTTGGGATGATATTTCGAGAAATGTTACTTTCAAGAATAACATTTTCACTCGTGTGGTTGATAAAAACTTAGATTTTTTATGAACGTTTTAAAAAGTTATTAAATTTAAAAAATTAAGCTACAAATAAATGTAAGTGATAATGAAAAATTATAATAAGTTGAATTTTATTTCATGGAAATGATGGATTCATACACTTTTAGGATGATAACAACGAGCAAATAAATCATGTGTAAATAACATTTTTGGAAACAAATTTTTAAATCTTGAAACAAACATGAGAATGTTGAATTCTTTATTTAACATTCCTCGAAATAAGATTGCAAACCTTAAAGCAAATACACTCAAATAGAGTTCGAACGTATCCAAAGCATAGCTCAAGTGGTTGGGTTGAGATAATACAAGTGGTTTGAGAAGAGGTTAAAATACTAAGTTCTAACCACTCATTCTTTTTTATACAAAAGGGTTGAAGTCCAAAGAAGGAAACAAAAACTACAAAAACTAAACAAACATTCTTAGAGTATCGTCAAAAATTGGTCAATAAAATTCATTAGGGGAAGTCTCCATGTATATTGAAACAAACAAGAGAGTTTAAAGATAGGTTGTAATTAGCAAGCCAATAAGCACACCAGTGGCCTTCCCTTCAAGTATGATAAAGCTGGACATAGGCATGGGAATAAAGCCCATACCCGCGGGTACCCATCCGAACCAAACCCAATTTGACGGGTTTTACCCGTTTTGACTGAGTTTGGGTATGGATTTGGGTTTCCCCGATTTCAAAACACGGGTACGGGTAACATGGATATAGGTACCCACCCTGAACTCATACCCAAACCCGTCCCGAATGTAGAAAATCAATTTATTACCCCTTTTATATAAATAGAAACCAAAACCCTAAATTATTTCACTCACACAGTCAAAGTCTCAGTCTTTTAGATTACACTCACTTATCATAGTTCTCTCTTTTCTCCTTTCATATCTCACACTCTCGGTCACTCTCTTCTCTATCACCATAGCCATCAATCGCTATCATCTCTTTGCTGGATAATGCATTACAACATTGCGCTCAGAGCTGAAAATACTTTTATTTTTATTAAAAAAAATATCCATTGCGGGGATAGGGATGGGGCGGGGATACCGGAACCTAACGGGGACGAGGATGAGTTTAAATTTCTCATCCCCACTGAATATGGGTAAGGTAACAGGTAAATATATGGGAGTAGGGTATCGGGATGGGGAAGGTGAAACCCGTCTCCACCCTGCCCCATTGCCATGCCTAGTTGGACATGTCAATCCAAAGTCATAAGATTTTCAATGTGCCACACAAAAGTGGGAACCATCCCATTAGACGTGCAATTATCATGTAGCCATATCAATCAAAATTTTAGAGCCGCTTTCCACAATGACATGCAAAATATGCTCCCTATAAGCCATATCCAAACCTATGCACATGTCTTACATCTCAACATGAAGGGCTTCACACACCTCAATCTTTCTAACATATCCACAGATCATTCTCCTTTTAGAATTAAGGTAAACACCGCCACAATCTGCAATCTCTCACTAATTTTGTAAGCTCAATAAGAATTGAGCATTGTCCATCCATTTCCATCTTATGTAAATCATCTTTTTGTTCTAAGGATTACAATGAAGAGGTTGAATATAACAAACATCTATCCCTCAAACAAAACCCTAAATCACCAAACTAGAATTATTTGATCGTTGAAAGTCATGTGCAAAAATAGCTTTGTTTCTTCAAGTCCACATGAACCAACAAGTTGTCATGAAAGTTTTCCATAAGCTCACATGAGTAGCTCCAATCCTAAGATTATTGATGTGTTGAAAATCTAGTTCCTGCAATCAAAAGAAAATAAATCAGTTGTAAAAATAGATGGAACAAGACAAAGCCATACATGAGTAGCGTAAACACAATCACTCATCACATGGATGATGGTTTCAATGTCTGTCCCACAACTAGTGCATACAGGTGAAATCCCCACCCCATGTGAAAGTAGGGATACAATGATGTCCTCTCCACTCCCACAAAGCCTTCCAATCGCCCTCTACGATTTGTAAATTTATATGTTGCAACCTAGGCACTCTAAATGGTAAACTGGTGAGTACTAATATCTCCCTAATACAAAATATCATATATGTCAGCATCGACAAGTGATCTAATAGAAATAACGTGATTCACAATGTTATCTGGCAAGTTATCACTCAGAGAAATAGTGGTGTCAATGAAGTTTTGGGTTCCTAAGTAGAGAAGTTCGTGAGCGTTAGGAGCCCACTTATCCAACCAAGAGTTTGTACGAATTCCATCCCCAATTTGCCAAACCACATGATGTAGAAAATCGCTCCATAACCCTGTTGAAGCTTCCATCACTACAAGAAATCAGGCTTTTAGAGACTGAATATTCAGTCGCTACATCAACAAAATCGGTCACTGATAGATTTAGTGACCGAAATAGCGACCAAAAATAAAAGTGGCTAAAACGCTAGTCGCTAATCCTTTGTGACCGGTCTAGTGACTGATTTTTTGCGACTGCTTTTGTGACTATACATAGAGACTGATTTTGTCACTGAATTTTGAGACGGAATTAGATACTGATATAGAGACGTCTTTGGAGACTGATCCAGTGACGGAATCTAGCCACCGATTTAGACACCCTTTTCTTGGTTGAAATCAGCTAATTTAGTGACTTCTTTTGTGACTGGGTTTGCCACTTAATTAGCCACCGAATTTAGAGACCGAATTTGTGACGGAAATTTATTTATTGTATTATAAATTATAGTCGCTATTTCGGTCGCTAACTGGATTTTTTTTTTATTGTTTGCTGAATAATATACTGGTCACTGTTTTGTGACTAAAAGAATTACAATATTTTTTTTAATTTTGTAATTTTATAACTGACATTTTTATCAGAAGATCAAAATAATTCAATGTAACATGATGAAAGAAATAACATTAACCATTTAATGCTACATACATAAACTAGTCCAAATATAATACTAAGGAACATAGGAGATTTGTGTATTCACAAAAGCCTTTGCTTGGTAGTCTTAACAAAATACATAATACTAACCAAAAGAAATTCCATTATTCCACAACAGAAACATATACCACACCCATCATACAATTTCAAATTGCCTACTTACAATATCTATCACAATATTAAATATCTAATCAAAAGGATCAATTCGCGGATCATGTTCGCTTGCCATAGCCATTCCAGTGCAAAGACATGTTGGACACATGACCTGTAATTAGAATTCAGTATTACAGTTACAACATTACACTCAAGCATAAGTAACAACTACGATATATTGCTACAAACCCGGAAGGTAAGCGAACATATAGCCGATTAATCTAGGTAGCCAAGCTAATTAGTCGATGTCTAGACAACATGAAAAAGTTTTAGAGTTACTATTATCATCATCAAGGGAACAATGCTGACGTGGCCAAACTGTACCCGAGTGTTAATAAGGCACATGTCAAACTGACAGGTCCCAGTTTACGTTAATTGGGTGTTTTAAATAGAATAATGGTAGGAAACTGATTCCATTCGATTGTTTTTATGTTTGGTTGGGACTAGGAGAGACTACGCTCTCTAATTCTTAGAGGTTGCGTTAGTTTCTCTCTGTTTTCATGTAACCAACTTGGTTATTCATTATAATACCAGTTCCATTCAATATATATCGCTTGTCATTTACCCGATTATACCAGATCTATAACAGGTTTCCTTTTACTTAATTTGAAGTTTTAAAAGGGTGATTTATCATTTTCTAGCCAAACAAGTTCCTTTATCATTCTAAACGACAAAGGTTGAACCTTAAGCGATTGTTCATCCAAAACTGAAAGAAATGGCCATTTTTTTAAATTCAATTTTCATTGTATCTTCACTTCAGAATTGCAACCACAATTCTGATCTCATTAAATTGTAAACCATAATTCTTTTATTCATTTCTACTAGCTACTAAAAGTTCAATGTTATATTCGATTTGAAATATAAAGGATATATTTTATCTAAAAAAATAAATGACTTGTTTGAACTTTAAATTAATTTAAAGGACTTCAGGTGCAATTTTGCCATGTTAATGTCATTAAAATGTGAGATCAAGCATTAATTATGTATATTATGGTAGTGTTTAAGTATAATTAGCGCAAAACTAGAAAGAAATGCAACAATACTTCTAAATGTCCAACCTTGCCAGATCCGGAGCAATTTGAACATCTCTCGGTTTTGGGTGGTGATAGAGGCTGATCTCCACCATTGAAGGAGGATACCGGTTCAATGAGGACAAGTGCTCCTGTGCTTGAACATCTAGCACATGCAAGATATCCTGACATGGCAAAAGTATAATAGGAATGTCAACTTTCTTGTAGTTCTGACATGGCAAAAGTATAATAGGAATGTCAACTTTCTTGTAGTTAAATTCAACAGATGAAGTTTTAAAATCTTTAAGTATTTCACAATATTTCAAATAGTAGCAGACAGTTTTTGCTTTGCCATCTCTTCCTTAACAGTTGAAAGCAGTAACAATTTCCATTAAGAAAGGGACAAAAAAAACCACCAAAATGCTTCAATTCCACCATTCAGAAATTTGAATCCAAAAATGTAGATCTCAGAAGTGGTTTTTGAAGTCTTACCAGTACCAAGACAGTATTTGCATCTTTTCTGTTCCTGTTGTTTTACATTGTTTATCTCAACAACCATTAATGCAGAGATTACTCCAACAGCTCCACCAGAGAATGATGCCACAATAGGATCAACCTGACTACAATTTCCAACATAATTTAGTTATTATTATTGGAAAGTCAGAACAATAAATAGAATGAACTGATATTCATTCCAAGATTGATGATCTGACACCAATGGAATATCCCTCTAGATACATAATTTGCAGCTTTTATTATTGATAGAACTTCAAATTTTGAGGCTACATGACTATTGTTTTACATTGCTTCCTTTGCGAAGAATAAGTAAATAGGTAACAATAATCAGGAAATGGACGCTACCTCAACTGCATAGGCAGATGCATATTTTGAATAAAATCTGCATAAGATGTGCCACCTATTCCAAGCTTAAGCTCCAACTGAGAAATTAGACGTGTATGAGACGAGTTCGAATGATCGAAAATGCTTACTACATGCCACAAAAGATGGATATAAAAAGTAAATGTGTACATTGTAGTACTCTTTTTGAGGTAGCATGATCAAAAGGAACATATAATTAAAAACAAAAATTACAGTATCCATCAATTTGCAGTACTTCCTAAGCCTTATCAATAAGAATATTATCATTGCCAAGAATATAGTTAAGGAGAGTGCTTTTAGGTTAAGCAAATATTACTGGCAGTGCACCCAAAAGTAAAGGGTATCAGAGACTTTAATTGGCCAGCAACAGCAATAGCATATGGTATGCTCAAACATTGAACAATTCTGATTTTCGAGTTATTAGTGAGATATTGTAATTTTTGTCTCGGGGTCCCTCTCTTTCCTTGTGTTGTCAATCATGAATAGTGGTTTTTCAAGTTCTCCTACTCTTCAGTGCTATAGCGCCGATATAGCTTCTATTTGACAATGATTTGTTCAAATTCCGCTACAATACAGCTTATAACGCCGCGCCACTATTTGACAACAATGCTCTCTCCTTGAAAAGTCTATTGTTATTATTTCATCAAAGATTGACATTTTTCTTTTTATTTCTTCCTGTTGACAGCCATTAATGAAGTAGAATATGAAATGGTGCACTTTTTGCACCAATGCAAAAGGGTTGAATTCACATCGAGGATAACGTTTCATAAAGTAAAAGTAAATATAGTCAATTGCTTCCGAGAAATTTAATCCAAAGAAAATTGCATAGGAAACTACACAAGCTTGAAAATACAAAAATAAGTCATATAATACTTGTAGTTGATAATATGAGAAAAACCAAAAAGAAGACCGCCAAAAAATGCAAAGTAAAATAGACAAATAAATCTTACACTCGGAGCAAGGAGACCACCGAAAAGAATTATCCCACTAATAAGAGAAAAACAGGTTGCATAATACTGCCTGAGGTTTGCTGAAGTCTGCAGATAACACATGTAGTTGATTACCATTTGCCAATCACTTCAAATTGAAAGCAAATTCTTTATACTCATAATTCAGAATCAGTCACATGAAACTTACCAAAGGAGGCAAGAATGGAATGAATGATGGGAAATTAGGAAGTTCATTCTCTTGCTCTTCTTTAAAAATTCCAAGTTCAACATTTTTAATTCTTTGCTGGATTCTAAGCCTACGAACCTACAAAATAACAAGAGTATATTGTTGATAAGAAAAGGGCATATCCCATAGAGTAAATGCATAAATGGTAATTTTAATTTTCAACAGGATCTTTGTATTAAACTTGGACAGTCAATAAAGAAAAAAAAAAGAATCAAAATAATGGTCAAAATCATAGCCAAAAAATCCATCTAAATTTTATCTATACATGAGCAGAGCAACCATAAGTAATAAAATCAAACTGTAGAACACATAAGTATTAAACTTTCTAGCAAAATTGTTCGTTGTAAGATTTTCATTTTTTAATATGACTCCTACAAGCAACAGTGATCTTAACTGAAAATGTCTATTGTAATAGATAAAAGTCTAAAACCATAAACCCCCAGTGTGATTATATACACTTATACGGAAAGAAAACAATAGTTGTTCTGGAAAACGGTTCAGTTCGGTTCGGTTCGGTTCTAACAGGTTCAGTTCGGTTCTAATAAACTGAAAAACGGTTCAGTTTGGTTCACACACAGTTTTGGTTATAAACCAAACTTTGCCCATCCCTAGATGTATCTATAGGCACCTAACCAGAACCCAAAACAGTCCCAAATAAAACAAACACAATCGAACCTAAAGGAATGAACAGGCCACAAATAAACCCAGCCAGAACACTCACAGCAGCAGCAACAATCACAGACCAATGCCAGCCCCAGCCCCAGCCCACACCAGCAGCAAAAAAAAATACACTCGCCTGCACACACTCGGCTGACAGCACCAGAAACCCACCTGTTATCTCACATAAATTATTAGTTGCGAAGTGTTTCAAAATTGTTTGCATAAGCTATTGTCTTTTTTTTTGAATGGCCAAATGTATTCATGCACCCAAACCTCTCAAGAAGAGAAGCTGGGGCGAAAGAAAGCAGAAAAAAAAACCCCAGCGCTTACAGCAATGCAGGGTACCCAAACACAAGCAAAGGAAAAAACCCTCCCTACAACACCCAAAAACAAGGTACACAGAAACAGAAACAAAAGCCAGGCAACACTTCTCTGCATAAACAAACATAACCAACTGAGTACGACAATGCTGCACACAGTTGGGCTGTTTGTAAACAACACCTAACCACCAAAAACCTCCCATAAAACAAAACACAAACCCTGCCAGGCCATAACAGAAACAAAGAGAAGAGAACCACAGCTCCAGAAAGCCATCCGCAAAGCCAAAAACAAGGACAAAAACAGACCCCCAATTCCACGACACCCGTCTCGCTGTCACAAAACAAAAACTGCTACCTTAAAAGACAATCCCTAGGATCCCAAAGCCATTCGTAAATTGCCAGGCTTTTCCAAAGACTACTAAAAACTCTCTCCTCTTCTATTGCCAAATTCGTGTTTGCCCCCATGAAGCCCTGCAGAATCTTATAAGCTGAACTGACACTAAAAACACCCCCTCTCTCCGGCTTCCACAACCAACTGTCCTCCGCCTCTGTCAACACAAAATCCACTATTAAATCTCTAAGTTGCCAAAGCTGATCTTCCTCCCAAAGAAACAGTTTTATCCGCCAATGAAAATGCCAGTTACTATTATCCTCCCAAGCCACTAGTGTAACGCCCGGAAATTTAATTAATTATTTAATTAAATATTTCTGAGTATTTTCGGAATTAATTGTTGAAAGTATTGAGGTTGGAATTTAATCGGTGTATTTCTATGAAGTATTATTTAATTGGTGGATCGACGAAGTTGTAGAAATAATATTGGATTATTATGTTGTTTGAGTTGTTCAGTGGATAGTCGAGTAATTAAGTTGGTTAAGATGGAGAAATAATATTAGCAATAATATTGATAAAGAAATTATAATAAAAATTAGTTTATTGGTTGGGTTTAATATTTGGTTGCATGAAGTAAAAGTGGGGGGGTGTGAAAGTGAAGCCCAATGGATTACATAAAGGTATTATTATTATTATTATTTGGTTATGAAAAAGAAAGAAAATAGGTTATCAGTAAAAAGAAAAGAAAAGGGTTTGTAAAGAAACAAAAAGAAAAAGGCAGGTTGTACGTAAGAGAAAGAGAATAAGGAGAAGAAGAAGAGACGAGAAAGTGCTGTACGGACAGAGGAGGAAAAGAGGCAAAGTGAAAGCTATGGCAAAAAGGATTCAATCCGGTGGAATGGAGCGGTCTGCAATCTAAGGTAAGTGTAACATCCCGCTTAAATGCGATTATTATCAGTATTAGATGCGATTAAGCAAGCTTGGCAATTAAATAATTATAGGCATGGCAAAATGGTAAATAAGTTATAAAGGGGGGGAAAGTTTGAAAGAGAGAAGTAGAAAAGAGTGATCTACACTCTTCTATTCTCATTTCTTTCTCATTTTTTTCAGCTCACTCTCTCTCCCTCTCCCTTCCCATTCTCACGTCCTCACTCCTTCTCCATTACCTCATCTTTCCATCATCTAATTCTTAAGAGAAACATCACAAGTAAGGTTTGGGTAGCAAAGCTAGAACAAGTGAAAGAAATAAGGAGAAACAAGGAAGATTTTGAGAGAAGTAAAAGATTTAAGCCAAGACTTTGGGGGATCAGAAATAGCAAGCACCAATTAAGGCATAGGTGAGCTCATTTAGGGTTTTAGAACCCATTTCTAGTGCTATTTATGAATTTCCAAGTTATCACAAATCTTAGAGTTAACCCTAGAATTCCTCTTTGTTAATCTTTGCTCATGAGTGTTAATAATTGTTAATTTATGAAAGAAAATCATATTTATCATGTTTGAGAAGCATGGGTACTAGTATTTGGGCAAAAATGGTGGAAATCACGTTTTTACACAGTTTTTACTGATATGGTCGCTGTAGCGACGGACGGTCGCTTGTAGCGACCAAACTGGGATTATCCCTGCCTAGCCGCGCTTGTAGCGACCACACAGGCGCTTGTAGCGACGGTTGTCGCTTGTAGCGAGGAACTGGGCGCTGTAGCGACCAAGTTCTGCCTGTTGTCGCTTGTAGCGACCAGAAGGGCGCTGTAGCGACCAGCCTTGAACAGTTCAACCTAGTTGAGCTGTTCTGGGGGTTCTGGTTCGCGCGTGCATGGCTTTTGGCAACTGATTTTCTATAATACATTTTATAAACTTAAACCACCATTTTAGTTCATTTCAAATGCTTCCAAAGATTAAAATATTACTTGAGCAAAGGTTGTACAAAGCCTGGGAATTCATGAATTAAGCTGCAGGCTTAAGTAAGCCCTAGGAATGACTCATGAGAACGATGGGTCAAGAACCTTGATAGGTTAATAAGATTATTACCAAGTTTCAAGATTAGAACCTTATATAGGTTAAGAGTTCAGAATTAGCAAGTTTAAGCTGTGGCCTTCGATGTTCACGCCAGTGGGACACGAATGGTTCACGTAGAGAATAGACTAAAGATTATTACATTTAAGTCGTGACTTTCATCGTTCACGCCAGTGGGACATGAAATGTTCACGTTTCAGCTCATAGATTATTTATTCGCGTCTTCCGTCGTTCACGCCAGTGGGACACGGGAGGTATACGCACCAGTTAAAACTTATATTAAGTCGTGTCTTCTGTTGTTCACGCCAGTGGGACACAGGAGGTTCACGCCAGTGGGACGTGTCATTCCGCAAGGATGACCGCACGACGACAAGAGGAGTCCGGTGTTAGCCTGATATGATAGGAATTTTCACCGGTTATCAGGGGAATGTGCTTCGGGGTTACTCCACCCGGGGGCATTCCGTAAAATGAACTCAGATAACATTGTTTGTTCAACGCTAACAGCTAACATAAGATCAGTTAATACTATATTACTTCATCAGTCAGAAATTTTCACTCAGACAGTTATCAGATATCAGTTAGCAGCTATCAGACGGTGATCCTAGGACTCCCCTTGATCACCAGATTATCAGAAACAGACAGATAGCCCCTATGAGCAAGATTGAGACTTGGCGATCATAGGTATCCCCGAGTTCGCCGAGGTAGGCACGGCAACCCTAGGTTCCCCGAGGTTGCCAAACAGTAGGTAGGGTAGGAGCTCACTGAGACTTTATGTCTCATCCCTTTCCTTCTGGTGCAGGTTCTTCGCAGGTAGCACGAAGAAAAGGTAAAGAGAAAGCTACGGAATGATCGTGCTGCTCATGTTTTGTAGTTCTATAATATTGTATCATGATGTATATGAATATTATGGAGAATGTTTAGTAACGGATTTAAGGATTGTAATCAAAGACTTATGTTTGTATAATTATCAAACAATTTTCTGTATTGTATTTAAATGTATCCAATATCAGTTTAACACTCTCGCTAATATACTAGTTAAAATTAGTATGGGTGTTACAATTGGTATCAGAGCAGGTCGATTCAGACCGTGCCTTGGGTCATTAAAGTACAATCCAAGTTATGGACCTTTTGGATCCAGGACATTATTCTAGATGTTATGTTCAGTTAAAACTGATCACTTTGACTTGTATATGACAGCTAGGATAAGATGTCTGGGAGAAGAAGAGGTAGACCCCGTACTAATCAAGCTAGCGATGAAAGTGGGGGACCCAGTCAGAATTCATGGGAACAGATGATGCAACAACAACAGGCCTGGCAACAACAATACCAAGAGCAACAAGCTCAGAATGCATTACAGTATCAGCAAATGATGCTGATGATGCAACAGCAGTCTCAGCAACAAGCTCAAGCTCAACAACAGTGGATGGAAATGATGCAACAAGGACAAGGTTTCCATCCACAGCCACCACCCCCTCCAGTAATTGGTAATCCAGTGTTCCGGGAGTATAACAGGCATCACCCTCCGGAGTTCAATGGAGAAGGTGAACCACAAGAAGCAAGAAAGTGGATTAAGCAGATGGAGAAGATTTTTAGGATGGCTGAATGTTCAGAGGAAGATAAAGTGGTCTACGCTACCAACCAACTCAGAGGCGCAGCAGAAGATTGGTGGGAATCTGCTCAGCGCAGGATGGAAGCCAATGGTGTAGAAGTGAATTGGGAGAACTTTAAAGGAGTAATGTTAGAAAAGTATTTACCTTTGTCCTACAAGGTAAAGAAGGAACAAGAGTTCTTAGAATTGAAGCAGGGTGGTATGTCAGTAGCTGAATTTACAAAGAAGTTTGAGGAGCTGTCTTATTATTCCACACACAATGAGTATGCCGAAAATGAAGTGTGGAAGATGAATCAGTATAAAAGAGGTTTAAGGGGTGAGATTGATACAGCAGTTAGCCTTCAGAGAACTGCGAGTTATGACGAGCTGGTGCATGATAGCTTAGTGGTTGAGGCAGGACTTGCAAAGGCCTCGAAGGAAAGAGCAGCAGCTTATGAAAAGAAGAAAAGCAGGATGTCAGATAAGTATCACGATAAGCTTAAGCCGAAAGGATCTCCTCAGAGAGGGAAACAGACCTACTCTCCACAACATAATCCTTTGAGGACTAATCCTACTTGCAAGACATGTGGTAGAATGCATAAAGGAGAGTGCTTGGTTGGAGCTGGAATTTGTTATGGATGTAAACAGCCAGGGCATTTCATATCAGAGTGTCCAAACAGACGTGGTAAAGGATCAGCTGAAGGAACAACTACTAGTAAGGGCAGAGTGTACTCTCTTGACGGCGCCAAGGCTTCGGCCAATGAAGATTTAATTGCCGGTATGTGTTATTTGGGTACAAATCCAGTAAAAGTTCTTTTTGATTGCGGCGCTACATGTTCTTTTATTTCCTATAAATGTGTGGAGACGTTGCAATTACCCTTGTCTCCGTTGAACCCTCCAATGTTAGTATCAACCGCTACTGAAGGCGGAATTGAGGCTAAGTATGTTTGTGAAAGCTGTCCTATCACTGTGTCTAGCAAGACCTACTATGTTGATTTAGTTTGTCTCCCGATGGAGCAATTGGATGTGATTCTAGGCATGGATTGGCTTTCTGCTAACCATGTGTATATAGGATGTTCAGAGAAGAGTATTTATATGCCGACCAGTGATACGGCGGAAGGTGTGGCTTTGTCTGAATTGATTAACCGCACCCACCAGTTAATTCAATTCATTTGTGCTCAAGATAAGGGATTCTATGTGATGCTCACTGTGGCTTCAGAATCAGAGTTAAGCCCCAGTGATATTCCTATTGTAAATGAATACTTAGATGTCTTCCCTTCAGAAGTATCTAGTTTGCCTCCAGAGCGTGAGGTAGAGTTTTCAATTGATTTGATTCCAGGAGCGGAGCCAGTATCTGTGGCACCGTACAGAATGTCACCAACAGAACTGAAAGAGCTGAAGTCTCAACTCGAAGAATTAATTCAGAAGCATTTTATTCGACCCAGTGTATCACCTTGGGGTGCTCCAGTCTTGTTAGTCAAGAAAAAGGACGGAAGTATGAGGTTGTGTATTGACTACCGCCAACTAAACAAAGTGACTATCAAGAACAGGTATCCTCTTCCAAGGATTGATGATCTCCTCGACCAGCTCAAGGGAGCAACAGTATTTTCCAAGATTGATCTTCGATCGGGTTATCATCAGATCCGTATTAAATCTTCAGATGTGTCAAAAACGGCGTTTCGAACGCGTTATGGGCACTATGAATTTCTAGTTATGCCTTTCGGTGTAACTAATGCCCCAGCAGTATTTATGGATTATATGAACAGGATATTCCAGCCCTATCTTGATCAATTTGTGGTGATTTTCATTGATGACATCTTAATCTATTCTAAGGATCCTCAGGAGCATGCTCAGCATTTGAGAATTGTATTGGATGTCCTTAGAGACAAGCAGCTGTATGCTAAGTTTAGCAAATGTGAATTCTGGTTATCTGAGATTAAGTTCTTGGGTCATGTTATTTCTCAAGGAGGAGTAGCTGTTGATCCATCTAAAGTTGAGGCTGTTCTCAATTGGGAAAGACCGAAGAATGTAGCTGAAGTCAGGAGCTTTATAGGCTTGGCAGGTTATTATCGAAGATTTATCATGAAGTTTTCTCAGATTGCTTTACCCCTGTCACGCCTCACCAGAAAAGATGTACCCTTTATTTGGAATGATGAATGTGAAGAAAGTTTCAGAGTTTTAAAGAAGAAATTGACTAAGGCCCCCGTATTGGCAATACCAGATCCTGAAAGGAGATACACCGTTTTCTGCGATGCATCTTCCAAGGGACTGGGAAGTGTTCTCATGCAAGGAGAAAATGTAATAGCTTATGCCTCTAGACAGCTCAAGACCCATGAGGAGAATTACCCCACTCATGATCTTGAGTTAGCAGCCATAGTTTTTGCATTGAAGATATGGAGACATCACTTGTATGGTGCGCAATTTGATTTGTTCAGCGACCATAAGAGTTTGAAGTATTTGTTTGATCAACGAGATCTGAATATGAGGCAAAGGCGATGGATGGAGTATTTGAAAGATTTTGATTTTGATCTGAAGTACCATCCAGGAAAGGCTAATGTGGTAGCAGACGCCTTGAGTCGGAAGGCTTTAGTCAAAGCTGAGGTGATGATGCACACGTGTGGACTGTATGAGAAGTTTAGAGACCTTAACCTCCATGTTACTTATTTGGATGGTGGTATTTTGTTAAACAAGTTAGATATTTCATGTGATCTACGATCTAGGATTGCACAAGCGCAAAGCATGGATATGGACCTTCAAAGGAAAATTAGCCAGCCGGAGTTTTCTTTTGCACCTGATGGAACATTATTGTTTGAGGGAAGGGTTTATGTCCCGAACGATGAAGAATTGAAAAGGTTAATTCTAGAAGAGGCGCATAAGAGCAGCTTCAGCATTCACCCAGGAACCACCAAAATGTATCAAGATTTGAAAAGAGATTATTGGTGGCCTAGCATGAAAAGAGATGTTGCAGAGTTTGTGGCAAGATGCATTGTTTGTCAGCAAGTGAAGATTGAGCACCAAAGGCCTGCAGGGATGTTAGTACCTTTGGAGATTCCACAATGGAAATGGGAAGATATAACCATGGATTTTGTGAGTGGATTACCTCGAACTCAGCGAGGACATGACTCCATATGGGTAATAGTGGACCGGTTAACCAAATCAGCTCATTTCCTGCCGATTAAGACTACGTACCGAGCCTCGCAGTATGCGGAATTGTTTATTTCTGAGATAGTGAAACTCCATGGTGTACCAGCCAGTATTGTATCAGATCGAGATCCAATTTTCACATCACACTTTTGGAAAGCCTTTCAGAAGGCGTTGGGGACAAGATTAAAGATGAGCACGTCCCATCATCCTCAAACAGACGGACAATCAGAAAGGACCATTCAGACGTTGGAGGATATGTTACGTGCATGTGTTCTAGAAGATGGAGGAAGTTGGAACAATCATCTACCATTGATTGAATTCTCTTACAACAACAGTTACCATTCTAGCATTGGAATGGCACCATATGAAGCTCTGTATGGTAGGAAATGTAGAACCCCGCTTTGTTGGGCTGAAGTTGGAGATAAGAGCATTTTGGGTCCAGAGATCATTCAGGAGACGACTCAAAAGATTAAGTTTATTCAAGATAAGATGAGAACGGCACAGAGTCGCCAGAAAAGTTATGCTGATAGGAGGCGAAGACCTTTAGAGTTTGAAGAAGGAGACCATGTATTTCTTAAAGTTACTCCTAAGTTGGGCTTGAGAGGAGCTTTCAGGACCAAGAAGCTTTGTCCGAGATATGTTGGACCGTTTCAGATACTTCGACGCGTTGGTCCGGCAGCTTATCAGTTGGCGCTGCCACCAGCCATGTCAGGATTACATGATGTCTTTCATGTCTCACAATTAAGGAAATTCATTCCTGATCCTTTTCAACCAGTGGAGCTAGATAGTATTGATTTGAGATCGGACTTGACCTTTCAACCTGAGCCAGAACAGATAATCGATCGCGATGTTAAGACTTTGCGGAACAAAGAGATTCCTATAGTTAAGGTTGTATGGAAAGGTTCTCCTGACGGCGAAGCAACGTGGGAGCTGGAGTCAGATATGCAAGCAACCTATCCTCATTTATTTTCAGGTAATTTCTAAATTTCGAGGACGAAATTTCTTTAAGGGGGGTAGATTGTAACATCCCGCTTAAATGCGATTATTATCAGTATTAGATGCGATTAAGCAAGCTTGGCAATTAAATAATTATAGGCATGGCAAAATGGTAAATAAGTTATAAAGGGGGGGAAAGTTTGAAAGAGAGAAGTAGAAAAGAGTGATCTACACTCTTCTATTCTCATTTCTTTCTCATTTTTTTCAGCTCACTCTCTCTCCCTCTCCCTTCCCATTCTCACGTCCTCACTCCTTCTCCATTACCTCATCTTTCCATCATCTAATTCTTAAGAGAAACATCACAAGTAAGGTTTGGGTAGCAAAGCTAGAACAAGTGAAAGAAATAAGGAGAAACAAGGAAGATTTTGAGAGAAGTAAAAGATTTAAGGCAAGACTTTGGGGGATCAGAAATAGCAAGCACCAATTAAGGCATAGGTGAGCTCATTTAGGGTTTTAGAACCCATTTCTAGTGCTATTTATGAATTTCCAAGTTATCACAAATCTTAGAGTTAACCCTAGAATTCCTCTTTGTTAATCTTTGCTCATGAGTGTTAATAATTGTTAATTTATGAAAGAAAATCATATTTATCATGTTTGAGAAGCATGGGTACTAGTATTTGGGCAAAAATGGTGGAAATCACGTTTTTACACAGTTTTTACTGATATGGTCGCTGTAGCGACGGACGGTCGCTTGTAGCGACCAAACTGGGATTATCCCTGCCTAGCCGCGCTTGTAGCGACCACACAGGCGCTTGTAGCGACGGTTGTCGCTTGTAGCGAGGAACTGGGCGCTGTAGCGACCAAGTTCTGCCTGTTGTCGCTTGTAGCGACCAGAAGGGCGCTGTAGCGACCAGCCTTGAACAGTTCAACCTAGTTGAGCTGTTCTGGGGGTTCTGGTTCGCGCGTGCATGGCTTTTGGCAACTGATTTTCTATAATACATTTTATAAACTTAAACCACCATTTTAGTTCATTTCAAATGCTTCCAAAGATTAAAATATTACTTGAGCAAAGGTTGTACAAAGCCTGGGAATTCATGAATTAAGCTGCAGGCTTAAGTAAGCCCTAGGAATGACTCATGAGAACGATGGGTCAAGAACCTTGATAGGTTAATAAGATTATTACCAAGTTTCAAGATTAGAACCTTATATAGGTTAAGAGTTCAGAATTAGCAAGTTTAAGCTGTGGCCTTCGATGTTCACGCCAGTGGGACACGAATGGTTCACGTAGAGAATAGACTAAAGATTATTACATTTAAGTCGTGACTTTCATCGTTCACGCCAGTGGGACATGAAATGTTCACGTTTCAGCTCATAGATTATTTATTCGCGTCTTCCGTCGTTCACGCCAGTGGGACACGGGAGGTATACGCACCAGTTAAAACTTATATTAAGTCGTGTCTTCTGTTGTTCACGCCAGTGGGACACAGGAGGTTCACGCCAGTGGGACGTGTCATTCCGCAAGGATGACCGCACGACGACAAGAGGAGTCCGGTGTTAGCCTGATATGATAGGAATTTTCACCGGTTATCAGGGGAATGTGCTTCGGGGTTACTCCACCCGGGGGCATTCGTAAAATGAACTCAGATAACATTGTTTGTTCAACGCTAACAGCTAACATAAGATCAGTTAATACTATATTACTTCATCAGTCAGAAATTTTCACTCAGACAGTTATCAGATATCAGTTAGCAGCTATCAGACGGTGATCCTAGGACTCCCCTTGATCACCAGATTATCAGAAACAGACAGATAGCCCCTATGGGCAAGATTGAGACTTGGCGATCATAGGTATCCCCGAGTTCGCCGAGGTAGGCACGGCAACCCTAGGTTCCCCGAGGTTGCCAAACAGTAGGTAGGGTAGGAGCTCACTGAGACTTTATGTCTCATCCCTTTCCTTCTGGTGCAGGTTCTTCGCAGGTAGCACGAAGAAAAGGTAAAGAGAAAGCTACGGAATGATCGTGCTGCTCATGTTTTGTAGTTCTATAATATTGTATCATGATGTATATGAATATTATGGAGAATGTTTAGTAACGGATTTAAGGATTGTAATCAAAGACTTATGTTTGTATAATTATCAAACAATTTTCTGTATTGTATTTAAATGTATCCAATATCAGTTTAACACTCTCGCTAATATACTAGTTAAAATTAGTATGGGTGTTACAGTAAGGGTGGGGTTCTTACATTCTAAGGGATTGCATAATGATGGGGTATGGTAGACTCTAGGTATATGTGATTGTATGGATTTTGATCCTTTTGTTCAATTCATGAGGTCTGTGATTTTGATGATGAAATTGGCAAGATACATGTTGTTGTTGATTTGTGGTTATTGATGATTGTTGTTGTTAATGTCATATTATGAATTGGGTATGAATTATGTTGAGTTGTTGTTGTTGATTGTGATGATTTTGAATGAATGAGAAGTTTGAATAATATAAGTTGCTTTTCCTGAGTTTTCTTATCTCTGCCCCGAATTTTGAAATAAAAACTGGTATTGATCGGTACAGAATTGGTCTTAGGTGTAAACACAAAAGTTGTAGGTATGGATGTTAGTTTTTTAATGCCGTTGGTCTGACGTCAAAACGGTTTATAGAACTTGAGTTATGGTCAAATTACTGCACGTAGGTCACAGTGAATTTTTATGGACTTTCTGCACAACTTTTCCGAATTTGAAACAAAAACTGGTATTGATCGGTACAGAATTGACCTTGGGTGTAAACATGAAGGTTTTAGATAATTTTGTTAGCTTTCCAGTGGCTTTGGTTTGACGTGAAAATGACTTTTAGTTTTTGAGTTATGATGAAAATACTCCAAGGAGGTCTTAGTGAAATTGTACGGTGACAGCATTCTCTGTTTCATGTTTTGCGTCTTTTTCACACGTCTCTGTTTTAAATTGGTCTTTGGTATAAACATGAAAGTTGTTGATAATTGTGATATCTTTCTAGTATCCTTGGTTTGACATGGAAATATGTTATGTATAATTTGTTATGGTTTTACAAAATTGTATGATGAATTGTTGATGTTTGAATACGATGTTATATAATGAATTGTTGATGTTTGAATACGATGTTATATGACGTTGTTTATGATTGATCGGTTTGCGATGATGACGTGAAAGCAGTGCTACTGCTGTAATTGTGAATTTGAATGACAGTGATGTAGCCTTATATGACAGTGATGTGGTTTATGTATGATGCTTGCATGTGTTTTGTTGTTTCATTTTAGAAGTCTCATTCATTGCATCTGGTGACGATGGCCTGAAATTTTGGTAAAGCGACGTAGCCTTGTTTGGCAAAGTGACGTGGGGCTCCGGCCTGACATGCCCTATTTGGCATTATTTTGCGACGTTTGGTACCACATGCATATAGGTGAAGTCGGGTCTCATTGCATTATGTGTCGATGATAAATTGTTATAACCGTGACGTGTGGCGATGTTCATGATGTGCTTGATGTGATGATGTTGAATATTGGTGATGATGATTGTTTATGAAAATGATGTGTGAACATGAATAAAATGATTGGTGAGATAATGAAGTATGATCCTGTGCTTATGTTTTTACTTGCTCATTATTATGCTTTCGTTTATATTGTTTGATATCTCACCCCTTCTGCTGATGTTTCCCCTACCATGGGAAATGGGCAGGTACTTAAGAATAGCTATGGAAGTTGAAGTAACTTTATGAAGTCTCTAGTTGCTGTTAGTTCAAGTTGGTGTCTTGCTCTGATACGTAGCACTCGGGGAAATAGTTGTTATTATTTCAGTTGTTGTATTCTAAGTTAAAATTTATTTCAGTTGAAGAAAAATATTAAGTGGAATTTTGTTAAGTACTTTGTCGTTTAAAAGATGTTTCTAAGTTGATTCTAAATCATAAGATGAAGTTTGAATTCATGCTGAATAAAGTTGTGATTTCGAATGCTATGTATCAATGTTAAATGAAATACAGGTTGTTTTGTTGTTTTATGTTGAAATGTGACATCCCATGTTTGTTGGAAGTTTTTAAAATACTCTGATTTTCGTTTATATTTACCGGGTAGATTTGGGGTGTTACAATTGGTATCAGAGCAGGTCGGTCTGTCCGGCCAATGTTGTTTGTCCCTTAGTACTCGACATGTGTGTGAAACACTGTCGGTACTTGTTTGTTAGCTCATAGTCGTTGTCTGCAGGAGTTGGTTTGGAATAAGTGGGGGAGAAGCTTGCCTCCCGGACGTGTTGATAGTATGTAGAAGTTGGTTCGAGGTGATGTTGATTGTAAGAGTGCAAACGTTATTGAAGCGATGTTGTTGGGAACCGGCGAGAGTATGGACTCATGAATTCGTATCAGTCGAGTTTGAGATGTGTGTAGATTATGGATGGTGAATTAATTGAGAATGAGGAATTATTCCAATGGAAGTGATAGTTGATGGATTAATTCGGTAGATGGTATGTCTTGAGTGTAGTTGGATTAAATTCGGGTGATTTTCGTAGTTGGATGAAAAGAAAGGATGTTGGTAGATCTTGGAAGCGAGAGGGAGAGATGGGACTTATGTTCATCAACCTCAAATTCTGATTTTTACAATTATGGAGCAGCTGTCAGTAAAAGGGGCATAACTTTTTACTCGTGTTTCTGATGGAAGCGATTCTGGACTTTTTGGAAAGCTCAAGAAATTCCCTACAGTTTGCATATAAGATTTGTCTTCAGGAAGTTTGTGAAGAGGAAGAAAAGTGCATTTTAATGTTTGGGTCTGATGCTGATTTTTGGAAAATTCTGCATACGGGAATTCTGGACCAGTCCCATTGCAAGGATGATAACTTTTTACTCGTAACTCGGATTTGGGAGATTCTTGAAGTTCTGGAATCTACACGAAATTCCCTTCATTTTGGAATATAATTTTGTGCTTGGGAGGTCTGTATTGGAAGATATAATTGTGTTTGAAGTTGGGTGATTCTTGCTGAAAATTGAAAAGGTGAAGAAGGGTGTAAGATATGGATAAGGAATGAAACGTTGGTATTTGTAAGAATGCGAAGGTATCGGAAAATGCATGGAGATGCAATTTATGTTGAATAAGAATGATTATAGTGACGGATTGTGGTAGACTTCATTGTGGAATATTAGTGAGTAATTATAATGAGTTGCTGAAGTTGTTGGAAATGCGAAGAATGAGATTTCAAGGATAGGAAGTGTTGGTAATGACCTAAAAGAAATTATGTCTGATGTTATCGTCAGAGGTGTATTAGTATGTAGCTGCAAGACGTCGGTGTTAGCATGTTCAGATGATTTTGGGAATTGTTGAAGTATGGTGCTTTTGGGTGACGTGAGTATAAGTTGGAAAAGAACTCTATTGTAGTTAGTAACGATAGTTTATGCTCCATTACGGTTGTCGGATATCTCGACAAATTGAGGACTTGATCACCCTTAATCTCTTGTTGATAGTAGACGAGATCGTGTTGGATGGTGTAGATTTGACTTGCTATCTTGATAGTGCATGAAGTGAATAATGTTATATCGTGTTTGTGTGAATTAATAAGGGAGTGGATAGGAAAGAGTCGAGAAGTATTGAACGATTCAGAGTAGAGGATTTATATGCGAGCTAACGTCGCAAAGTGAAAGATTGAGGATATTAAGTTAACGATGATGTTATGATGGATGTTAAAGAAAGTCCGAACTTAAATTAAGACTTGTAACCCATGTAGTTGATGGAAATTTTAATGAGTACGATGACTTAAGATAGATTATCAGAGTTGCGCAGCAGAAGTGTATGTAGCGCAGTTGCTATAAGTATACGACTCTACATGTTTGATTTGGTGAGTTATGGATGTGAGAATTATGTGTCAAGGTGTTTTGATGTCGAAGATGTTGTTAAGATAATAATGTGACGTTGTATGTCGAGGTATAAGAGTGTGATGGATGTTGCTCCTTAAATGATGGTGTGTTGGAATATAGTTGAAGATGGTAGTGTCGGATAGATTTTCGAGGACGAAAATATCCTAAGTGGGGGAGAGTTGTAACGCCCGGAAATTTAATTAATTATTTAATTAAATATTTCTGAGTATTTTCGGAATTAATTGTTGAAAGTATTGAGGTTGGAATTTAATCGGTGTATTTCTATGAAGTATTATTTAATTGGTGGATCGACGAAGTTGTAGAAATAATATTGGATCATTATGTTGTTTGAGTTGTTCAGTGGATAGTCGAGTAATTAAGTTGGTTAAGATGGAGAAATAATATTAGCAATAATATTGATAAAGAAATTATAATAAAAATTAGTTTATTGGTTGGGTTTAATATTTGGTTGCATGAAGTAAAAGTGGGGGGTGTGAAAGTGAAGCCCAATGGATTACATAAAGGTATTATTATTATTATTATTTGGTTATGAAAAAGAAAGAAAATAGGTTATCAGTAAAAAGAAAAGAAAAGGGTTTGTAAAGAAACAAAAAAAGAAAAAGGCAGGTTGTACGTAAGAGAAAGAGAATAAGGAGAAGAAGAAGAGACGAGAAAGTGCTGTACGGACAGAGGAGGAAAAGAGGCAAAGTGAAAGCTATGGCAAAAAGGATTCAATCCGGTGGAATGGAGCGGTCTGCAATCTAAGGTAAGGGTGGGGTTCTTACATTCTAAGGGATTGCATAATGATGGGGTATGGTAGACTCTAGGTATATGTGATTGTATGGATTTTGATCCTTTTGTTCAATTCATGAGGTCTGTGATTTTGATGATGAAATTGGCAAGATACATGTTGTTGTTGATTTGTGGTTATTGATGATTGTTGTTGTTAATGTCATATTATGAATTGGGTATGAATTATGTTGAGTTGTTGTTGTTGATTGTGATGATTTTGAATGAATGAGAAGTTTGAATAATATAAGTTGCTTTTCCTGAGTTTTCTTATCTCTGCCCCGAATTTTGAAATAAAAACTGGTATTGATCAGTACAGAATTGGTCTTAGGTGTAAACACAAAAGTTGTAGGTATGGATGTTAGTTTTCTAATGCCGTTGGTCTGACGTCAAAACGATTTATAGAACTTGAGTTATGGTCAAATTACTGCACGTAGGTCACAGTGAATTTTTATGGACTTTCTGCACAACTTTTCCGAATTTGAAACGAAAACTGGTATTGATCGGTACAGAATTGGCCTTGGGTGTAAACATGAAGGTTTTAGATAATTTTGTTAGCTTTCCAGTGGCTTTGGTTTGACGTGAAAATGACTTTTAGTTTTTGAGTTATGATGAAAATACTCCAAGGAGGTCTTAGTGAAATTGTACGGTGATAGCATTCTCTGTTTCATGTTTTGCGTCTTTTTCACACGTCTCTGTTTTAAATTGGTCTTTGGTATAAACATGAAAGTTGTTGATAATTGTGATATCTTTCTAGTATCCTTGGTTTGACATGGAAATATGTTATGTATAATTTGTTATGGTTTTACAAAATTGTATGATGAATTGTTGATGTTTGATTACGATGTTATATGATGAATTGTTGATGTTTGAATACGATGTTATATGACGTTGTTTATGATTGATCGGTTTGCGATGATGACGTGAAAGCAGTGCTACTGCTGTAATTGTGAATTTGAATGACAGTGATGTAGCCTTATATGGCAGTGATGTGGTTTATGTATGATGCTTGCATGTGTTTTGTTGTTTCATTTTAGAAGTCTCATTCATTGCATCTGGTGACGATGGCCTGAAATTCTGGTAAAGCGACGTAGCCTTGTTTGGCAAAGTGACGTGGGGCTCCGGCCTGACATGCCCTATTTGGCATTATTTTGCGACGTTTGGTACCACATGCATATAGGTGAAGTCGGGTCTCATTGCATTATGTGTCGATGATAAATTGTTATAACCGTGACGTGTGGCGATGTTCATGATGTGCTTGATGTGATGATGTTGAATATTGGTGATGATGATTGTTTATGAAAATGATGTGTGAACATGAATAAAATGATTGGTGAGATAATGAAGTATGATCCTGTGCTTATGTTTTTACTTGCTCATTATTATGCTTTCGTTTATATTGTTTGATATCTCACCCCTTCTGCTGATGTTTCCCCTACCATGGGAAATGGGCAGGTACTTAAGAATAGCTATGGAAGTTGAAGTAACTTTATGAAGTCTCTAGTTGCTGTTAGTTCAAGTTGGTGTCTTGCTCTGATACGTAGCACTCGGGGAAATAGTTGTTATTATTTCAGTTGTTGTATTCTAAGTTAAAATTTATTTCAGTTGAAGAAAAATATTAAGTGGAATTTTGTTAAGTACTTTGTCGTTTAAAAGATGTTTCTAAGTTGATTCTAAATCATAAGATGAAGTTTGAATTCATGCTGAATAAAGTTGTGATTTCGAATGCTATGTATCAATGTTAAATGAAATACAGGTTGTTTTGTTGTTTTATGTTGAAATGTGACATCCCATGTTTGTTGGAAGTTTTTAAAATACTCTGATTTTCGTTTATATTTACCGGGTAGATTTGGGGTGTTACAGCATCCCCCAATCTCTGCACATCACAGTGCACGTTTTTATTGTTCAACCATTGAGATTGCAAGGATTGATCCCCAAGCTTGGCCAATTGCAATCCAGCCTTGTTTCTCATCATTTCTATCCAAAGACCATTGAATTTGTGGCTGAAATCAGTCAAACCTTTAACCCTTGGCACACACTACAAGAAAACATGAATTTAGCCTCAGATTTTAGCGTCGGCCACCGACACCGACGCTAATTGCGTCCAATTAGAGTCGGCCCAACCCACTCTACATGTATTTATGATTTTTCTTTTTTTTTTAATAATATTAGAGTGGGCCTAACCCACGCAACATGTTAGGGACCCACATATGACTTTTTAAAAGAACATTAGAGTCGGCCTAGCCGACTCTATTCTTTTTGCTAATAAAAGTTTAATTTTTTATTTATTCAAGTCAACAAAATTTTACCCTAAATTTTTTCCCTCTCTTTTTTACACACTTACTCACAAAAAAAATCCCAAAATCTTTTCCCTCTCTTTTTTTCACACTTACTCACCAAAAAAATAAAATCACTTATCAAAATAATCCACACCACTCATCTAATCTCAACTCTTTTTTCATCATTCAAAATTAAATAATCACTTATCAAAATAAAATCACTTCAGCTATTCACTCCATCTTCCATACGCGTACGACCTCACCTCAGGTTCAGGTTCAGGTTCACTCCATCTTCCATACGCGTACCTCACTTCAGGTTCACTTCCTTCACCCATAACAAACCCTAATTCATCTTCTTAATCATTCACTTAATCGTTCACTTCGCGGCACCCTTCTTAATCAATTTTGGCTCTTAATCGTTCACTTACCCTTCTTAATCGTTCATTCACTTAATATTCCAGCTCTTCCAAAATCGATTTTGGCTCTTTCTCTTCAATCTCTTTCCAAAATCTTCTCTTTAGATTCGCAGTTTTTTCATTCCAGGTATTGTTTTACTTATTAGGGTAAGTGATATGGTGATTTGGGGGAATCTGAATGTATGTTGATAAAATTTTAGTCTTTTGTTTATTTATGTTATGAGTTTTTTGATATGATATTGAACTGTTGTTAGTATGATAAAGTGGTTGAATTGTGGTGTTATTATATGTTTCTGATTATTGATGACTGTTATATTAATTTGTTGTTGGATTTTTACTCTGAAGACATAGAATTCTAAACTGGTTTTTTCTTATGAATACATAGAATGGTATACTGGTTTTTGGTGTTGCAGTTACTGATTATATGACACAGGATTCTCAAAACCATGGATATAATTATACCATACTAATTGAAATAGTTGTTCGCACTTCAAAGTTCCAATCCTAGATCAGTTGTGTTTGTTTTGATTTAGTCATCGTTCGTTCTTTTATGCTTCTACCTGGCATCTTTGATTCAAAAGCTTAACTCAATGAATTCGAGTTTTCTTCAGGTTTTTAGTAATCTTTATGCTTACTATTGATTTTGTGGCTATTATTTGTAGATTTGGTAAAGTTTTGAGATTTGAATGGTTTTCGTGTGTTTTGTTTACAAATCTGAGTGGTTTTGTTTACACTCTTCATGTAATTTGATGAAATTATCTAGTTTCTACTTTGTGCTTTTCATTTTGGTGGAAGAATCTTAGGAAGTTTAGACATTGTTATTGAAACTTCTAGTTATTGTTGGTATTACCTTACTTTGATAGAATTTTATATGATTTTACTTTATTGCCGCTGTGTTTCCGACCCTTACAATCGTAGGTTTCTCCTCTCCTTCAATCGTTAACCCTTCTTCCTTTTTTTTTTTGATATTGATGTTTGTTTTTGCAGATTAAATGTAAAAGATGGGATGGGTCAAGGTGTGCTTTCTTAATTTTTCAGCTTATAACAACAAAGGTATGTGCCTAATTTGACAAATTATGATTTTTTTATATATAATTTATGAATCCCTGCTTGTTATAGTTATGAATCCCTGCTTGTTATATGATTTTTTTATATATAATTTATGAATCCCTGCTTTTTATATATAAGGAATGTTTCGAAACAAGTCTGTAAAGGTTTGTCACGTCGGAATGTTAACTACCCACCTCTTGTTTTCTCTCAAAATTCTATTTTTCCTGTTAATAACGAAGTTTTGTGTAACTTTGGAAAGGAAAATGGAAGTGGGCGTGTGAATAAATCTAGGTTTCAGTTAGTTGAGAATTTTGGCGGGTGTTGTTGTTCTAATATGCAACATTTTGATGCAAAGGGTTATTCTAGTGTTGCTGAGGCGGTTTCTTCTACTGATGTTGAGGATGAGAGGAATTTTCACAATTCGGATTTTCGATTTGATGCTGAAAGATATTCTAATGTTACTGAGACGCTTTCTTCAACCGACGTCGAGGAAGATGATCTTGCTGTGATTGATGATGAATTTAAAGAGTTGTTGGAGGAGATGGAGAGAGAAGATAAGAGGAAGATTGATGATTTTATGTTAAAAAATGAGGGGATTTTGCATAACGATGCGGAAAAAGGTGATTCTGCCCCGGTTGATGATGAAATTAACGAGTTGTTGAAGGAGATGAAGAGAGAAGAGAGGAGGCAGAATGCTGGGTTTAGGTGGAATGGTTTGGCAGAGGGGAAATACAAGGAGTTGAGAAAAAGACAAGTAAAGATTGAGACTGAACTTTGGCAGGAAGCTGCAATGGAATACAAAGAGCTTTTGATGGATATGTGTGAACAGAAGTTGGCACCTAATTTGCCTTACATGAAGTCATTGTTTCTTGGTTGGTTTGAGCCTCTAAGGGATGCTATTGAGAATGAGCAAGAGATGTATCGAAATGGGAAGAAGAGGACAGCTTATGCGCCTTACTTTCTTCAGTTGCCATCAGATAAGATGGCTGTAATTACTATGCATAAGATGATGGCGTTGTTGATGGCAGGAACTGAGAAAGAATTCGTTGGCAGTGCTAGGGTTGTACAGGCCGTGTGCAGTGTAGGTGATTCCATTGAGCAAGAGGTGAGACAGATTGCATTTATGTTATTTTTTTTTGTTTGCACTTCAAGTGTTATTAATAGCATAAATATGTTGATCGAAATAGTTCAAATTACTCAGTTTCATACTTGTTTCGACCGAGAAACATCCTTAGAAAACTCATGAGTGCCTGTAGGAAGTTTAAAAGGTATTGGGGGAGAAGAGAGATTAGTATTTCAAGTAGGCAAAGATCTACTTAGTGATCTATAATGTTAAAATTTTATGTCTTTTCATTATGTTTTTTATTTTAAGTTTTTTATATCATTATTTAAAAATGTGTTTAGAGGTAGGAATGTTAGGTAATTCCTTACATGCTAGGTAACTGTGGCTTTATTTGATTGGAACTGAGGGTGGGAATCCCAAAATAGGGATGAGATAGGGACAAGGCTTTTGTGGGGATTTTTGTGCGAATGAACCCAAAATGGGGGAGTGCATAACCTGCTATTCAACCTGTTCCACATTTTCCCTCGCTCCCTGGAAACCACATTCACATTCGGATATGTGCAAGTGAGTATGCAGAATGTAGTTATAAGACTTGATTATAACAACAAAATTTTCATCCTTTTAAGTCCATTTATTCTGAACAGTAAACTTTCAAAGGGATATCATTATATGTATATATAGTATCTTAATCCATTGCTGCACTCTTGCTATGTGTGTAACCTTATATCCTGCTTATTGTTACACTATAGGTTAGAATACACAAGTTCTTGGAAAAGAGTAGTAAGAAAAAACATGATAAAGGCAAGAAAAATGAAGTAGTTCAGTCCACTAAAGTCATAAAGGAAGAAGAGAAACTGCGTAAAAAGGTCATTGATTTGATGAAAAAGCAGAAGCTTGCTGCAGTGCGCGGAATTTTGAAGGGCATTGATGATACAAAACCGTGGGGACCAGTTATGAAGACAAAGGTGTGCATAGTCTCTTTTACACACTCAAAATGTTTGTTTTTCTATTTGTTTGTTTTTTAATAAGATGTATCCTCTTGTCCACTGCACAGGTAGGAAGCCGCTTGGTTGAACTTTTGGTTCAAACGACATATATTCAACCGCCATCAGAATCAGAATCAGACCAGTCACAAGATGGTGGACCTGATATCCGTCCTGCATTTGTGCATTCATTTAGAACGGTGAAAGAGGCAGCGTGAGCTTTGATCTTTCCGTCTCCTGGTTACAATTATATTTTTTTCAACAATATTTTTTATTTTGACCTTTTTTTATCTTGTTTTATCTAAGCAGGAAAGCAGGCAGAAAATATGGTGTTATTGAATGTGACCATCTAATTCTTAAAGGGCTTGACCGAACTGTAAGTATATTCTATTGCCTTCTGTTCTTTTAATCGAAATTCAAATTGAACTGTTCATCATTAGAGGTATATCACGCAACATTTTTAGCACAACTTTTTGTAAGGTTATTGAGCCTTTAATTCGTGGAGGGGGACATGGTTGGAGAGATAGGGGGTTGTGGGTTCAGCTCTCGATACTAACTTTTCTAACAACTAATTTACTAACATTTGTCATTACAGAAATAAAATAAAATAGGGAGCACATGTATAATAATGTAAAATTCTATTCAGTACCTTCTATGATATATAATACTATGGAAAATATATGTAATATTGGATAAGTTTCCTTTAAAGTGTAGCAATTTTAGAGAAGTTCACTTTAGAGAGTAAAGTGAGTAATATCAGCCATTGATATTATATGCTTATGCATAACAAATCATGAGTGGTTAGCCAAATCCTATAATACTATATTATGTGTAATAATTAAAAGTTAAACACAGTACAGGGGGGGGAGAGATGTAATTAGGGGAAAAAAAACAGAGATATTATGGTAGGAAATAAAATTGAGTATTTAGTTTCTGTTAGGTGCTTTGTCCGTGGGACAACTTTTGTCTCACGGTTCGTTGAGTAGCAAAATTTTGTGTTGTTCTTCGTTCTATGTTTTGTGTTATTCTATGAAGGGGTGGAATTAGGGAGAAAAAACAGATATTAAGGTAGGAAATAAAATTGAGTATTTTGTTTCTATTAGGTGCTTTGTCCGTGGGACAGCTTTTGTCTCACGGTTCGTTGAGTAGCAAAATTTTGTGTTTTTGTGTTGTTCTTCGTTCCATGTTTTATGTTGTTCTATGAAGGGGTGGAATTAGGGGGAAAAAACAGAGATATTAAGGTAGGAAATAAAGTTGAGTATTTTGTTTCTGTTAGGTTCTTTGTCCGTGGGACAGCTTTTGTCTCACGGTTCGTTGAGTAGCAAAATTGTGTTTTTGTGTTGTTCTTTGTTCCATGTTTTGTGTTGTTCTATGAAGGGGTGGAATTAGGGGAAAAAAACAGAGATATTAAGGTAGGAAATAAAATTGAGTATTTTGTTTCTGTTAGGTGCTTTGACCGTGGGACAACTTTTGTCTCACGGTTCGTTGAGTAGCAAAATTTTGCGTTTTTGTGTTGTTCTTCGTTCCATGTTTTGTGTTGTTCTATGATAATTTTTTGAATCAAACATGAAGGAATTACCTCAGTGTTGTTTAGTCTCATTAATTTTTAAATCAAACGGACCTGAACAGTTTATTGTGCTCAAGGAGGGTAGGATTAAGTTCAGATAGCCAGTCCTTGAGTTTATTGGTTTTTCTCTCATGGACTGGGCACATCAAAGCTCCTTTCTTCTTTTTAAATATACTTTTCTTGTTTTAACCCATAGTTTGGCTAGGGGTTATCTCTTAGGTCCTAGTAGTTGATTAGTGGAAAATCACATATACCATGTTGGAGTTGGTTGGTCTTGAGGGTTGGCATTGAGTAAATTCCTCCTGTTCTCTCCCTGGTCTTTCTCCATATCCTTGATTGAACGTCACCAAATTTTCATAGGGTTATTAGCTTATCTTGTTGGGTATTAAAAGCACCATTATATGTATTGTTTATTTCAATTTCAATCAGATATGAACATATATGATTGCATTGCATCCTGCATTGGTTTTATATTTATGTTAAAAGTCATATCTCCTATTTTTGGGTTCTACAAATTATTGATTTCTTTTATTCTTTTTTAACAGGCAAAAAGTATGGTCATTCCTTATATGCCTATGGTTGTTCCACCGGTCAACTGGACAGGGTATGATAACTTAACACTTTTGACTGCTGTCTTGCTAACCTTCTGCTTATCATTTTTATGATTACGTATGATTTGAAACTTTTATTCAACCTTTATGATATACATTAGGGCTAGGTGGTTTAATCAACCAATATAATCATGTGAAAAACTTTTGGTGGACCGCAGTGATGTAAGCTCAACTATACAATTGCCTTTTTCTTCTTTTGTTTTTATTGATGTTTTTATTGTTGGTTGTTAGCTTATTTTACTTTTTTATGTGTAAATATTCATGATTTAGGAATCATTAATTTTGCATTTTGTGTTTCAAGAAACTTATGGTTGATTATTGTTTGAAATGGTGCTCAATTTTCTATTGTAGGTTGAAATTCCTGAGGAGCTAGAAACTGATGATGAAGCAGAGAAAAAGAAATGGAAATGGAAGGTCAAATCTGTGAAGAAAGAGAACAGGGAGAGATATTCACTACGTTGTGACACAGAACTTAAACTTGCTGTATGCTTTCTTGATATTCATGTGTATTGGCTGGTAGTCCATAATTTTTGTCGAGCTACTCACTCATTGATATCTATGGTTGCAGGTAGCACGTAAAATGAAGGATGAAGAGTGTTTTTACTACCCACATAACCTCGATTTTCGGGGCCGTGCATATCCCATGCATCCACACTTAAATCACCTTGGTTCAGATGTATGTTGAGGGATATTGGAATTTGCAGATGGACGTCCTCTTGGAAAATCTGGTTTGCACTGGCTGAAGATACACTTGGCAAATCTATATGGTGGTGGTGTTGACAAACTATCAAATGAAGGTCGCATAACTTTCGTTGAAAATCATCTTGATGAGATATTTGATTCTGCTGAACAACCTATGGAAGGGAGACGGTGGTGGTTGAATGCGGAAGATCCATTCCAGTTCTTAGCTGCATGCATGACTCTAAATGAAGCTTTAAAAATTTCTACACCAGAGTCATTTATATCACATATTCCAGTACATCAGGTACTTTCACGATGTGAATGAACTTTGACATATCAAAATATGCTAAGCTATTCATAATTTTGCTTGGATTAATTTTGTTTTTGAGGTTATGAATCTTATGATACATCAATGCCTTGTATGAATTGAGGTGAAACTACTAAGCTTCTGCTGAAACAGACACCACACGCACACAAACACACACACAAACACACACACACACACACACACACGCGCGCGCGCACACACACACACACAAAGAGACAATATACACTCTCACCAGGCCCACAATATTGAGAGCCTCGTGCTCTTGGCTATCCTTATCTTTCTCCCGTTTATAATATATTATTATAAAATAAATAAGTCTCAGTGTTACGATGACATATAACTTAGGGGGAAAAACAGAGATATTAAGGTAGGAAATAAAGTTGAGTATTCTGTTTTTTCCCCCTAAGTTATATGCTCTTAGTTGTTTCAGACTAGTTTTTAGTACTAGAACGACTTTTTTTGGACGTGCTTATTTTGTTGGTAATCTATTATGACATGAGCATGCTACTGTGGTGTAACTTTGGTATTTTGTAGTTTTGGGATATTTTGTAGTTTTGGTATTTTGTGGTGTAACAGCAGTCAAATTGAATGTGTAATTACTTATGTTAGCATATATAATATTACTTTCTGTAGCTTATTTGATGTGTTGACTAGTTTATTGATATTACGGGCAAACATGATATAAAGTGAAATATTTAGCAGATTTGTGGTATTGTTTTGCAAAACAGGGTATGAAATGAAATGTAGATTTCTGTTCAGTTTTTCTAGAACAGGGTATACAGTAAAAATTAGCAAAAAAAAAAAAAGTTTAAAATTTTAGCGTCCGCCGTACCGACTCTAACATTGAGTTGACCTTTTGACTTTAGAGTTGGTTGGCCGACTCTAACATTGAGCTGACCTTTTTGACTTTAGAGTTGGTTGGCCGACTCTAACATTGAGTTGACCTTTTGACTTTAGAGTGGGATGGCCGACTCTAACATTGAGTTGACTTGTTTGACTGTAGAGTCGGATGGCCGACTCTAAAAGAATTAGTTGACTGGTTTTGAAGTTGACTTTAGCGTTAGTGCAGCCGACTCTACATTTTAAAGTTAGCGTCGGCCTGGCTAACTCTAAATTAATTTGTTGACTTTTTTATTTTGAATTTAATAGCGTCGGCTTTGCGAAGAGTCGGTTCTAGAGTCGGATTAACCGACGCTATGTTAGCCTCGGAGGGCAAATAGCCGACTCTACCCAGTAACTTCGAATTTTTTAGCCTGCCCCCGACCCCGACGCTAATCCGACGCTAATTGAGTGTTAGCGTCGGTTTTTCCGGTGTTAGAGTGGGCTTTTGGCCGACGCTAAAACGCTGTTTTCTTGTAGTGACAAGGCAAAGTTGCCTCTATCCATTAGCATTAAATGCAAAGCCAAATAGCCTGAATTTAGCCCACAAATCAGCTAGGTCCTATGGATTTTCATCATTACTTGAGATTGCATTTTTGCCTATAAATAGAGATGCAAGGCAAGAGGAATTGCAGCATGAATTAAGCAGTTAATACAGCAATTCAAAGAGCAAAGAAACACTACTCAAACAACCAGAGAAAACCAACCAAACTCTAGCAAAAAACCAATCAAACACAAAGCTTTGCACAAGTTCAAAGTTCATCACCAATATCAAAAATCTTTGCAAGAACCTTCTGTGCGCACCTCGTTTTTTTTTTCCTGAGAAAAAAGACGCGCAAATCCTCCGAGGTCGTTCGTAAACGCTCGGAGGGCCTTTGTGAAGTCGCCACCAAAGTTTTTGTGTAAAGGGAACGTTGATAAACCCTTAAGTTTTATTTATTTAAAGGGAAACGATAATAAAACCCTTTGACGATGAGGAAAGGATGGTCATCGCAACCATTGTCGGGTTCGGGAGTCGATTACGCAAGGGGAAGGTATTAGCACCCCTCACGTCCGTTGTAATCAACGGGAACCTTCTATTTGGCTAAAGCTTAAATTGTTTTTGAATGTTTTGCGCGCATGCTTATTTATGTCAAAATATAATAAAGGGGGGAAAGAGATAAAAACAAACGAAAGAAAAGAAAAAAACTTTTTTATTATTGCGCTTGACAAGATGTCGATCTTGCTCCTACGTATCTCCCGGTAGTCGGAGAATTCAAAGCGTACGTAGTTCTTTGGGTAAAGAACTTAAAGGTTGGTTAAATGGACGATATTTTGACCGTATTCTTGCGATTAAACGTAGCTTGTATGCTCGCGTATGGGAGACTTAAGCGTATTAGCTTGTATGCTCGCGCATGGGAGGCTTAAGCGTTTGTTTACGAATCGCGCTTAGAATAGGTAAAACATGTCCGTTGGGTAATAGGGTTTGATTTGGTCGCGTTGGGACCAAAAGAGGTACAATGGACTCAAACGAGTCGATCATTGACCAAGGTGACTCCAATGAGTCGGGGGATTGAATCTAATGGCCACGGGGGACCAAAAGGTTTGGATTGACCACAAGGGGCCAAGATTTGGTTTGGTATGGTGGGATATGTTTGAGAATGGAATGACGATTGTCCGAACGACGAGACATACGTCACGCATTCGTGCAATCGGGGCAATGGAGAGACATACGTCACACCATCCCTTTTTCATTCAAGTTTTAGGGTAGAATTCTTTTAGAAATCCCAAGGTATATCAAAACATTTGTTTTGAAAACCCAAAATGGAAAGACTTAGCAATTTTGCTAGAAAAACGCACAAGTTCGGCTCGTTTTGCGAACGGTTTTGAAAACGAACAAATTTGACGTATGTTCATGCTTGAGTTTTGAAAATCATGAACAATGTTTATTGTTCAAGTTTTGATTTGAAATGATGAACATAACTGGTTTGCTCATGCTATTTTGAAAGTTTTAAAACATAACTTGTTTTACAAGTTATCCACAAAATGCCATACGAACTTGTGAATTTGTCAACATTGTGCAAAATCCTTGTTATGGTTTGAAAAACATGGGTTTAAAAACTCTTAGGTTCTGAGCTCTTGGGCTAGAACCTCAAAAATTGGTCATTTGGACACCTGAACTCAGATTCTGAGTTCTGTCATGGTCGCACTGCGACCATGACTTCGCACTGCGAAGCATGCGAATTTTTGAGTTCATAAGCTGTTTCTGAACTTTTGTTCAGAAACAACTTCTGAACACACTCAGGACCTTTTAGGTGAGTGAAAAGCTTTGAGTTTTTTGGATGAAAAAGGCTGGACAAACCAGTTTTGGTGTTTTGAAAACCTTGGGATTTCTTTGAAATTCAAAAGGGGTTTTTTAGAAACAAGAGGTTTTGAACCAAAATGGCTATGCAAACACAATTAAAAATGCAGTACAAAGGTTTGGAAACTTACAGAACTCCTTAGCAAAGCTCCAGCTGCAATGGATTTGAATTGGTTGAAGATTCTTGCAAGGTTTTGAATGTTGGTAATGATTTTGGAACTTTGTAATGCTTTGTGTTTGATTGGTTTTTTTTCTGGTTGTTTGTGAGTATTTGTAAGCTGGAATGAGTAGTGTTTTTGCTCTTGAAATGCTGTTATGAGTTGTGTTTGTAACCTTGGGCATTGCCTTCTATTTATAGGCCAAAACCAAATCTATTTCATCATTAGCAAATCCCAAAATTCAGCTGATTTGTGGCTAGAATCAAACTGAATCGCTTTGCATTAAATGCTAATGGATAGAGGCAACCTTGCCTTGTGCCAAGGGGCAAGACTCAGCCTGATTTCAGCCACAAATTCAACCAATTCTAGAAGGTAATGATGAGAAATAGGGCTGAATTGCAATTGGCTAATGCTTGGGGATCAATCCTTGCAATCTCAGTGGTTGATCAATAAAAACGTGCACTGTGATGTGCAGAGATTGAGGGATGAAAAAGGCTACTTATGGCTGGTGTGAGGGGTGAAAAGCTGCTGCAAAAACAGGGTAGGCACTTATGGCTTTTCAAGTGAGAAAATCCAGCTAGTTTGACTGGTTTTGGGGAAGCAAGCAGGAGGAAAGTCATCAAGCAGGTGGCTGGCAACCTTGGGGTGGTTAACAGGTCACATGGGAGGGACAAGAGCTGCCCAAGGGCAAGCCCACTTGCTTGTCACATGCTAGGTTGGAAGAAAAAGCTTCCAACCTTGGCATTAATGGCAAGTCCTTCAACTCTGGTTTTGCTTGGCCCAAATAGCCATGAATGCTGCTTAAAATAAATATGGAAATGATATGCAACAAAAACTGGAATTAAATCAAAAACATCAAAAATCTGCAGAAAAATCGCAGACTTCGCAGTGCGAAGGGAGCTTCGCAGTGCGAAGTCAGCATTTTTGAAATGTTGACTTTTCTGTTGACTTTTGTTGACTTTGACTTTTTTCTCCCTCTTTGATCTTTTTTTGATTTTTGTTTTTAAAATGCTTAGGACAAAATTAGGGTACTACAGCTGCCCCTACTTAATTGTGTCTTTGCATAGAGTATGTGAGTGCCAAGGGCATCTCATAGACTCTTTGCGAAGATCAATTAGGTAAAAGAAGGACCCGAATTTTGTCCTTCGCGGTACGAAAGCAAAGTAAAAGATCGTCACCTAAACATTTGAGACGTGTATGAACGCTCAAAGGGTTAGGCGATTAGATCTGAAGAGAAAAGATTGTCACCTAATCAGGTGATTTCAATCTGCGAGACGTGTATGAACGCTCGAAAATACAAGACTTACGAGACGTGTATGAACGCTCGAAAGGTGAAAAGAAAAAACTTTACGAGACGTGTATGAACGCTCGAAAGGGAAAGGCCTACGAGACGTGTATGAACGCTCGAAAGGTGAAAAGAAAAAACTTTACGAGACGTGTATGAACGCTCGAAAAGGAAAGGCCTACGAGACGTGTATGAACGCTCGAAAGGTGAAAAGAAAAACTTTACGAGACGTGTATGAACGCCCGAAAAGGAAAGGCCTACGAGACGTGTATGAACGCTCGAAAGGTAAAAAGAAAAAAAAACTTTACGAGACGTGTATGAACGCTCGAAAAGGAAAGGCCTACGAGACGTGTATGAACGCTCGAAAGGTGAAAAGAAAAACTTTACGAGACGTGTATGAACGCTCGAAAAGGAAAGGCCTACGAGACGTGTATGAACGCTCGAAAGGTGAAAAGAAAAACTTTACGAGACGTGTATGAACGCTCGAAAAGGAAAGGCCTACGAGACGTGTATGAACGCTCGAAAGGTAAAAAGAAAAAAAAACTTTACGAGACGTGTATGAACGCTCGAAAAGGAAAGGCCTACGAGACGTGTATGAACGCTCGAAAGGTGAAAAGAAAAACTTTACGAGACGTGTATGAACGCTCGAAAAGGAAAGAAAGATCGCCACCTAAACAGGTGATCGGATCTGAAAAAGATAAAGGATCGTCACCTAAACAGGCGGCCTTAATCTAGAACGATTTATCACCTAATTAGGTGATTGGATCGGAAAGGGTCGTCGCCCGAACAGGTGCTTAGACTTAACTGGGGAAAAAAAGATCTACCACTGTTGGGATAGTATAATCATCTCTAGGCATGGCTAGTACTTAGATTGTTGAAAAAGGAAACATGATTGTATGATGCATGACATGCTTCATGTTGTTTTATGCAGTATGATATGCAATGCAATATGATATAGACTCAATCAAAGATTCCCGCTGGGGAATGGGGACAGTTTGTGAAGGAGGTTCACTAGGGAACACTTGCTTAACTGTTGATGGAGGCTGGTGAATATGTGATATTCACTGGAGAATCCTTGTTGAGGATGCATGACATGGTTTATGAAATGCATGTGTATGAATGATTTGTATATGCATGCATGAATGATTGACATGATGTGTGTGTCATGATATGTGGGATGCATGTTGATTGGGTGTCGAGCAAGGTCGGTCTGGGTTGTGGTTGTGCCAACGATAATTGGACCCTTTTGTTTGTTTGTTTTTTGTTGGTCGGTTTGGAAGGACAAGGTCCTTTGCCTACATACCCGAATGGGATCAAAACCGGTGTAGTTCGGGCTTGCCCTAGGGATTTGTGTTTGTCTGCCAATGATGATTGGACTTTGGGTGAGACTCCACTGGGGAATGTCAATAAGGTTTGGCTTATGGGGATATAAGGATCATTTTGGAAGCATGATCGATATCCAGCCTTGTTTGATGTTTGGATGTTTAGGGTGTTTACTGGGGAATTTTGCTCCTCTTATACGACTGATAAACTCGTGGGGACGAGATTAGGCCGGCGAGGTAAAAAGTGGACCAGCATAAATATTTGGTAATCCTTGCAGGATGACGTTTTGGGGTATACATTTGAATATGGACGGGGTAAGACCACGATAATTGATAAAGGAGAAATACCTCGTGGGGATTATTAATCCACTGTGTAAATCGTGATAAACCGCTGAGGAGCATAACTGATGGTTCCGCTGGGGATGCTTGTGCTCTGGTTGGTCAGTCTCGCTTGAATCGTCCCTCCAGGCTCTTGATTTGATGGGGATATTCCTTTTTGATTCACCGGTGACCAGAAATCCCTTTAGCAATTAACCATGCTTGGCCTGCGAGGCTTATCTGCTCTATGGATAGATTTTGATGCACGTTTTTTTTTAAGTACTCACAATTCAGAGAAAATGTGCTTGTTATTATTTATTCAAAAACATAAAAGATTCCACGTAATTTTTTCGGAGATATATACACTATCATAGATGGAATCTTTGACAAAAGTAAAGACTTCTCTTGGGAAGAATTTTGTTAAGGGGGGAGGTGATCTGCCCCAAAGGTGTAGTTCCTTTAATCGTGTTTGGGATTGCTGATGCCAATTGAGCCTTTTGGTTTGATTTTTGAGGAATGTCAAAGACAATTGGGCTTTTTGTGAATTGCAGGGAGAGTGCTGAGCATGGTTGAGCCTTGAATGATTTGTGCACCGGGAGCAATTAAGTTTTGGTTTTAAAATTGTGGGCGCCAATGGAAATTGGGCTTTATTGTTGGTTACCGAGCGAGGTCGGGCTTTTTTTGATTTTGGTTGCCGAGCGAGGTCGGGCTTTTTGGTTTTGGTTGCCGAGCGAGGTCGGGCTTTTTGGTTTTGGTGGATTCATATGAAATTTGCGCACGCAATTTTATGCCCCCCTATTATTCCGAGATTATACTGAAAAAGTCGAAATAAATACCACACAAGAAATCATATCGTACAGTTCAAATTAATAACATGCTTATCAATGAACCAACCTATCACTCATTTAAGTAAATGATCAAATTGAAAATTAATGTGGGGGGGTTATGAACACTCATCCGGCAATTTTGCTAACATTCCGATCGAGTTATATGTCCATCCAATTATTGTTTCTTAAAAACATGAAAGCACTGATCAAAAGGTCTTCGAGGGTTGTAATTTGGCTAGGTTACAAAAGGAATGTCATATGTGGGGAATTTGAATTCAAATGGCCAAGCGGGAGAGAACATTCTTTCTAACTTACCCCTTTCTTTGTTCAAATCACGATTTTAGTGATTCACAAATACTTTTTTCTTTGATCTCGACAACTCTTGGATTTTAACAATCTTATTTTTCTTTTCTCTTTTCTTTTTCTTGGTTTGCTTTTCTTTCTTTCTTTCTTTTCTTTGGTTGTCAAGATCAATTAAGAAATCCAACGTTGTTCGACTTTCACAACCCTCCCCTTTTTCCCAACTTGTTTCAGTACGATACCCTAATTGAATGTTCCCTCCTCTTTTGGCAAGGGACACTAATCATGATGTTTTAAGGGTTCAAAAATCGAAAGGAAATTATCAGAATTCAGTGATGTTTTAACTATGAACTGAAATTTTTTTTTTACAAACTCCAGCAATCACATTAAGCAGTTGAGCTTATGAAAGTTGGCAGTTCATAGTTAAAAATTCTGATTTGTTAGGCTCGAAGGGGTTTAACAAGTACTCACTTCTCACAGGGTGGGCTGTTTGTGGCTGATTGTTTTCTCTCGTTTTCAAACAAATGCCTTGATCATGTCAATACTCTTATGTAATTAACAAACAAAATTCAGATTTAACATAAAAAGATCGAGTTAAACAAAAATGTCGATCTCCTGCATATGTATTATGATAGCTTTGGGGATTCCTCACATCTGGCTGGTTCTAAATGGTTCATAGAACAAACATATTAAATAACGTGAATTGCATGGTATAATTTGGTATGGAATATACATTCTCCTTTCAAATTTTAATCAGGGAAAGAATAGGAAACATGCATTTTAGCTTTGCGAAAATTAATCACTAATATTCGTCTATGGTTAAAAATTTTGGCTTAATCCGTTGCGGAAAGTTTTGTCGGATTCCCATTACCAATGATAGATAACAAAAAATTTCAACATTCACACATATTAAAAATAAGTAGGCATGATTATAATGTAAAAGCTAGATAATAAAAGCAAAAAGTACTCGAATAATAAAGCAAGAGTACCAATATAGCTACAAAGTACCAAACAAAAGGAACCTCTAAAGAGTGTACGAGAAAAAATGACATAAACATAAACAACAAAATATGAGAAAACATAAATAAAATAAAAAGGGGTCACTCAAGGAGTGAAAGCCTCATCATCCTCGGTCTCCTCATCCTCGTCCTCCTCGTCCTCATCATCCTCATCGTCCCCTCCCTGGCCTCCAGCCGCTGTACCACTGCCTCCAGCCTCCGCATACTCCGGCCTATCCCCGAGCCAACGACCATGAGCTGCAAACATCTGGGGTGTCGGTATCTGATCATCGGGATCTGTCGGCCTACCCAGCTGCCTCTGTAGGCGATACATGGAATCATGCATCATAGTCATGTATCGGTGAGTGGAGGCGTTCTGCTCCAATATGAAAGTGCAGGTATGCTGATCCCCTGATGCTGGTGGAGGTCTAGGCCGTGGCTGCTGTGCCCTTGCCGCTCTCCTCCCTGTGCAGTGTCTGGAGATATACTCGTCCGTAATGGGGTTCTTAATGGTTTCGGACACCTGGGGAGGGATGGCTACTCGAGCGTCCCGGCAGAGTCCCATGATAAGACCCGGGAAAGCAAGTGGGCACATCTTCTTGGCCGGTGGCTTGATGCCACTCTCGACCACTATTTTAATCTCTTGGCAGATTGCCCTGACCACATCTACTTGCTTACCGGTGAGGATATAGTAGATTAGGGGGGTCACGTCCATGGTGGTGGTGGAGGTATGGCTTTTGGGTTTTATGTTGTGGACGATAAGGTGGAAAATGACTTGGGCATAGGTGGTGAGGTTGCCCCTGAGGGCCTTTGTGGGCTGCCCTGCTGCATTAAGCTCATAGCCTTTTCCAGATTGGAAAATGGTCTGAGCGTAGAGATCGTGGTTCCAATTAGCACGGTTTTGGTGCTTATGGAAAGCACAAAGCTCATCATTTTCCAATTGGAAAGGGTTGCGGAGGTAGGTGTTGATGGCGTCGCGATCGAATCTAATGATCCGACCACGCACCATGGTCTGATATGTAAACTCCCCCTCTGGATCCACGGGAATGGCATTTGCGTAGAATTCTCGGATTATGTCGTAGTTGAGGTTAAGGGGAGGGTTTAGCAAAACTCCCCACTGGCGGTGGTTTATCAACCGGGCCAACTCCCTCCAAGTGCCCCTGTCACTTATAATAAACTGCCTCTCGGGCCAGAAGGTCCTGCCAAGAAGCTCTTCGTATCTTTCTTGGTTCCGAAGACTTAGGAAGCGAGAGGCATCAAAACCCCCTTGTGGTCTAGATCCGGATGCCTCACCCCTCGAGCGTTTTCCTACTGGTCTTGGTGCCATCTGCAAGGAAAAAGGGCCAAGTTAGTAGGATTATAGGTGATATGGGGTGAAACAAATGGAATTGAAAGGAAAAATGGGAAAAAACTCAGGTTCTGTTCCTGCTACAGTCGCACTGCGAAGGCATGTTCGCAGTGCGAAGGTGCTCGAAAATTTCTGGGCTGCCCAGAAAAAGGTCGCAGTGCGAAGTTGAACTTTGCTCTGCGACCATGACAGCAAAGACCCAGAAATCTGAACCTACACCTCTTGGTTTAAGCTTCTAACATACAATGCATGCAACTAAACGACCTCAGAATCAATGACTGGGTATCCGAAAGAAACACTTAACAGCTCTCTTCCTTTCAATTTTGCGAATGGGGTTTTTAAAAACAATTTGGGAATTGAAAGAAACAGGCTTATTTCTGATACCCATGATGGATGCTTGCTAGATCCTAACTTAATACAGCAAACTAAGGACTAAATGCAGCTTATTATGAACTTAAACTCAAAAAAATGGGAATTTCAAAATTAGAAACCCTAAAAACCCAAATAGTTGTAATGCGTTTAGAGATAAACAGAGGAGGAAGAACAGAAAATCGTACCTTGTTGTTGATTCTGGAGGGAGAAACACAGTTTAAATGAAGAAAAAGGGGAGGATTAACAAAAATGGGTATGCCTCTTTTTTTTTTAAATTTTGGAGCTTCTTTTTTAGTTATGGCAAAAATAATGTGCTTCTTCTTTTTTTAGTTAAAGAAAAGAAGATAAACAGATAGTGGGAAAAAGATAGTGGGAATGGGTGGTTGAGAGGGAGTAAATGAAGGGTCAGCTGGGCTGACAAAATTCGCGTACTTCGCACTGCGAAGTACTTGAATTTTTTTTTGAAAATTTTGCTACCCCTCAACACATTGGCCGTTCATATCCCCAATTATGATTTATGCATAAAACAAATAATAAACAAATAAAAGTTGATTGCCCCTGCTAAAATAAAACATAATGTACAAACATGAGCGAATGCGAATGAATGATATGTGGAGGTTCGGAATTTCCCCCCATCCTCGCATGTAGGCTCTAAATTGTGAAATCTCCTAAGAAGAGGTCCTTAGAATCATAGACCTCACATGGAATTAGGGTTGTCTATGGACATACGTCGACATGACTTCAATTAATTCCACGTGAAAATCTCATCTAAGCGGGGTCGGACATCCTACCTCACGGACATACGTCAACGCGGGCTTCCGCACACAACCTCCTTCTAACTTAGTTTTTTTCTCAAGCTCGGGTAGAGAGCCTCACACGTCCGGCATTAACCCGAACAATGTGGAGTAACATCACTCAAGTAACCCCCGCATTTGATATATATATGATATGAATATAAAGCAAAATAAAGCAAATATAAACATAAAGCATAAATATGACATAGATGAATAAAATAAAAGCATGGCGCGCAAATAAAATAAAAACAATTGGCTTAGAGGCCAAATAAGTTAGGCTTGACTCGCTAGTGGGAAAAGGTTCCCCAGTGGAGTCGCCAGCTGTGCGCACCTCGTTTTTTTTTCCTGAGAAAAAAGACGCGCAAATCCTCCGAGGTCGTTCGTAAACGCTCGGAGGGCCTTTGTGAAGTCGCCACCAAAGTTTTTGTGTAAAGGGAACGTTGATAAACCCTTAAGTTTTTTTTATTTAAAGGGAAACGATAATAAAACCCTTTGACGATGAGGAAAGGATGGTCATCGCAACCATTGTCGGGTTCGGGAGTCGATTACGCAAGGGGAAGGTATTAGCACCCCTCACGTCCGTTGTACTCAACGGGAACCTTCTATTTGGCTAAAGCTTAAATTGTTTTTGAATGTTTTGCGCGCATGCTTATTTATGTCAAAATATAATAAAGGGGGGAAAGAGATAAAAACAAACGAAAGAAAAGAAAAAAAGTTTTTTATTATTGCGCTTGACAAGATGTCGATCTTGCTCCTACGTATCTCCCGGTAGTCGGAGAATTCAAAGCGTACGTAGTTCTTTGGGTAAAGAACTTAAAGGTTGGTTAAATGGACGATATTTTGACCGTATTCTTGCGATTAAACGTAGCTTGTATGCTCGCGTATGGGAGACTTAAGCGTATTAGCTTGTATGCTCGCGCATGGGAGGCTTAAGCGTTTGTTTACGAATCGCGCTTAGAATAGGTAAAACATGTCCGTTGGGTAATAGGGTTTGATTTGGTCGCGTTGGGACCAAAAGAGGTACAATGGACTCAAACGAGTCGATCATTGACCGGGGTGACTCCAATGAGTCGGGGGATTGAATCTAATGGCCACGGGGGACCAAAAGGTTTGGATTGACCACAAGGGGCCAAGATTTGGTTTGGTATGGTGGGATATGTTTGAGAATGGAATGACGATTGTCCGAACGACGAGACATACGTCACGCATTCGTGCAATCGGGGCAATGGAGAGACATACGTCACACCATCCCTTTTTCATTCAAGTTTTAGGGTAGAATTCTTTTAGAAATCCCAAGTATATCAAAACATTTGGTTTCAAAACCCAAAATGGAAAGACTTAGCAATTTTGCTAGAAAAACGCACAAGTTCGGCTCGTTTTGCGAACGGTTTTGAAAACGAACAAATTTGACGTATGTTCATGCTTGGGTTTTGAAAATCATGAACAATGTTTATTGTTCAAGTTTTGATTTGAAATGATGAACATAACTGGTTTGCTCATGCTATTTTGAAAGTTTTAAAACATAACTTGTTTTACAAGTTATCCACAAAATGCCATACGAACTTGTGAATTTGTCAACATTGTGCAAAATCCTTGTTATGGTTTGAAAAACATGGGTTTAAAAACTCTTAGGTTCTGAGCTCTTGGGCTAGAACCTCAAAAATTGGTCATTTGGACACCTGAACTCAGATTCTGAGTTCTGTCATGGTCGCACTGCGACCATGACTTCGCACTGCGAAGCATGCGAATTTTTGAGTTCATAAGCTGTTTCTGAACTTTTGTTCAGAAACAACTTCTGAACACACTCAGGACCTTTTAGGTGAGTGAAAAGTTTTGAGTTTTTTGGATGAAAAAGGCTGGACAAACCAGTTTTGGTGTTTTGAAAACCTTGGGATTTCTTTGAAATTCAAAAGGGGTTTTTTAGAAACAAGAGGTTTTGAACCAAAATGGCTATGCAAACACAATTAAAAATGCAGTACAAAGGTTTGGAAACTTACAGAACTCCTTAGCAAAGCTCCAGCTGCAATGGATTTGAATTGGTTGAAGATTCTTGCAAGGTTTTGAATGTTGGTAATGATTTTGGAACTTTGTAATGCTTTGTGTTTGATTGGTTTTTTTTTCTGGTTGTTTGTGAGTATTTGTAAGCTGGAATGAGTAGTGTTTTTGCTCTTGAAATGCTGTTATGAGTTGTGTTTGTAACCTTGGGCATTGCCTTCTATTTATAGGCCAAAACCAAATCTATTTCATCATTAGCAAATCCCAAAATTCAGCTGATTTGTGGCTAGAATCAAACTGAATCCCTTTGCATTAAATGCTAATGGATAGAGGCAACCTTGCCTTGTGCCAAGGGGCAAGACTCAGCCTGATTTCAGCCACAAATTCAACCAATTCTAGAAGGTAATGATGAGAAATAGGGCTGAATTGCAATTGGCTAATGCTTGGGGATCAATCCTTGCAATCTCAGTGGTTGATCAATAAAAACGTGCACTGTGATGTGCAGAGATTGAGGGATGAAAAAGGCTACTTATGGCTGGTGTGAGGGGTGAAAAGCTGCTGCAAAAACAGGGTAGGCACTTATGGCTTTTCAAGTGAGAAAATCCAGCTAGTTTGACTGGTTTTGGGGAAGCAAGCAGGAGGAAAGTCATCAAGCAGGTGGCTGGCAACCTTGGGGTGGTTAACAGGTCACATGGGAGGGACAAGAGCTGCCCAAGGGCAAGCCCACTTGCTTGTCACATGCTAGGTTGGAAGAAAAAGCTTCCAACCTTGGCATTAATGGCAAGTCCTTCAACTCTGGTTTTGCTTGGCCCAAATAGCCATGAATGCTGCTTAAAATAAATATGGAAATGATATGCAACAAAAACTGGAATTAAATCAAAAACATCAAAAATCTGCAGAAAAATCGCAGACTTCGCAGTGCGAAGGGAGCTTCGCAGTGCGAAGTCAGCATTTTTGAAATGTTGACTTTTCTGTTGACTTTTGTTGACTTTGACTTTTTTCTCCCTCTTTGATCTTTTTTTGATTTTTGTTTTTAAAATGCTTAGGACAAAATTAGGGTACTACACCTTCAACCAATTCAAATCCACTGCAGCTGGAGCTTTGCTAAGGATCTCTGTAAGTTTCTAAGCCTTTGTCTTGCATTTTCAATTGTGTTTGCATAGCAATTTTGGTCCAAAACCTTTTTGTTCTAAAAACCCCTTTTGAATTTCAAGAGAAATCCCAAGGTTTTCAAAACATCAAAACTGGTTTGTCCAGCCCTTTTCATTGCAAAAACTCACATCTTTTCACTCTCCTAAAAGGTCCGGAGTGTGTTCAGAAGTTGTTTCTAAACAACAGTTCAGAAACAGCTTCTGAACTCAAAAATTTGCATTGTTCGCAGTGCGAAGTCATGGTCGCAGTGCGACCATGACAGAACTCAGAATCTGAGTTTAGGCTCCCAAATGGCCAATTTTTGAGGTTCTAGCCCAAGAGCTCAGAACCTAGGAGTTTTAAAACTCATATTTTTCAAACCAGTTCAAGGATTTTGCATAATAGTGGAAAATTCGCAAGTTCGGGTAACACTTTGTTGGATAACTTGCAAAACAAGTTATGTCCCCAAACTTTCAAAACAATCTGAACAAACAAGCTATGTTCATCACTTTCAAATTAAAACTTGAACAATAAACATTGTTCATGATTTTCAAAACCCAAACGTTAACATACGCCGAATTTGTTCGCTTTTCAAAACCGTTCGCAAAACGAGCCGATCTTGTGCGTTTTCTAACAAAATTGTCAAAACCTTTTCATTTTGGGTTTCAAACCAAACGTTTTGATAAACTTTGGGATTTCTAAGAAATTCAACCAAAAACTTGAATGAAAAAGGGATGGTGTGACGTATGTCTCTCCATTGCCCCGATTGTACGAATGCGTGACGTATGTCTCGTCGTTCGGACAATCGTCATTCCTTTTTCAACGTATCCGACCATACCAAACCAAATCTTGGCCCCTTGTGGTCAATCCGAACCTTTTGGTCCCCCGTGGCCATTAGATTCAATCCCCCGACTCGTTAGAGTCACCCCGGTCAATGATCGACTCAATTGAGTCCATTGTACCTCTTTTGGTCCCAACGCGACCAAATCAAACCCTCTTACCCAACGGACATGTTTTACCTATTCTAAGCGCGATTCGTAAACAAACGCTTAAGCCTCCCATGCGCGAGCATACAAGCTAATACGCTTAAGTCTCCCATACGCGAGCATACAAGCTACGTTTAATCGCAAGAATACGGTCAAAACATCGTTCATTTAAAAATAACCAACATATGTACGTTTTTCTACCAAAGAACTACGTACGCTTTGTATTCTCCGACTACCGGGAGATACGTAGGAGCAAGATCGACATCTTGTCAAGCGCAATAATAAAAACTTTCTTTTTTTCCCTTTCGTTTGTTTTCATCTCTTTCTTCCCCCCCTTTTATATTTTGACATAGACAAGCATGCGCGCAAAAACATTTAAAAACAATTTAAGCTTTAGCCAAATAGAAGGTTCCCGTTGAGTACAACGGACGTGAGGGGTGCTAATACCTTCCCCTTGCGTAACCGACTCCCGAACCCGACAATGGTTGTGATGACCAGTCCTTTTCCTCATCGTCAAGGGTTTTATTATCGTTTCCCTTTCAAACAAAAAACTTAAGGGTTTATCAACGTTCCCTTTACACAAAAACTTTGGTGGCGACTTCACAAGGCCCTCCGAGCGTTCGAGGACGTCCTCGGTGGATTGCGCGTTTTTTTAAAAATGAGGTGCGCACAGCAGCCAACACAAAAGACTCAACAATCTCCCCCTTTGGCAAATTTTTGGCTAAAACCATCCAAGTTCTTCAATCTCCCATAAAATCAATTCAGCAATGAAGAACTCCACAATGACAATCAAACCAAACATAGCTAAGAGTTTTGTAGCAGCGGATACAGCTATGTTACACACCAGCTTCATCTTCTGAACACCCTGAAGCACACATAAGAGCTACTGATCAACTCCTGATTATCACAAACATGCAGCCAACACAAAAGACTCAACAATCTCCCCCTTTGGCAAATTTTTGGCTAAAACCATCCAAGTTCTTCAATCTCCCATAAAATCAATTTAGCAATGAAGAACTCCACAATGACAATCAAACCAAACATAGCTAAGAGTTTTGTAGCAGCGGATACAGCTATGTTACACACCAGCTTCAGCTTCTGAACACCCTGAAGCACACATAAGAGCTACTGATCAACTCCTGATCATCACAAACACTCCCCCTGAAGCTTCACAAATACATAAATAAACACTAAGCTTCACAACACTCCCCCTGCAACTCAGCTTCTCATACAAACTCCCCCTTACTACTGAACTACAGAGAAACATGGTATCAGAGCATACTTCAGGAGCTGAACACAATTGTTCTTCAGGACCACACTTCAGGACCACACCATCACTCAGGTATATAACAAACTTGTACTCCCCCTGAGACACATATTCCCCCTTAATCATATCTGGACAAATCTTGTTGCTGCAAAGGTTCTTCAGGAGCATAATGCTTGGTATCAGAGCAAAATTAGTCACCTTCTGAATCAATGGCACACATTCTGAACAACTTTTGTCTGAACTTAAACATAGATTTTTCTCCCCCTTTTTAGCCATAAAATTATGACAAACTTCAGACTTCAAATAGGGATCAAAACAAGTAACACAGATCCTTGAAACCATATCAGACTCAGACTCAGGTTCAGGACCACACTCAGCAAAAGCACAACTGGCAGGTACTCTATCTTCCACACATCCAGTTTGCAGTAATTGCTATAACTCTTCATGCAAACACACACCTAACTTGCTCCTTAAGTTTTCAAACTGTTTAGCATCCAAGGCCTTTGTGAAAATATCAGCAACTTGTTCTTCAGTAGCTACATGTTCCAGCTGAATAATCTTGTCCTCCACAAGGTTTCTGATAAAATGGTGTCTGATATCAATGTGTTTAGTTCTGTTGTGCTGTATTGGGTTCTTAGAGATGTTGATAGCACTCAAATTGTCACAAAACAATGTCATAGTTCCTTGATTAAAGTTGTACTCCTCAAGCATCTGTTTCATCCAAACCAGTTGTGAACAACTACTCCCAGCAGCAATATATACAGCCTCAGCAGTTGACAATGAAACACAATTTTGTTTCTTGCTGTGTGATATCAGGTCTGCTTGCAGTTAAATACAATAAGCTCCCTATCATGCTTCTGTACTGACTTTGATCAACTGATACTCCTTGTTCATCTTTGGTTAGCTTCAGATGAGTAGCAGCTGGTGTCTTCTTATGAGCAGCTGATTCCATTCCAAACTTCTTCACTATGTTCTTGGCATATTTACTCTGAGAGATGAAGATTGTATCTTCCATTTTCTTGACTTGTAATCCAAGAAAATAAGTAAGTTCACCAACTAAGCTCATTTCAAATTCTGACTGCATTTGCTGAACAAACCGTTTTGACCATCTTCTGAGACATACCACCAAATACTATATCATTCACATAAATCTGAGCAATCATCAGACTCCCATTTTCATCTTTCACAAACAAAGTCTTATCAGAACCTCCTTTTCTGTTACCTTGAGCCACAAGAAACTGAGTCAGCCTGTCATACCATGCTCTTGGTGCTTGCTTCAATCCATATAAAGCTTTCTTCAATTTGAACACATGATCAGGAAATTTAGGATCCACAAAACCCTTTGGTTGTTCAACGTACACTTCTTCTTGCAGATACCCATTCAGAAATGCACTCTTCACATCCATCTGGAATAATTTGAACTTGAGAATGCAGGATATACCCAACAGTAGTCTTATGGACTCTAGGCTGGCCACAGGTGCAAAGGTTTCATCAAAATCAATCCCCTCAACTTGAGTATAGCCTTGAGCAACCAACCTTGCTTTGTTTCTGACTACAGTACCATTTTCATCTGTTTTATTCTTGTATATCCACTTAGTACCAATCACATTCAACCCTTCAGGTCTAGGAACCAGATCACATACTTCACTCCTTTTGAATTGATTCAACTCATCTTGCATTGCTTCAATCCAAAATTCATCAGTTAGGGCTTCTTTCACATTTTTAGGTTTAAGCTTTGACACAAAGCCTAAATCAGTAGCATCTGGTTCTAATTTCCTGGTTTTGACCCCTTGATCCAAACTCCCAATGATAAGCTCCATAGGATGATCCTTCTGAACTCTAATTGAGGGCCCTTTATTGGTAGGATCATGTTCTGGGTGAACCTCTGCATCTTCAGACTCTGGATGATTTTCTGCTTCTGAAGTTTGTTCTTCTGATGCTTCAGACTCTGGAACAACTTCAGACTCATGTCTTTCTTTCTCAGCAGACAGATCATTAATCACAACATTTATGGACTCCATCACAACTTTGGTTCTGGAATTAAACACCCTATAAGCTCTGTTGTTCACTGAATAACCCAGAAATATGCCCTCATCAGACTTAGGATCCAGTTTTCTTCTGTTTTCCCTGTCAACCAAAATGTACCATCTGCTCCCAAAAACATGGAAGTATTTGACTGTAGGCTTCCTTCCTTTCCATAGTTCATATAAGGTACAAGTTGTTCCCTTCTTCAGAGTGACTCTATTATGGATATAACATGCAGTGTTCATAGCTTCAACCCAAAACATATATTGCAGCTTCTTAGCATGCAGCATAACCCTTACACATTCTGCTAATGTCCTATTCTTCCTCTCAACTACACCATTTTGCTGAGGTGTAATAGGTGCAGAGAACTCATGCTTTATACCTTCAGAAGCACAAAATTCTGAAAAACTCTTGTTTTCAAATTCTTTGCCGTGATCACTTCTGATCCTGACTATGCCACAATCTTTTTCTCTTTGTAATTGAATGCACAGGTGTTTAAATACTTCAAAAGTATCAGACTTTTCTCTAACAAAACTGATCCATGTGAATCTTGAGTAGTCATCTACCATTACAAAAGCATACCTCTTGCCTCCAATACTCTCAACTTGCATAGGCCCCATTAAATCCATATGAACAAGTTCTAGTACTTTAGTAGTTACCTGATGAACTAATCTGGGATGAGACTTTCTTGTTTGTTTCCCAATTTGACAATCACCACAAACATTGTCCTCATTGATCTTCAGATTAGGTACACCTCTGATAGCTTCAGTACTTAGGATTTTCTTCATGCCTTTCAAGTGCAAATGTCCCAGTTTCTGGTGCCAGAGCTTGACTTCCTCTTCTGAGCTCATAAGACAAGAAGTTAGACTTCTTTCTTCTTCAGAAACCCATAAGTAACAGTTGTCTTTGGATCTGCAGCCCCTCATCTGAATCTTATCTTCCTGATCAGTCACAATACACTCTAGCTTGTTAAAATTAACCTTCAATTCTTGATAACAAAGTTGGATAATACTAATCAGATTAGAGGTTAATCCTTCCACCAGTAGCACATCATTAAGTCTGGGCAAGCCTTCTCTGATCAAATCACGAATACCCAGAATCTGACCTTTTACACCATCTCCAAATGTCACATAACTTCTGGAGTATGATCTGATATTGCTCAGCAGCTTCTTCACACCAGTCATGTGCCTTGAACACCCACTATCAAAATACCAGTCTTCTTTTGAAGTGGCTCTCAAAGAAGTGTGAGCTATCAGGCCTACCTTTTGAACCTTAGGTTTCCACACCTTCTGAACACTGTGTCTGGGTGCAGCTGGTTGCACTCTTCTATATTGAAAGTGTTCAGGGTAACCATACAATTTAAAGCAGAATGGTTTGATATGCCCTTTCTTTCCACAATGATGACAGATCCATGGATGATTTCTCCTCCTTCTGTTTCTGAAAAATTTATGGGGTTGCTTCTGAGGTAGCATCTGATCATGATTCTGACCTTGCATCTGAGGTCTCTTCTGAGCTTGCTTTTGAGGTCTCATCTGAATATGCTTCTGACCTTGCATCTGGGCTTGTTTCTGAGGTCTCCTCTTTGATGTTCCATCCATAGAATCATGAGTTTGAGTAGCAGGAACAAAATTCATCTGTTTAGGAATCTGAGTCTGATCAACAAAACCTAAACCAGTTTTTCCTTGTTGCTGATTCCCCAAAATGTCCTCCAACTTATCAGTAGCAGAGTTCAACATCCTCACTTGCTTCTTCATTTGATCAAGTTGGGAGTTCAGTTGGTTCACTTCTTCTTTTAAATCTGAATTCTGCACTAACAGTTCACCTTTTTCAGCCTCCAGTTGAAGAATAGTCTCCTTCTGATCCAAAACTTGTTTGCAAACCTCAGCACTTCTGGTATACAGCTTCTTGTAGTTATCAGCTAGTTCATCATATGAGGTTTTAGCAGCTTCAGACACAGATGAGGCTTCAGACTCTGATTCAGACTTTGAAAAGGTCTCAGATTCTAAAACAGCTTCCTTCTTCAAGATAGCTCCTGACCTTACAACCAGACCAGTATCACACATACCAGATTCACTTCCAGCATCTTCTTCAGAATCATCATCAGACCATGCAACTGCTAGGCTTTTCTTCTGCTTCTTAAGAGAAGTAGGACATTCAGACTTGATATGTCCATACCCCTCACACTCATAGCATTGCACACCTTTAGCTTGATTACTTTTCTCTTCAGACTTGGTTTTTTTAACATCAGTTTGTTGCTTCTTGTTGTTGAATCTGAAGTTCTGACCTTTGGCTTTGGCTTTTCTGTCAACATTCTTCAGAATCTTGTTGAATTATTTTCCCAGCAACACTAGAGCTTCTGATAAGTCATCCTCATCAGACTCTAGTTGATCATCAGCTTCAGAATTCACATTAAAGGCTACACCTTTTCCTTTCGTCTCAGTCTGTTTGCAAAAGGCTGTTTCAAAATTGAGCAATGAACCAATCAGCTCCTCAAGCTTCATAGTGGTAATATCATGGGCCTCTTCAATGCTGTCACCTTCATATCAATCCTTCTGGGCAGGGACCTGAGGATTTTTCTTACTAACTTCTCATCAGACATCTTTTCACCAAGAGAATCAAAAGAATTTGCCATATCAAGCACATTCATATAGAAATCCTAGATATTCTCATCCTCCTTCATCTTCAGGTTCTCAAACTTGGTGGTCAGCAGCTGCAATCTGGACATCTTGACTTTAGAAGTTCCTTCATGAGTGATTTTCAGAATTTCCCAAGCATCCTTAGCCACAGTACATTGTTTGATAAGTCTGAACATATTCTGATCAACACCATTAGAGATAGCATTCAAAGCTTTTGAATTTCCCAGTGACAGATCATCTTCAGCTTTGGTCCATTCCTCCTCAGGCTTCAGAACCTCAGTCTTGTTCCCATCTTTGTCCAAAACTACTGGATGATCCCAGCCTTTAATCACAGCTTTCCAAGTCCTGCTGTCAATAGACTTTAGAAAAGCACACATCCTAGACTTCCAATACTCATAGTTTGTGCCATCTAGTAGGGGTGGTCTATTGACATAGCCTCCTTCTCTATCCATGCTTGCCAGTAATTAATGCCTCTGGATCTCACCCAAAACACAGGCAGGGTGCCTGCTCTGATGCCAATTGAAATTCAGGCCAAGCAATAAGATACTTAACAGGTTCTGGTTCTGATTAAAACTTAGCACAATTATAAAAGCAATTAATAAGCAGAAAATAAACGTGCAGGAAAGCTAAAAACACACAAGGTTTGTTAACCCAGTTCAGAGTAAACACCTCCTACTCTGGGGGATACCAATCCAGGAAGGAAATCCACTATTGGATTTAATCCTCAAGACTCAGACACTGACTCCCAGTTCCTATCCCAAGCAATTAACCTCCACCTAGTCAGACTTCTACCCAACTCTGAGTATTAGAATCCTCTAACTTCCTATTCAAGTAACTAAACCCAGCCACTTGAACAACCCTTAGCAATACCCTGTTTTTGAACAAAACTTCAATAACAAACCTTCATTCGTACCTACAGGCTTAGAATGAAGGTACAACTCAATAACAATCCTAAACCAACTCAAACAATGAGTGGTGCACAATAAAAACTCTAAGTTAAAAACACAGACTCAATTTTCTGAAATATAACTCTAAATTCGTAACTTGAATAGCAGCAGCACTCCTCCTTATATAGTCTTCAGTCTTGTAGCATAAATAACAAACTAATCTTCTGAATTGATTTGTTACTGAAATAAGAATGATCCAATAAAGTAACAAATAAAACTGAATTCAATCTTTGAAAGATTATAACAGGAAAATACGAATTTCATATCTTTGAACCAAATCTTCAATAAAATCTTCTCCAAAACAAGCAGCATTCTAGAAGCAATTATCCAAAGATAATTCCTTGTTAAATCTCCCAAGATACGCGCAAAAACAATTCTGAAAACCCAGCTTCTGATGAAGTCAACAAAAGTCAACGTGGGCATCAGAACCTGAATCAGCTTCTGAAGTGCTACAGTGCTTCTGATGAAGCATTCAGCTTCTGAAGTCATTTTGAGCTTCTGAACAGCTTCAAAATGAAAAACTTGTATTTGAAGAAATGTTCTAGATACGGAGATGCTTCTATTCAATACTTTGGTTTTGCCAAAACATGCAGCCAACACAAAAGACTCAACAAAAACAGTTTTAGCCTTAGCTAACTAGGAGATTCCCGTTGAGTACAACGGACGTGAGGGGTGCTAATACCTTTCCCTTGCGTAATCGACTCCCGAACCCGATAATGGTTGCGATGTCCATCCTTTCCTCATCGTCAAGGGTTTTATTATCGTTTCCCTTTAAAAATAAAAAACTTAAGGGTTTATCAACGTTCCCTTTAATCAAAAACTTTGGTGGCGACTTCACACAACCTTGCTAGCGTTTGCGTACGCTCGAGGTTTGCGTTTTTTAATGAGAGCGCACATATACAACCGGTTTGACCCTAAGATCCATCTTTATGATTGGCGCCTCATTGTGGAAATTTACTTGGTACATTGATGATAATGTAGCCAAAGCATCTGCCACCTGGTTCTCCTCTCGAGGTATGTGATGGAAGGTGATTTCATCAAAATGCTCAATCAAGTCTACTACCCGGGCATGGTAGGGAACCAAATTGGGATGTTTTGTTTCCCATTCTCCTTTGACTTGATAGATGACTAAGGCTGAGTCACCGTATACTTCAAGATTTTTGATCCTTAGATCAATTGCTGCTTCGAGGCCTAGGATGCATGCTTCATATTCTGCCATGTTATTGGTGCAGTCAAAGCATAACCTTGTTGTGAAGGGTTGGTATCCATTCCTTGGGGAGATTAAAACTGCCTCGATGCCGTGCCCCATGGCATTCAATGCGCCATCGAAAGCGAGCTTCCATCGAGCTCTCGGTTCTAGCCCTTCATCATCGCTTGTGATTTTTTCATCATTCAAGGCTATAACGTCTTCGTCGGGGAAGTCAAATTGTATGGGTTGATAATCCTCCAATGGTTGGTGAGCAAGGTGCTCAGATAAAACACTCCCTTTTATAGCCTTTTGAGTGACATATTGGATGTCGTACTCAGATAGCAGCATTTGCCAACTGGCTATTTTTCCCGTGAGAGCGGGTTTTTCAAAGATGAACTTGATGGGATCCATCTTTGATATCAACCAAGTTGTATGGGTCAACATGTACTGTCTTAAGCGTCAAGCAGCCCATGCTAAAGTGCAGCAAGTCTTTTCAAGCGAAGTATACCTTGATTCACAGTCAGTGAACTTCTTACTTAGGTAGTAGATCGCGTGCTCTTTTCTTCCCGTTTCATCTTGTTGTCCTAACACGCAACCCATTGACCCTTCAAGCACGGTTAGGTATAAGATGAGGGGTTTACCCTGAACCGGAGGTATTAAAATTGGTGGTTCTTGCAGGTATTGTTTGATCTTGTCAAACGCCTCTTGGCAGTCCTCATTCCACTGCACAGCTTGATTCTTCCTTAGCAGTTTGAAGATTGATTCTTCCTAAGAACCCACGGACCTCTTTCTCGGTATTTGGTGCTGGCATATCTTGTATGGCCTTTACCTTGTCAGGATCCACTTCAATACCCCTTTGGCTGACGATGAAACCCAATAATTTTCCGGATCTAACACCAAATGTGCATTTGTTAGGATTTAAGCGCAGCTTGAACTTTCTCAGGCGTTCAAAAAGCTTTTGCAAATGGACTAGATGATCTCCCTCCGTTTGGGATTTGGCAATCATATCATCGACGTAGACCTCTATTTCCTTATGAATCATATCATGGAAAAGAGTCACCATTGCTCTTTGGTACGTTGCCCCGGCATTTGTTAATCCGAAAGGCATTACCTTATAGCAGAAAGTTCCCCATGGGGTGATGAATGTGGTTTTCTCCATGTCTTCTGGAGCCATTTTGATTTGGTTATATCCCGAGAAGCCGTCCATGAAAGAGAAGACTGGGAATTGGGCAGTGTTGTCTACCAATATATCAATATGGGGTAGTGGGAAATCATTCTCCGGGCTTGCTCTATTCAAATCACGGTAGTCCACACACATCCTGACCTTGCCATCCTTCTTCGGAACTGGCACAATGTTGGCAACCCATGTTGGATACTTGGTTACGGCTAAAAAGCCGGCATCGAACTGCTTTTTGACCTCCTCTCTAATCTTGAGAGCCATGTCGGGTCTGGTTCTTCTTAACTTCTGTTTCACTGGTGGACATTCTGGCTTAAGTGGTAGTTTATGCACGACGATGTTGGGGTCTAATCCTGGCATGTCTTGATACGACCAAGCGAACACGTCCACATACTCTTGTAGAAGCTTAACCAGCTTTTCCTTCACATCTTCTTGTAGGGAGGCACCCACTTTGACCTATTTCTTTTCCTCTTCAGTCCCCAAGTTGATCATTTCAATCGGTTCTTGATGAGGTTGTATCACCCTATCCTCTTGATCCCCAAGTCTGGACAATTCTTCAGGCAGTTCATAATCATCCTCTTCATCATCTTCCGTTTGATTAATCGGGAAATTGAAGTCATAAGGGATTAAGGCAGTGTTGTTTTTGGAGGGTGGATTTGTGGATCTGCATGAGTATGATTTTATTTTAGGCTTTTGTTGCGAAAATATTTTTTAATAATGCGATAAAAAATGCAATTTTATTTATGATTGAAATAACTTTAAAACATGGGGGCCCCACATAACTAATCATTTGCCTTGGGCAGAGCTAAATGATTTTTTTTAAAAAAGCAAAAACAAACATGGTATATTACTTGAGCTTGGTAATGATTTCGGGAATTGAGATAGCCCTCCAGTTGTTCAAAGTTTCATCCGAAGCACAACGGTACACTAAATCGGGCACGTCTTCATCCGCGTCTTCAAGCAGAGCCACTTGATCTTCATTGATAAAACCCGCACTGACAAATGTTTCCAAAATGGGAAGGATCCCTTGCTTTTGAGGCTTTGAGGAGGTTTCGGCTGACGGATGATATCCTAACCCGAAACGATTCTTCTTTTCAGGTATGTCCACTATCTTGCCCCATCCAGTGGGTCTACTCTCTTCTAGAGCTTCTCTTACTGCCCTCCATGATGACATGGCTGTCCTAGCCTTTTTCTTGGGCTTTGAGCTCAAGGTCACGACATTCGCCACTTCCAAAGATTGGAAGGGAACATCCACAGTTTCTTCGTCCATTTCTATATAACGGAACGACGAAAGATGGCTTACCATCATATCCTCTTGTCCGGAAACTACAATCATCTTGTCATCGACAATGAACTTAAGTTTCTGGTGTAGGGTAGAAGCGATGGCTCCGGCGATGTGAATCCATGGTCGTCCGAGAAGACAACTGTAAGTTGGATTAATATCCGTGACTTGGAAGGTGATGGAGAAAACCTTAGGCCCGATTTGAACTGGTAGGTCGATCTCCCCTACGACGACCCTTCTTGACCCATCGAAAGCTTTTACTACCAAAGCGCTTGGCTTCATTACCGTCCCTTCACATGATAGCTTTAGAAGGGTAGTCTTGGGCATGACGTTCAATGATGACCCCGTGTCCACTAACACTCGAGAGAGGATGTGGTCCATGCACTTTACGGAGATGTGCAAAGCGCGGTTATGAATATGCCCCTCGTTGGGTAACTCATCATCGTTGAAACCCAAATACCTACTCGAGGTAATATTTGCGACTATCCCGTCAAATTGGTCCACAGGGATGTCCTTAGTGACATGTGCCTCGCTGAGGATCCGCAGTAATGCTTCTCGATGAGCCTCCGAACTTAGTAGTAGGGATAACATGGAGATTTTGGAAGGAGTTTGACCCAACTGGTCAATGATCTTATATTCGCTCTTTTGGATTATCCTTAGGAACTCCTCGGCCTCCTTTTGCGGGGCTGCTTTTTGTGAGGGTCCTGCTTGGTTCTCATCCTCCTCCACGCTCTTTTCTTTGAGCGGCTCTCTTGGTAGTTCAGCTGGTGCCTTCCGAGTTCTTTCGGAGCGAAGACTCTACCACTTCTTGTCACCCCTCCAACACCGGTAATGTTAGTGATGTTGGATTCAATTCTCGCCAATGGTTTTTGTTGAGTATTTTGGTGTTGGCTGCATATTTTGGCAAATCCAATGTGTTGAATAGAAGCATCTCCATATGTAGAACAAATCTTCAGTTGCAAGTTTTTTGATTTGAAGCTGTTTAGAAGCTGAAAATTCCATCCGAAGCTGAAAGTTGCTTTAGAAGCACTATAGCACTTCAGAAGCTGAATTCAGAGTCTGATGCCCGCGTTGACTTTGGTTGACTTCATCAGAAGCTGATCTTTTTCAAGTTGTTTTTGCGCGAATCTTGGCAAGATTTAAACAGGAATTTTCCTCGAATATTGCTTCTAGAATGCTGTTTGTTTTGGAGAAGATCTTATTGAAGATTTGGTTCAGTTTCATGAACTTCGTATTTTTCTGTTACAATCTTATTAAGATTCTTTCATGGTTTATTTGTTTCCTTATTGGACCAATCATAATTCAGAAACAAATCAATTTGAAAGATTGGATTGGGTTTTATGCTGTTTGTTGAAGGTTATAAAAGGAGGAGTGCTGCTACTTTCAAGACTTACGAAAATATAGAGTTTTAGATCAGAGAATTGAGTCTTAGTGTGTTAAGCTTCTAGCTTTATTTGTGCACCACTCAGTGTGAGTTGGTTTAGGTTTTATTGAGTTGTAAATTCATTCTAAGCCTGTAGGTACGAATGAAGGTTTGTTATTGAAGTTTTATTCAAAACTGGGTAGTTTTGTTTAAGAACTGGTTTGAGTTCAAGGGTAGTTCAAGTGGCTGGGTTGCAGTTGCTTGAATAGGAAGTTAGAGGTTTTCTAATACTCAACGTGTTGGGTAGAATTCAAGACTAGGAGGAAGTTAATTGCTTAGGCTGGGAACTGGGAGTCAGTGTCTTGAGTCATAAGGATTAATTCCTATAGTGGAATTCCTTCCTGGATTGGTATCCCCCAGAGTAGGAGGTGTTTACTCCGAACTGGGTTAACAAACCTTGTGCCTTTTTACTTTCCTGTACTTTATTTTCTTGCTTGTGCATTGTGTTTGTGTGTGCTCTGTTTTAGCAAGTTGTTGTGCCCTGCATCGTGTTTTTAGTCTGTCCAGCCAGAATTTCAGTTTTCCTTCCACATAGGCAACAGGTTGGTAATTCCACGGTACCCTTTTTGTGCTTTCAAAAGAGAAAGGTGCCGGCACATGGAATATTATGGGCTGTATAGGTACTGGTACCTCTCTCCTTTGGTATGGGATTTCGAGAGGTTTTGGGTCATGAGACTCCAAGGTAGCAACGTCCGTGCTATCCTTTATATAGCCCATTTGGATCCAACCTTGGTCCAACAGCTCTTGAAGACATTTCTTCAATTCTTCGCACTTGTCGGGATTGGTTATGCAGGCTTCGCAGTCGGCGTGCATCTCCTCAAACAAAACAAAACCGGTCAATCTCTCCCTTATGACTGACAGGGGAGTCTTTACATTGGCTACCTCCTTGATTGGGCCAAAGTCTTCTTGTTCTTCTGCCGCGTTCACAGAGGGACCCGTATGCCCCGGTAATGGATTGCTCTTTAAGTTTGGATTTTCCTCTTTAAAGGACAGCAACTTCCGGTTAATAAGGTTCTGGACCTTGTATTTGAAAGCTTTACAACCCTCGATGTTGTGCCCCGATGTTCCCGCGTGGTATTCGCATCTGGCGTTTGCATCATACAAAGGTGGGTATGGTGGTAACAAAGGTTGTAGTGGTCTTAGCTCGACCATCCCCTTTTGGATTAAATATAGCAAGATTTGACTGTAAGGCATAGGTACAGGATCAAACTGCACATTGTTGTAGTTACTCCTCGGGCCCGTTTGGTTCCTTGGTGGGTACCCGCCTTGTTGTTGCTGCCGATTTTGTTGAGGCAACACTGCTGGTTGTCGAGGTGGAGTCGTGGGAATTACTTGAGGTGAGTAGTGCCCTTGAGCTGCTGCCGCTGCCACATAAGGATAATGGTAGCGAAGCATTTGATTTGAGGGTGGGCGAGATGGTCCCACTAAAACAGCGTTCGTCTCCCCCTCTTTCTTTTTATGAAAGTTGCTGGGGGGTCTCCTGGCTCCACCTTGAGCTTTAGGAGGGCCTTGGATCTTTCCCCTTTTTACTCCATCCTCTATTCTTTCACCAATTATGACTAGATCGGAGAAGCCAGATGATGTGCTTCCAATCATTTTGTCATAATATGGGCCTTGTAGTGTGCCCATAAAGGTATTGACAAGCTCTCTTTCCAACAATGGTGGCTGTACGCGAGAAGCTAGTTCCCTCCACCTTTGAGCGTACTCTTTGAAGGACTCGTTGCTTCTTTGCACAAGGTTTTGCAACTGCATCCTATTTGGAGCCATGTCCAAATTGTACTTGTATTGCTTTAAGAAGGCATCAGCTAAGTCTTTCCAAGTTTGGATGTGGGTACGCTCAAGTTGCATGTACCAATCCAATGACGCTCCGCTCAAACTGTCTTGAAACACATGAACCATGAGTTTCTCGTTCGTTGCGTAGGCCACCATCTTCCTACAGAACATCCGTAGATGGTTCCTAGGTGTTGAGTCTTTTGGTGTTGGCTGCATTGTTTGGCAAAACCAAAGTATGGAATAGAAGCATTTCCTTGTGTTGAACATTTCTTCAGTTACAAGCTTTCTCATTTGAAGCCATTCAGAAGCTGAAATCTACATCAGAAGCTGAAATGCTCATCAGAAGCACTGTAGCACTTCAGAAGCTGGTTCAGGTTCTGATGCCCGCGTTGACTTCTGTTGACTTCATCAGAAGCTGGTTATTTTCAAGTTATTTCTACGCGAATCTTTGCAAGATTTATTGAAGATTTATCCACGCATATGGCTTCTAGAATGTTGATTAATTTGGAGAAGATTTCATGAAGATTTGGCATGGATTTATGAAATTCATATTTTCCTGTTATAATCTTTAAAAGATTCAGTACAGTTTTATTTGTTACATTATTGGACCAATCTTATTTCAGTAACAAATCAAATCAAAAGATTAGTTTTGTTATTTATGCTGCGAGACTGGAGGCTATATAAGGAGGAGGGCTGCTGCTATTCAAGATACGTTTTTACAGAGTCATAATTCAGAGAATAGAGTCTTAGTATTTTTAAGCTTTTAGCTTTATTGTGCGCCACTCATGTTTGAGTTGGTTTAGGAGTTTAATTGAGTTGTAATTCATTCTAAGCCTTTAGGTACGAATGAAGTATTTGTGTTGTTGAAGTGTTGTTCAAAACAGAGTATTGTTAAGGGTTGTTCAAGTAGCTGGGTTTAGTTGCTTGAATAGGAATTTAGAGGATTCTAATACTCAGAGTTGGGTAGAAGTATGACTAGGAGGAGTTTAATTGCTAAGGCTGGGAACTGGGAGTCAGTGTCTTGAGTCTTTGGGTTAAATCCTATAGTGGATTTCCTTCCTGGATTGGTATCCCCCAGAGTAGGAGGTGTTTACTCCGAACTGGGTTAACAAACCTCTGTGCCTTGTTACTTTCCTGCACTTTATATTCCTGCCTGTGTGTGTTTGTGTTTGTGCTATGTTTTGCAAATTATTGTGTCCTGCGTGTTGTTCAGAACCTGTTTGGTTCAGAACCTGATATCTCTGTTTATTGCCTGGCCAGAATTTCAATTGGCATCAGAGCAGGCACCCTGCCTGTATTTTGGGTGAGATCCAGAGGATTAATTTCTGGCAAGCATGGATAGAGAAGGAGGCTATGTCAATAGACCTCCCCTACTAGATGGCACAAACTATGAGTATTGGAAGTCAAGGATGTGTGCTTTTCTAAAGTCTATTGACAGCAGGACTTGGAAAGCTGTGATAAAAGGCTGGGAACATCCTGAGGTTTTGGACAAAGATGGTAACAAAACTGGAGTTTTGAAGCCTGAAGAGGAGTGGACCAGAGCTGAAGATGACTTGTCTCTGGGAAATTCAAAAGCTTTGAATGCAATCTTTAATGGTGTGGACCAGAACATGTTCAGACTTATCAAACAATGCACTGTTGCAAAGGAGGCCTGGGAAATTTTAAAGACAACTCATGAAGGAACTTCTAAAGTGAAAATCCAGATTGCAGCTGCTGACCACCAAATTTGAGAACCTGAAGATGAAGGAAGATGAATCTATTCAGGATTTTTACATGAATGTGCTGGACATGGCAAATTCTTTTGATTCACTTGGAGAAAAGATGACTGATGAAAAGATAGTAAGGAAAATCCTCAGGTCCCTGCTCAGAAGATTTGACATGAAGGTCACTGCAATTGAGGAGGCTCATGATATCTCTGCTATGAAGGTTGAGGAGCTGATTGGGTCTTTGTTAAATTTTGAGACTGCATTCTGCAAACAGCCTGATAAGAAAGGGAAAGGTATAGCTTTTACTGTGAATGCTGAAGCTGATGATCAACAAGAATCTGATGAGGATGACCTATCAGAAGCTCTAGTGTTGTTGGGAAAACAATTCAACAAGATTCTGAAGAATGTTAACAGAAAAGCCAAAGCCAAAGGTCAGAATTTCAGATTCAATAACAAAAAGCAACAAACTGATGAGAAGAAGACCAAGTCTGAGGAGAAAAGTAACCAAGACAAAGGTGTGCAGTGCTATGAGTGTGAGGGCTGTGGGCATATCAAATCTGATTGTCCTACTTTTCTTAAGAAACAGAAGAAGAGCCTAGTTGTTGCATGGTCTGATGATGGTTCTGAAGAAGATGATGATAGTGAATCTGGTATGTGTGATACTGGTCTGGTAGTGAGGTCAGGAGCTATCTTGAAGGAGGAACCTGTTTTAGAGTTTGAGACTTTTTCAGAGTCTGACTCAGAGTCTGAAGGCTCATCTGTGTCTGAAGCTGCTAAAACCTCATATGATGAACTGGCTGACAACTACAGGAAGCTGTATACCAGAAGTGCTGAGGTTTGCAAACAAGTTCAGGATCAGAAGGAGACTATTTTTCAACTGAAGGCTGAAAAAGGTGAACTGTTGGCTCAGAATTCAGAATTGAAAGAAGAAGTGAACCAACTTAATTCTCAACTTGATCAGATGAAGAAGTAAGTTAGGATGATGAACACTGCTACTGATAAGTTGGAGGAAATACTGGTGGTCCAGAAGCAAGGAAAAACTGGGTTAGGCTATGTTGATCAGAGTCTGAAGCTCAAAGAGAAAAATTCTGTTAAACAGTTTGTTCCTGCCACTCAAAGTGTTGATCCTATGATTGGAACATCTCAGATGAGACCTCAGAAACAAGCCCAGATGCCAGCTCAGAAGCAAGCTCAGAAGAGACCTCAGATGCCACCTCAGAAGCATGTTCAGATGCTACCTCAGAAGCAACCCCAGAAATTTTTCAGAAACAGAAGGAGGAGAAATCATCCATGGGTCTGTCATCATTGTGGAAAGAAAGGGCATATCAAACCATTCTGCTTCAAACTTTATGGCTATCCTGAACATTTTCAGTATAGAAGAGTTGAACCAGCTGTTGTCAGACAGAATGTTCAGAAGGTGTGGAAGCCCAAAGTTCAGAATGTAGGCCTGATTGCTCATACTTCACTGAGAGCCACCTCAAAAGAAGACTGGTACTTTGATAGTGGGTGTTCAAGGCACATGACTGGTGTGAAGAAGCTGCTGAGCAATATCAGATCATACTCCAGAAGTTATGTGACATTTGGAGATGGTGTAAAAGGTCAGATTCTGGGTATTGGTGATTTGATGAGAGAAGGGTTGCCCAGACTTAATGATGTGCTACTGGTGGAAGGATTAACCTCTAATCAGATCAGTATTAGCCAGCTATGTGATCAGGATTTAAAAGTAAATTTCAACAAGCAGGAGTGTATTGTTACTGATCAGGATGGTAAAACTCAGATGAGAGTCTGCAGATCCAAAGACAATTGTTATTTGTGGGTTTCTGAAGAAGAAAGAAGTCTGATTTCTTGTCTTATGAGCTCAGAAGAGGAAGTCAAACTCTGGCACCAGAAACTGGGACATTTGCACTTGAAAGGCATGAAGAAAATCCTAAGTACTGAAGCTATCAGAGGTGTACCTAATCTGAAGATTAATGAGGACAATGTTTGTGGTGATTGTCAAATTGGAAAACAAACAAGAAAGTCTCATCCTAGATTAGTTCACCAGGTAACTACTAAAGTACTAGAACTTGTTCATATGGATTTGATGGGGCCTATGCAAGTTGAGAGTATTGGAGGCAAGAGGTATGCATTTGTAATGGTAGATGACTACTCAAGATTCACATGGATTAACTTTGTTAGAGAAAAGTCTGACACTTTTGAAGTTTTCAAAGAGATGTGCATTCAACTACAAAGAGAGAAGGACAGTGGGATTATCAGAATCAGAAGTGACCATGGCAAAGAATTTGAAAACAAGAGTTTTTCAGAATTTTGTGCTTCTGAAGGTATAAAGCATGAGTTTTCTGCACCTATCACACCTCAGCAAAATGGTGTAGTTGAGAGGAAGAACAGGACTTTAGCAGAATGTGCAAGGGTTATGCTACATGCTAAGAAGCTGCCATATATGTTTTGGGCTGAAGCAATGAACACAGCATGTTACATACACAATAGAGTCACTTTGAAAAAGGTAACAACATCTACTGTGTATGAATTGTGGAAAGGGAGGAAGCCAACTGTGAAATATTTCCATGTTTTTGGGAGCAGATGCTATATCTTGGCTGACAGAGAAAATATAAGAAAACTGGATCCTAAGTCTGATGAGGGCATATTCCTGGGTTATTTAGTGAACAGCAGAGCTTACAGGGTGTTTAATTCCAGAACCAAGGTTGTGATGGAATCCATAAATGTGGTTATTGATGATTTGTCTGCTGAGAATGAAAAGAATGAGCCTGAAGTTGTTCCAGAGTCTGAAGCCTTAGAAGAACAAACTTCAGAAGCAGAAAAGCGTTCAGAGTCTGAAGAAGCAGAAGATCAACCAAATCAAGTTCCAAATGGTAAAGGGCCATCAATTAGAGTTCAGAAGGATCATCCTAAAGACTTAATCATTGGAAGCTTAGATCAAGGTGTCAGAACCAGGAGATCAGATGCTGCTGCTACTGATTCATGTTTTGTGTCAAAGGTTGAGCCTAAAAATGTGAAAGAAGCCCTAACTGATGAATTTTGGATTGAAGCAATGCAAGATGAGTTGAATCAATTCAAAAGGAGTGAAGTGTGGGATCTGGTTCCAAGACCTGAAGGGTTGAATGTGATTGGCACTAAGTGGATATTCAAGAATAAAACAGATGAAAATGGTACTGTAATCAGAAACAAGGCAAGGTTGGTTGCTCATGGTTATACTCAAGTTAAGGGACTTGATTTTGATGAGACCTTTGCACCTGTGGCTAGACTAGAGTCCATAAGACTACTGTTGGGAGTATCTTGCATTCTCAAATTCAAATTATTCCAGATGGATGTGAAGAGTGCATTTCTGAATGGTTATCTGCAAGAAGAAGTGTATGTTGAACAGCCTAAGGGTTTTGTGGATCCTAAGTTTCCAGAACACGTGTACAAGTTGAAGAAGGCCTTGTATGGATTGAAACAAGCACCAAGAGCATGGTATGACAGGCTGACTCAATTTCTTGTGGCTCAAGGTTACAGAAAAGGAGGTTCTGATAAGACTTTGTTTGTGAAAGATGAAAATGGGAGTCTGATGATTGCTCAGATTTTTGTGGATGATATAGTGTTTGGAGGGATGTCTCAGAAGATGGTCAAATTGTTTGTTCAGCAGATGCAGTCTGAATTTGAAATGAGCTTAGTTGCTGAACTGACATATTTTCTTGGATTACAAGTCAAGCAAATGGAAGATACAATCTTCATTTCTCAGAGTAAATATGCCAAGAACATTGTGAAGAAATTTGGAATGGAATCTGCTGCTCATAAGAGGACACCAGCTGCTACTCATCTGAAACTAACCAAAGATGAACAAGGAGTATCAGTTGATCAAAGCCAATACAAAAGTATGATTGGGAGCCTATTCTACTTGACTGCAAGCAGACCAAATATCACTTTTGCTGTTGGAGTTTGTGCAAGATATCAAGCTGATCCTAAGATGAGTCATCTGACTCAGGTGAAGAGGATTCTGAAGTATGTGAATAGCACAAGTGACTATGGAATCATGTATTCACATAGTTCAAGTTCTGAACTGATGGGATATTGTGATGCTGACTGGGATGGAAGTGCTGATGACAGAAAGAGCACCTCAGGAGGTTGTTTCTTTTTAGGAAATAACTTAATATCTTGGTTCAGCAAGAAACAAAACTGTGTTTCATTATCAACTGCTGAAGCTGAGTATATTGCTGCTAGGAGTAGTTGTTCACAACTGGTTTGGATGAAGCAGATGCTTGAGGAGTACAACATTAAACAAGGTGTTATGACATTGTTCTGTGACAATTTGAGTGCAATCAACATCTCTAAGAATCCAATACAGCACGGCAGAACTAAACACATTGATATCAGACATCATTTTATCAGAAACCTTGTGGAGGATAAAGTCATTCAGCTGGAACATGTAGCTACTGAAGAACAAGTTGCTGACATTTTCACAAAGGCCTTGGATGCTAAACAGTTTGAAAACTTAAGGAGCAAGTTAGGTGTGTGCTTATATGAAGAATTTTAGCAATTAAAGCAAACTGGATGTGAGGAAGGTAGAGTACCTGCCGACTTTGTGAGTGCTAAGTGTGATGCTGTTTTTGATACTAAGTCTGAAGTTCAAACTGGGACAGTAGTTGAAGATGTTTGTGCAGTTTTCCTTCCCTATTTGAAGTCTGAGATTTGTCAGAATTTTGTGGCTAAAAAGGGGGAGAAAATATTATGCAATGTGTTAGCTCTGTTGGCTCTGATACCAAGAATTAGAAGATGTATTGCTGCATTTCAGATGTTAAGCTATATGTTTGAAGGGGAAGATGTGTCTCAGGGGGAGTACAAGATTGTTATGATCCTGAGTGCTTTTGTGTTGAAGAGTGGTCCTGAAGATCTAGTGTGCTCTGAAGTGTGCTCTGATACCATGTTTCTCTGCAGTTCAGAAGTCAGGGGGAGTTTGTGTGATTTTTGAGAGAAGCTGAGTTGCAGGGGGAGTGTTGTGAAGCTGGAGTGTTTGTTGTGAAGCTTCAGGGGGAGTGTTTGTGATGATCAGGATTGATCAGTAGCTCTGATACCTTGAACTGAAGCTGTTAATCAGTACTTGCTCTGATACCATCAAACTGAAGCTGATTTGTGTATTTCATGATAGTCATAACTTTGTCCGCTGCTTTGCTCTATGCTATGTTATGGTTGATCATTGTGGAGTTCTTCATTGCTGAGTTGATTATAAGGGAGATTGAAGAACTTGGATGGTTTTAGCCAAAAATTTGCCAAAGGGGGAGATTGTTGAGTCTTTTGGTGTTGGCTGCATTGTTTGGCAAAACCAAAGTATGGAATAGAAGCATTTCCTTGTGTTGAACATTTCTTCAGTTACAAGCTTTCTCATTTGAAGCCATTCAGAAGCTGAAATCTACATCAGAAGCTGAAATGCTCATCAGAAGCACTGTAGCACTTCAGAAGCTGGTTTAGGTTTTGATGCCCGCGTTGACTTCTGTTGACTTCATCAGAAGCTGGTTATTTTCAAGTTATTTCTACGCGAATCTTTGCAAGATTTATTGAAGATTTATCCACGCATATGGCTTCTAGAATGTTGATTAATTTGGAGAAGATTTCATGAAGATTTGGCATGGATTTATGAAATTCATATTTTCCTGTTATAATCTTTAAAAGATTCAGTACAGTTTTATTTGTTACATTATTGGACCAATCTTATTTCAGTAACAAATCAAATCAAAAGATTAGTTTTGTTATTTATGCTGCGAGACTGGAGGCTATATAAGGAGGAGGGCTGCTGCTATTCAAGATACGTTTTTACAGAGTCATAATTCAGAGAATAGAGTCTTAGTATTTTTAAGCTTTTAGCTTTATTGTGCGCCACTCATGTTTGTGTTGGTTTAGGAGTTTAATTGAGTTGTAATTCATTCTAAGCCTTTAGGTACGAATGAAGTATTTGTGTTGTTGAAGTGTTGTTCAAAACAGAGTATTGTTAAGGGTTGTTCAAGTAGCTGGGTTTAGTTGCTTGAATAGGAAGTTAGAGGATTCTAATACTCATAGTTGGGTAGAAATCTGACTAGGAGGAGTTTAATTGCTAAGGCTGGGAACTGGGAGTCAGTGTCTTGAGTCTTTGGGTTAAATCCTATAGTGGATTTCCTTCCTGGATTGGTATCCCCCAGAGTAGGAGGTGTTTACTCATAACTGGGTTAACAAACCTCTGTGCTTTGTTACTTTCCTGCACTTTATATTCCTGCATGTGTGTGTTTGTGTTTGTGCTCTGTTTTGCAAATTATTGTGTCCTGCGTGTTGTTCAGAACCTGTTTGGTTCAGAACCTGATATCTCTGTTTATTGCCTGGCCAGAATTTCACTAGGGCATTGAATTCCCTTGTACCTCTCGAAGTCCGGTACTTTGAATTTTGGAGGGATTACCACATCGGGCACCAAGCACATGTCCAAAGCATTGTAGGCACCATATGAGCTGGATCCTTCGACAACTTTTAAACTTTCTTCCAAAACACGATACATTTGGGCGGCATCGCTGTCTTGGTGAGTATTGCCATGAGCAGACTGCCTAGGTTGAGTGTCTTCCACATTATGAGAAACAACCTCATGTTGAGTAGTGGAATTCCCTTGAGGACGATGCTCTTCGTTCCTAACGGGGATTGTAAGCTGTGGTTGTGGAGGTGGCACAAGGCCATCATTTTCAAGTGGTGGGGTATATCCTGGAGGAAGACCGTATGGAGGCCATACCACATTAGCCGCATCCACGGCTGGTCGAGGGTTGCTTTCCCGGGCGGATAGAGCTTGCATTAGCTCTAATATCTGATCCATCTTCTCTTTCATAGCGTCAACTTCCCCTCTCAAAGCAACTTGATTTTGTTCCAAGTTATCCATGATCCTTTTCTTGTTAGCTCGCGTTTCGTACGAGTGTCGGAGATCAGGGTCCTGGGCTGAGGGCTTCTTAGGTTTTTTGGCTATGGTTGACTTTGTTCAACTGGAGTTTTAGGGAAATTGAAATGAGTATTTTTTTGAAAATGCATGAAGATGTATGTGAATGTATGTATGCGATGCATATGAAAAAAACATGCCCATTTTTTGTTTATGCGAAAAAAAATTTCATGAATGCAAATGTTATGATATGCAGGGGTTTGGTATAGGAACGTTCAAAACTTCCCCCCATCCTCACATGTAGGCTCTAGAGATGAGATTTTCTAAAAGGTCCCTAGAGTCACAGATTTTACAAGGACTTATAATCGCTGTTGCATATACACGCAATACAACCATACTTCCAAGAGAATCTACTCTAGGCGGGTTTCTCATGTTCAACGCCTCACGGACATACGTCAACGCGGGCCAAACACTACACAAACCCCAAGCCTATCTTAATTTTTTCTCAAAGCTCGGGTAGAGAGCCTCACACGTTCGGCATTAACCCGAACAATGTGGAGTAACATCGCTCATGTGACACCCCACAGTTGATGTATAAACATAAAGCAATATGAAACATATAAATATAGAGACAAGAGAAAAAAAGAAGATGAAGACAATAAAACAAAAACATGTAAGAAAAAATAAAACCTTTAGCCTAAAAAGCTAACTAGGTTAGGCTTGACTCGCTAGTGAGGAAACAACATCCCCAGTGGAGTCGCCAGCTGTGCGAACGTTTAAAAAAAAGACAGGTCGCTCTAGGCCATAAGGACACTCCTAAGGACTGTGAAGTCGCCACCAAAGTTTTGTTTAAAGGGAACATAGATAAACCCTTTGAGTTTTTATTTTAAAGGGAAACGATAATAAAACCCGTGACGATGAGGAAAGGATGGTCATCGCAACCATTACCGGGTTCGGGAGTCGATTACACAAGGGGAAGGTATTAGCACCCCTCACGTCCGTTGTACTCAACAGGAACCTCCTAGTTAGCTAAGGCTAGAATGTTTTTAAAGTTTTGCTTGCATGCCTGAATGTATTAAAAGGGAAAAAGAAAAAATATGTAAAGAGGAAAAAGAAAGTTTTTTTATTAATGTGCTCGACAAGATATGAATCCTGCTCCTACGTATCTCCCGGTGCGATGGAGAATTCAAAGTTTACATAGTTCTTTGGTAGAAAAACGTATTGTGTTGGGTTTTTTTAAAGAACGATGTTTTGATCGTATTCTTACGATTAAACATAGCTTGTGTGCTCGCGCATGGGAGGCTTAAGCGTTTGTTTTGAATCACGCTAGAATAGATAAAACATGTCCGTTGGGGAAAAAGGGTTCGAATTGGCCGTGAGGGGACCAAAAAGATTAAAATGACTCAACCAAGTCGAGAAAGGTTCGATTGATCCAACGAGATCAAGAAAGGGCTCAATGGACTCAACGGAGTCGAACATTGACCAAAATGACTCAACTGAGTCGAGAAAAGGTTCGATTGATCCAACGGGATCAGGAAAGGGTTCAATGGACTCAACGAAGTCGAACATTGACCAAAGTGACTCAACCGAGTCTAGAAAAGGTCCGATTGATCCAACGGGATCAAGAAAGGGTTCAATGGACTCAACGGAGTCGAACATTGACCAAAATGACTCAACCGAGTCGAGAAAAGGTTCGATTGATCCAACGGGATCAAGAAAGGGTTCAATGGACTCAACGGAGTCGAACATTGACCAAAGTGACTCAACCGAGTCGAGAAAAGGTTCGATTGATCCAACGGGATCAAGAAAGGGTTCAATGGACTCAACGGAGTCGAACATTGACCAAAATGACTCAACCGAGTCGAGAAAAGGTTCGATTGATCCAACGGGATCAAGAAAGGGTTCAATGGACTCAACGGAGTCGAACATTGACCAAAATGACTCAACCGAGTCAAGAAAAGGTTCAATTGATCCAACGGGATCAAGAAAGGGTTCAATGGACTCAACGGAGTCGAACATTGACCAAAGTGACTCAACCGAGTCGAGAAAAGGTTCGATTGATCCAACGGGATCAAGAAAGGGTTCAATGGACTCAACGGAGTCGAACATTGACCAAAGTGACTCAACCTAGTCGAGAAAAGGTTCGATTGATCCAACGGGATCAAGAAAGGGTTCAATGGACTCAACCGAGTCGAGAAAAGGTTCGATTGATCCAACGGGATCAAGAAATGGTTCAATGTACTCAACGGAGTCGAACATTGACCAAAGTGACTCAACCGAGTCGAGAAAAGGTTCGATTGATCCAACGGGATCAAGAAAGGGTTCAATGGACTCAACGGAGTCGAACATTGACCAAAGTGACTCAACCGAGTCGAACATTGAATCAAATGGTCACGGGGGACCAAAGGGTTCAAATTGACCATAAAGGGCCAAGAATTGGTTTGGTGTGGTTGGATGCGTTGAAAATAGAATGGCGATTGTCCGAACAACGAGACATACGTCAAGCATTCGTTCAATCTGGGAAATGGAGAGACATACGTCAAACCTTCCCTTTTTCATTCAAGTTTTGTTTGAAATTTAAGAAGTCCCAAAGTTATCAAAACACTTGATTGTTGAAACTTGATAAAAGTTTTAATGTTCAAATTAGTTGTTGCAACCTATGAACAAGTTTGCTTTGTTTATGTGTGTAAAAAATGCACAAGTTTAGAAAACGCACAAGTTCGACTCAATTTAAACTTGGTTTTGAAAAATGAGCAAAATCGGCTCGAGTTCAAGTTTTGATTGAAATTCATGAACAAGGTTACTGTTCAAGATTGGTTTTAAAATAATGAACTTGGCTTATTGCTCGAGTTTGATTTTGAAAGTTTAATGAACGTAACTTGTTTCGCAAGTTATCCAAAAAGTATTGCTCAAACTTGTGAATCTTCCAATATCATGCAAAACTCTTGATATGGTTTGAATAAAATGGGTTTTAATCCTCTTAGGTTCTGAGTTTTTAGGTTAGAACCCCAAAAAATGGCTTTTTAGAAGCATGAACTTAGGTTCTGAGTTCTGTCATGGTCGCAAAGCGACCAGAGCTTCGCACTGCGAACACTGCGAAATTTTGAGTTCAGAAACTGCTTCTGAACTGCTGTTCAGAAGCAACTTCTGAACAATCTTCAGAACTTTAGGAGGAGTGAAAAGCTTTTGAAATTAGCAACAAAATGAGTGCAACAACTCAGTTTAAATGTTTTGTAAACCTTGGGATTTCTTTGAAGTTCAAAAGGGGTTTTAAATCAAAATGAGTTTAACAAAACTAATGAAGATGCAAAACTGAGATTGACACAAGTTGGAATCAAAAGCAAATGCAAACAGTATGCAAATGAAATATAAACAGGTTAGAATGACTTACCAACTCCTAGCCCAAAGCTTTGGTTGCAAGAAAATGGAAAGGCTTGAAATGATGATGTTTTTGCAAAGCTTGGAAAAAGTTTGATAAACAGCACAAATCAAATGACAATTTGCTTTGGTTCTTCACCCTTTGTGTGAGGTTTAGTGGCTGTTTGGGAGGTTTGATTACTTGGCACTGGTTTGGGATGATTTGTGTAAGGAAAGGATAGGAATTTTCTCTAAACTTGCTCCAAAACCAACTCTGTTTTTGTGTAGAAAATTCACTCAATTTCCACTCACTAAGAACTGTTTTTTTTGCTCTAAAATCTCTGTGTTAAAATTCTGTGTGTTAACTCTAAAAAATCTCCCTTTAATCCTGCAGCAATGCATGGCTTTTATAGGCAAATTAGGATCAAAATGTCATGATGGAAAATCTTACAGCAGGGCTGTTTTTGTGCTATGATCATGACTAAATTGCTTTGCATTTAATACTAAAGGGAAGAGGTGACCTTGCCTTGCTGCAATGGTCAAGACTTTGGCTAAAACCAGTCATCAATGAAGCTGATTTTAGATAGCAATGATGATGAAAAAGTGAGAAAAACAGGGCAGCTTGCAATTGGGCTGCTCTTGGGATCAATCCTTGCAATCTTGAGGGGTCAAGCAAGGAAAACATGCAATGTGATGTGCAGAGGTTGGGGGAAACAAAAGGAACATGTGGGCTGGTGTTAGAAGGAGAGAAAAGCTGCTGAAAACAGGGCAGCACACATGGTGTTTGGGCAAGCAAAACCAGCTGTGTTTGACTGGTTTTGGGGGAGAAAGAAGGAAGGAAAACAAGTAAGCTGCTGGCTGGCAAGTTTAGGGTCAGTAGCAGGTCAATTGGGAAGGATGAGAGCTGCCCAAGGGCAAGCCAACTTGCTTGGCACATGCTTGGCTGGAAGAAAAACCTTCTCACCTTGGCTTTAATGGCACATGCTTCAATTCTTGCTTTGCTGAGTCCAAACAGCCACAATTAACAAATACAATGATAATAATAATGATAGGTGATAATAATAATAACTATAATGAAAACAAATCAAAGAAAATAAAATCTGCAAAAATCGCAGACTTCGCACTGCGAAGGGGACTTTGCTCTGCGAAGTCCTCAGGTTATGAAATGTTGACTTTTTTGTTGACTTTGACTTTTCTCTTTTTTTTTTTTTGTTTTTTTGAAAAAAACTTGGGACAAAATTAGGGTACAACACCGTATACTAAAGAGAAAGGGGTTGCCCCTGTTGATGTACGCACTGAAGTACGATACCCGTGCAAGGCATATGGTAACATCTCATGCCAGTCCTTATAGGTGACCACCATCTTTTGCACTATTTTCTTGATGTTCTTGTTTGCAGCTTCAACTGCGCCATTCATCTGAGGCCTATAAGGAGAAGAGTTATGATGCTCAATCTTGAACTCTTCGCATAGTTCCTTCATCACTTTGTTATTCAAATTGGTCCCATTGTCTGTGATGATCTTGCTGGGAATACCATATCGACAGATGATGTGATTCTTAATAAATCGGACCACCACTTGCTTAGTGACATTGGCGTATGATGCATCTTCGACCCACTTGGTGAAGTAATCAATTGCCACTAGGATGAAACGCTGCCCATTTGAAGCTTTGGGTTCGATCCTACCAATCATATCGATGCCCCACATAGAGAAAGGCCAAGGGGAAGAAAGGACATTCAGAGCCGTTGCTGGCATATGCATTTTATTGGCATAAATCTGGCATTTATGGCATTTCCTGGCATGCTTGTAGCAATCGCTTTCCAGGGTCATCCAGTAATATCCGGCCCTCAAGATCTTTCTAGCCATTGTGTGTCCACTAGAATGAGTTCCGAAGGAACCTTCGTGTATCTCGTGCATTATCAGATCTGCTTCTTGTTCATTCACACATCTGAGTAGCTCCATATCAAAATTTCTCTTGTATAAAACTTCTCCATTTAGAAAGAAGTTGCCAGCCAATCTTCGCAAGGTCTTCTTATCCTTGTTGGATGCCCCATGCGAGTACTCTTGCCTTTGGAGGAAACATTTGATGTCATGTAACCATGGCTTGTTATCTATGACCGCTTCGACTACAAACACAAGTGCGGGCCTCTCTAGGTATTGAACCTTGATTGTTGGAATCTCATTCCGACGGCTGACCTCGTACATAGAAGATAAAGTCGCCAAAGCATCTGCCATTTGATTCTCGTCATGAGGAATGTGATGCAACTTGACTTTGTTGAAAAAGGTTAGTGAAATTCTGTCCAGGCAATAAGACAGAGTAAACTGGTTCTGAACCAACAGGTTCTGAACAATACGCAGGGCACAATAAATTGCTTAAAACAGAGCACACACAAAAACAACACAAGCAGCAAAATAAAGTGCAGGAAAGTAAAAGGCACAGAGGTTTGTTAACCCAGTTCGGAGTAAACACCTCCTACTCTGGGGGATACCAATCCAGGAAGGAAATCCACTATAGGATTTAACCCTTAAGACTCAAGACACTGACTCCCAGTTCCCAGCCTAAGCAATTAAACTCATCCTAGTCTGATTTCTACCCAACTCTTGAGTATTAGAAAACCTCTAACTTCCTATTCAAGTAACTAAACCCAGTTACTGAACCCCTTAACAAAAACACCCTGTTTTTGAAGAAACACTTCAATAACAAAACTTCATTCGTACCTAAAGGCTTAGAATGAATTACAACTCTATAAAACTCTAAACCACCTCAAACAATGAGTGGTGCACAAATAAAACTCTAAGTTTAAAACAAAGACTCTATTCTCTGAATAATGCTCTTAAATTCGTAAGTCTTCAAAACATAGCAGCAACCTTCTTTTATAATCTTCAGCAATCAGATTTAAACTGATTCAAATCTTCTGAATTGATATGTTTCTAATTTATGCAAAGCTCAATTAGGAAACATATAATTCTGCAATGTATCTCTTCAAAGATTTCTTCTGAAAATATGATCTTCATAAATACGAGCCAAATCTTCATTAGATCTTCCACAAATCAATCAGCATTCTAGAAGTATTAATCCATAATAAACCCTTAGCGTATCTTGCAAAGATTCGCGTAGAAATAACTTGAAAATAACCTGCTTCTGATGAAGTCAACAGAAGTCAACGCTGGCATCAGAACCTGAATTCAGCTTCTGAAGTGCTACAGTGCTTCTGATGAGGCATTTAGCTTCTGATGGCATTTCCAGCTTCTGAACAGCTTCAATGTAAAAACTTGCAACTGAAGATTTGTTCTAAATAAGGAGATGCTTCTATTCAACACTTTGGTTTTGCCAAAACATGTAGACAACACCAAAAGACTCAACAGTTAGTAAACGTCTTGCATAATCTTTGTAAGGAATCAAGCCGGAGTGGCGAGTTTCCCAATCTCTATTGATTTGATTAATCACAAGTGTCGAGTCTCCATAAATGTCAAGGTTCTTGATCCTTAGATTGATGGCTTCTTCAATGCCCAGAATACATGCTTCGTATTCTGCCATGTTGTTCGTATAATTGAACGAAAGTCTTGCAGCAAAAGGGAGATGTTTGCCCTCAGGAGTAACGATGACTGCCCCAATTCCATTACCATAGACATTAACAGCCCCGTCAAAGATTAACTTCCATCTGGACTCGGGATCTGGACCTTCGCCAAGTAGTGGCTCGTCACAATCCTTCATCTTCAGATACATGATTTCTTCATCAGGGAATTCAAACTTAATTGGTTGATAATCCTCAATTGGTTGATGAGCCAAATGATCGGCAAGAATACTGGCTTTGATAGCTTTCTGAGTGTGATACTCAACGTTATACTCTGATAATAACATCTGCCAACGAGCGATTCTCCCTGTTAAAGCAGGTTTTTCAAAGATGTATTTGATTGGATCCATTTTGGATATCAACCAAGTAGTATGATTGAGCATGTAGTGACGAAGGCGCTTAGCAGCCCAGGTTAGTGCACAACACGTCTTCTCAAGTAAAGAGTATCGGGATTCGCAGTCCGTAAACTTCTTGCTTAGGTAGTAGACGGCATGTTCCTTCCTACCGGTCTCGTCCTGCTGTCCAAGTACACAACCCCTGGAGTCTTCCAATACGGTCAAGTACATAATCAAAGGTCTTCCTTCAACTGGAGGAATAAGGATCGGAGGTTCTAGCAAGTACTCCTTGATGCTGTCAAAGGCTTTCTGGCAGTCCTCTGTCCATACTACTTCTTGATTCTTGCGAAGTAACTTGAAAATAGGCCCACACGTGGCTGTCATATGAGATATGAATCTAAAGATGTAGTTCAAACGTCCAAGAAATCCCCTTACTTGTTTCTCAGTTTACGGAGCAGGCATTTCTCTAATGGCCTTGACTTTGTCGGGATCTACTTCGATGCCCTTTTGACTGACAATGAAACCTAGGAGTTTTCCAGATCTCACGCCAAACGTACATTTAATAGGATTCAGGCAAAGCCGATACTTTCTCAGACGTTGGAACATCTTTAGTAAATACTCGACATGCTCTTCCTCAGTACCTGATTTGACGATCATATCATCGACATAGACCTCAATTTCCTTGTGCATCATGTCGTGGAAGAGAGTGGTCATGCCTCTTTGGTAGGTAGCACCCGCATTCGTTAAGCCAAAAGGCATCACTTGATAGCAAAAGGTACCCCAAGGTGTAATGAAAGATGTCTTTTCTCTATCTTCGACAGCCATTTTGATCTGATTGTATCTAGAGAAGCCATCCATGAAGGAGAATACTTTGGATTTGGCTGTACTCTCGACCAATATATCAATGTGAGGTAAAGGGAAGTCGTCTTTTGGAATTGCTTTGTTTAGATCTCGGTAGTCAACGCACATCCTAACTTTACCATCCTTTTTGGGAACAGGCACTATGTTGGCCAACCATTGAGGATACTATGAGGTAATGAGGAAACCTGCATTAATCTGCTTTTGCACTTCCTCTTTGATCTTGAGAGCCATGTCAGGGCGAGTCCTTCTCAACTTTTGCTTGACTGGAGGACATTCAAGTTTCAAAGGTAAATGGTGTTCCACAATCTCAGGGTCCAATCCTGGCATATCCTGATACGACCATGCAAAGATGTCTACATATTCTTTGAGAAGCTTGATTATTTTCTCTTTGACAGACGCATCCAACAATGCCCCAATATTGATCTCTTTCTTGTCTTTTTCAGAACCCAAGTTGATAACCTCTAATGCTTCTTCGTGAGGCTGAATGGTCTTCCTCTCTTGTTCTAACAAGCGTTTGATCTCGTCTGGAATTTCTTCATCCTCTTCCTCTTCAGCTTCGTAAATAGGAAACTCAAAGTTGGGAGAGAGCCTATGGCTATGGTGTTCAACGGGTTTATTGACGTTTAGTCTGCATATGATGGATGATTGATTTTAGTAAAATGAGTGAAAAATGCAGACTTTTTGAAAAGAAAATATATTTATTGCTTTTTTTTGGTTTTTTGTGTTACCATTTTTTCGGAAAAACGATGATAAAAATAACATAAAGGTCGTGATAAAAACGACAATTTTCATTGATGATAATAGCACTTTAAACAAGCCCTACATGAGTCCTTCTTCGCTTTGGGCAAGACGAAGGGATCTCTTTTTTTTTTAAAACGGTAAACAAAATAAACACATTACTTAGAGGAATGAATAACAGAAGGAACGTTGATAGCGTCCCAATTATAGCAAACTCCTCCGGGCGTTACAAAAACAGGTGTCCGTTCTTCAGGCTCATCTTTAGTAATGGCATTAGCTTCCGTTGTGGAATGAATGAAACCGGCACTGTGGAAAGCGTCCTTAATTGGTTCAATGATAGTGTTTGGCTCGATAACTCTTGCAATGGAGTAAAACCCAATCCTTCTCTATGCTTGTTGTCGCGGTGATTTTCGGAGATCAAGCTATTGATTAGCGTTGACTCACTAATTTTATTTCACGACTGAACTTTTAATTTTTTAAATGAAAAGTGGAAAAAAGTTCTAAATTACCACATTTTTAAAGATTAGGGGTTCGGGGGTTAGTTACGTTTAGGGAAGGTGTTAGCACCCTAAACGTTCGTAGTACTCTACGAGAACCTCTTGATTTTATTTATTTACTTTGGTTATAACTTGCTTATTATTTTTTTTTTTAAAGAAAAGAATGAATTAAAGTAGCGAGGAAAAATAAAAAAAAGTTTTTTGTATTTTTTATGATTTGGAAGGACAAGGTCCTCTGCCTACGTACCCGTGAGGGATCAAAACCTCGTAGTTCGGGGTAAAAATGACGTTTTGATTTGTTTGGTGTTTTTCATTAATTTTAAAAAAGGGTTTAAAAATAAAAGCCAAGTGGCAAAATGGGATTGGTTTGTGTTTTTTATTTTGAAAATGGTTAAAGTGTAATTAAAATGGATTAATGGTTATTTAAAGAAAATAAAGAGAAAAAACGGACACTTGATTGAAAATCAAGGTTTATTAAGAAAAGATTTTTTTGATTTTGATTATTTGAATGTTTTTGTTTTTTTTTTATAATTAACTAAGACTAAAACGTAACAAAAAAACTAAAACGCGAGGAAATTCCGTGGTGACGTTGGATCACCACGAAACCCTTTTGGAATTAAACTAACCTACTATTTTTTGTATTTTTTTTATAAAGCGAAATAAAAAGAGACGTAAAGCAAAAATAAATGAAGTGTGAGTGTCGGTGCAAATTCTCATTAATATTTACATTGATCCTAAATACATTCTAAAAGATGACAAAATAATAAGTAAAGAATAAAAATTGCAAATGCACTAGAAAATAAGAAAATATGCTAAGAATAAAAATAAAATAAAAATGCATGAAAATAAAAGGAAAATAATAAAAAAAATGCATGAGATACCACAAGGTAAATGCAATGGAATAAGATGCATGAAAATGCATAAGGAAAATAACGAAATAAAATGCAAGCAAATGATGGAAGAAAATAAAAAAAATAAAAAGGAAGTAGGAGGGTGCAGAAGAGGCTCAGGGGGTGGGAGGAACATATCAGCAAAAGCTGATGAAAAAGAAATTTGGGCCGCAGGGAATTGGGCCGCAGGGTTTGAGGCTTTAAAAATCAGTTTTCAGAAAAAACAAAACATTTTACTCTTCTCTTTCTCTTTCTTCCCTTTGTTTCTCTCCTCTTTTCCTCTCAATTCTCTCAATGCCTCGCCGGAAACATCAACTCAGGCACGGCGGCCGGCCAGCCCTAGGGGCGGCGCCACCGTGCCGGAGGAACCAAAACCTCACCTTTTTTAGAAAAAAAAGTATTTTTCGAATCCTCTCTCCACCCTCTTTTCAAAAATCAGTCCTATTTTTTAAAAATTCTCCTAAAAAGGGCCGGATCTAAATTCGAACTTTCGAAAAAAAAGAGGAGAAAACTACCTTTGAAAGGCTGCGTTTTGGTGTTCTGGGATGGCTGGGTTTTGTTTCGCGTGCGTGTTATTGCTGAGGGTTGTTTGGTTCGGACTTAGCCTTGTGGATTTGGTTCGGATTCTTGTGGTTTTGGATAGGGGATGTGGGTGTATTTGTGTGCGGTTGAGTGGTGTTTTAGGGTACGTGAGAGTGAGGCCGTGGGTGGTTGGGTTTGGCTTTGTTTGGTCGAGTGGTTGGTGGTGAGATGTGGGGGAGGGCCGTACGTGGTAGGCTAGTGGATTTGTGGGTTGTGTTCTTGATTGTGGTGTTGGGAGGTTGAGTGAGGGGCGTGTGTTGTTGTTGTTGGGGAGAGGAGAGCTGTGTGCGTGAGGGGTTTTTTGCGGTTTTGTGGCTGGGTTTGGCTTTGTTTGGTCGAGTGGTTGGGCGTGAGTGGTGTTTGAATTTTTGGTGAATTCTGGTGATGCTTTTTTTGATTATGGTTACTGATGTTTGGCCGTGTGTTCCTGATTTTCTGTTGCTCTCCCCCTCTTCTTGTAATTCTGATTGTTCTCCTTTTAATCAACCATGCAGTAAATGACAATCAAGACAAATGATGACAATCAAGCAGCTTGGTCAAACCCAAAATCAAATAAACCAAACATTAAAAGGCTATTAGAACCCATTAAAACAAAATCAGTCAACTCTAAATAAATTAAAGAAAAAAAAGGTGTATATAAAAAAACGAAAATAAAAAATAAAATAAAAGAAAATGATAAAGATAAAAAAAAAGATAATAAAATGAAAAAGGAAATAAATAAAAAAATAAAAATAAAAATAAAAATAAAAAATTAACACAATAAAAAAATAATAAAAGACCGTCGCCTTTGGAACCCAAAAAATGAGGTATTTTAAAATACCTCTCTGTCAAAATTTTGTCTGAGACGACGAACAAATTCCGACCTAAAAAGGCACATGAAAAAGAAATTTTAGGTCAAAAATTGGGGTATGACAGATGCCCCTATTTAAGTCTCTTCGCCCGGAGAATCGAAGAGAAAATCTTTGATTCGACGGGTCGAAGGGACTTAAATACAGAGTACGCCAATTTTGGACCTAACAAAAAAAAGTGAAATGCTCGTGATGCAAAGGTGAATGCAAGACGGCGAAGATGACCTGACTGGGGAATAAAACAAAACAAAAGGATACCCGAGTTTGTTAAAGCAAGGGATCCGACTCCACTGGGGGATAACACAGTTTCACTGGGGAAGGGATCAACTATCGTATTGACAGTTGAGAAAGGAAATATGATATGGGAAAAGACACCGACCACAAGCTGCCCGTTTGTAGAGCTTGCCACTTGAGGTAAAGACGGAAATAAAAGTAATATGCCACTGCCGACAAGAAACAAAGGTGAATGTCAGCTGTTCGGGATGTTGCCGAACTACCACTGACGACAAGAAATAAAGGGTAAATGCCAACTATTCGGGTTGTTGCCGAACTGCCATTGACGAGAAGGAATAAAGGTAGATGTCAACTGTTCGGATTGTTGTTGAACTGCCATTGACGACAAGAAGTAAATGTAGATGTCAACTGTTCGGGTTGTTGCCGAACTGCCATTGACGACAAGAAGTAAATGTAGATGTCAACTGTTCGGGTTGTTGCCGAACTGCCATTGACGACAAGGAATAAAGGTGGATGTCAACTGTTCGGGTTGTTGCCGAACTGCCATTGACGACAAGAAGTAAATGTAGATGTCAACTGTTCGGGTTGTTGCCGAACTGCCATTGACGACAAGGAATAAATGTAGATGTCAACTGTTCGGGTTGTTGCCGAACTGCCATTGACGACAAGGAAGTAAAGGTAGATGTCAACTGTTCGGGTTGTTGCCGAACTGCCATTGACGACAAGAAATAAATGTAGATGTCAACTGTTCGGGTTGTTGCCGAACTGCTATTGACGAGAAGGAACAAAGATAGATGCCAACTGTTCGGGTTGTTGCCGAACTGCCATTGACGACAAGGAAGTAAAGGTAGATGTCAACTGTTCGGGTTGTTGCCGAACTGCCATTGACGACAAGAAATAAATGTAGATGTCAACTGTTCGGGTTGTTGCCGAACTGCCATTGACGAGAAGGAATAAATGTTGATGGCGACTGTTCGGGTTAATGCCGAATGAGTCAACTGACGACAAAAGATTGGATAAATGTCAGCTGTTCGGGTTAATGCCGAACGAGTCAACTGACGACAAAAGATTGGACAAACGTCAGCTGTTCGGGTTAATGCCGAACGAGTCAACTGACGACAAAAGATTGGATAGGAAAATGCACAAGCTGTTCGTTAAAGAACTGCCGCTTGGCGAAAAAAACAGGATAAAAGATGCACAAGCTGTTCGTTAAAGAACTGCCACTTGGCATAAAGGGGGTGACATCTCTGGACCAGACACACTGGGGATGACATTTGGGGATAAAGAGAGTTAAAAAATGTTCATGACCGATTGGTATGAAAAACAAGACTCAGGGTGGCTAATGCAACCATGTATTGAATGATGTTATGTGCATGTTGTGTATGCATGAATGTGTATATTCATGAATGTATGAATGTATGTAAGACAATACGACTTGTATGACTGTATGGAGGATTGACTTGTGGGATAGTATAACTGATGGACTTGATGAGACAAGACTGGACAGGTAAGATGGAAAGTGGACCGACGACGCAGTACAAACACTCAGCAATCTTTATTGGGGGATGATGCCATTGGGGACATATCAAAACATTGACGGGGTAAAGTCCGATGTATGCAACAACCGGTGGGGAGCAAACACTTCCTGGGGGAATCGTGCTAATCCAAAGACCTGGCAGAAGAACTGGTGTTTCTGTGGTCATGCTTTTTGTTCTTTTTCCTTTTTTGAATCCCTAACTTTTGCCTGGACCGCCCTTTCGGGTTTTCAGTCCACCGGGAATATATTCTTTTTGTATGCCCCTAATTTTTGCCTGGACCGCCTTTTCAGGTTTTCGATCCACCGGGACGCTCATTTTTGCCTAAGCCGCCCTTTCGGGTTTTCGACTTACCGAGCTCTTTTCTTTTTCTTCTTTGTTTTTTTTTTTTAGCAATTGACCATGTTTAACCTGCAAAGTTTGTCCGTTCTCAGGATAACTGTTGACGCACATTTCACTTATTCATGAGTTCAGAGAGAACGTGTTTGTTGTCTATGCTTTCCAAAAAAATGTATTAAAAAAAAAAAAATTATGATTTTGAAAAAAGTTTTGCTTCAAGTACTACCATCAAAAATAGAAAGAGTTTTATAAACAGAATAAATGGGAGTTCCAAATAAGAGGCACAGGCTCAAATTCATTTAACAGAGTGGTGACCCGCCAATGGCGTGGCTCCACGGATTTCACAAAGTTTGGAAAATGGTAAATATAAGGGGAAGGTACATTGAACACAATAACCGCTATTCTCCCTAACAAACTTTGAATTCCACAGTTTAGATGCCTCGGATTCAGGGTCTCTTTGACTGCTAATGTGCCCCAAGTGAGTCATGGCCAATCTGATGCAGTTACTTTGTCTTTTGATCCTTAACTTTTGCATAGACCGCCCTTTCGGGTTTTCGATCTATCAGGATGATTATCTTCTGTTTCATGTCTCTAATTTTTGCCTGGACCGCCCTTTCGGGTTTTCAGTCCACCGAGACGCTCATTTTTGCCTAAGCCGCCCTTACGGGTTTTCGACTTACCGAGCTGTTCTTTTATTTTTTAGACAAAGTATTTCTTGACTGCATCGGCGTTCACAGGACGGGGGAGCTCATCACCATCCATAGTTGTAAGAGTCATTGCACCACCGGAGAACGCTCTTTTGACGACATATGGGCCTTCATAATTAGGCGTCCATTTGCCCCTGGAGTCCGGTTGAAAGGATAAAATCTTTTTGAGCACAAGGTCTCCTTCTTGAAATTCACGGGGACGAACCTTCTTGTCAAAGGCTTGTTTCATTCTCTTTTGATATAGTTGACCATGACACAAGGCAGCCATGCGTTTTTCTTCAATCAAGTTCAGCTGATCATACCTACTCTGACACCATTCAGCCTCAGACAATTTGGCTTCCATCAGAACTCTCATCGACGGGATTTCGACCTCCACAGGAAGCACTGCTTCCATGCCGTAGACCAAAGAGAAAGGGGTTGCCCCTGTTGAGGTGCGCACTGAGGTACGGTACCCGTGCAGAGCGAATGGTAACATCTCGTGCCAGTCTTTGTAAGTGATTACCATCTTCTGGACAATCTTCTTGATGTTTTTATTTGCGGCTTCAACAGCACCGTTCATCTGTGGTCTGTAAGGAGAAGAATTATGATGTTCAATCTTAAACTCTCCGCACAATTCTTTCATCATCTTGTTGTTCAAATTGGTTCCATTATCCGTGATGATCCTATTAGGCACACCGTAACGGCAGATGATATGGTTTTTGATGAAACGGACTACGACTTGCTTGGTTACATTGGCATAAGATGCTGCTTCGACCCATTTAGTGAAGTAATCAATGGCCACTAGAATGAAACGATGTCCGTTTGAAGCCTTTGGTTCGATCTTTCCAATCATATCAATGCCCCACATAGAGAAAGGCCATGGAGAGGAAAGGATGTTGAGGGTAGTTGGCGGAACATGAATCTTGTCGGCATAAATCTGACACTTGTGACATTTCCTGGCATGTTTATAACAGTCAGATTCCATCGTCATCCAGTAGTAACCCGCTCTCAACAACTTTTTAGCCATTGCATGCCCATTGGAGTGAGTTCCGAAGGAGCCCTCATGTATCTCACTCATCAACATCTCTGCTTCACGTTCGTCTACACATCTGAGTAATACCATGTCGAAGTTCCTCTTGTACAAAATATCTCCATTCAAAAAGAAGTTACCAGACAATCTCCTCAAAGTCTTCTTGTCTTTACTGGAGGCTCCAAGTGGGTATTCTTGACTCTGGAGGAAACACTTAATATCATGAAACCACGGCTTATCGTCAATGACCTCTTCAACTGAAAACACATGTGCAGGCCTTTCAAGACGTTGGATTCTGACCGTTGGCAGGTCATTCTGATGGCTTACTTCATACATGGAAGACAAGGTTGCTAAAGCATCTGCCATCTGGTTCTCATCACGAGGAATGTGGTGCAGCTCAACCTTGTTGAAGAAGGTTAACAAACGCCTTGCATAATCTTTGTAAGGAATCAAGCCGGGGTGGCGAGTTTCCCATTCTCCTTTGATCTGATTGATAACGAGTGCTGAATCCCCGTAGATATCAAGGTTCTTGATTCTCAAGTCGATGGCTTCTTCGATGCCCAGGATGCATGCTTCATACTCTGCCATATTGTTCGTGCAATCAAACTGTAACCTTGCAGCGAAAGGGAGATGATTACCTTCAGGAGTGATAATGACTGCCCCAATTCCATTACCGTAGACATTCACGGCCCCATCGAATATCAAACCCCATCTGGACTCGGGATCTGGACCCTCTCCAAGCAATGGTTCATCACAATCTTTCATCTTCAAATACATAATCTCTTCATCGGGAAAGTCAAACTTGATGGGTTGGTAATCTTCAACCGATTGATGCGCCAAATGATCGGCCAGGACACTGCCTTTGATTGCTTTCTGGGTGCGGTATTCAATATCATACTCGGACAACAACATCTGCCAACGAGCAATTCTTCCTGTTAAGGCCGGCTTATCAAAGATATACTTGATTGGATCCATTTTGGATATCAACCAAGTGGTGTGGTTAATCATGTAATGGCGAAGGCGTTTGGCTGCCCAGGCTAGTGCACAGCAAGTTTTCTCAAGTAGGGAGTATCGAGACTCACAATCTGTAAACTTCTTGCTCAGGTAATAAATAGCATGCTCCTTCTTTCCGGTTTCATCCTGTTGTCCGAGCACACAACCCATAGAATCTTCTAACACAGTTAAGTACATGATCAGCGGTCTTCCTTCAACTGGAGGGATAAGAATTGGAGGCTCTAGTAGATACTCTTTGATGCTGTCAAAGGCTCTCTGGCAGTCTTCTGTCCAAACAATCCCCTGGTCTTTACGAAGTAGTTTGAATATTGGCCCACAGGTGGCAGTCATGTGAGAGATGAATCTGGAGATGTAGTTCAGACGCCCCAGGAACCCTCTTACTTGTTTTTCTGTTTCTGGAGCAGGCATTTCTCTGATGGCTCTGACTTTATCGGGATCTACTTCAATACCTTTCTGACTAACAATGAACCCCAAGAGTTTTCCAGATCTAACACCAAATGTACATTTGTTGGGATTCAGACGAAGTTGATACTTTCTCAGCCGTTGAAACATCTTTAGCAAATACTCAGCATGTTCTTCTTCAGTGCCTGACTTGACAATCATATCATCTACATACACTTCTATTTCCTTATGCATCATATCATGGAAGAGAGTGGTCATGCCTCTTTGGTAGGTGGCGCCTGCATTTATCAAACCAAAAGGCATTACTTTGTAGCAGAAAGTGCCCCAAGGCGTGATAAAAGACGTCTTTTCTCTGTCTTCGGGTGCCATTTTGATTTGATTGTAACCGGAGAAACCATCCATGAAGGAGAAAACTTTGGACTTAGCAGTACTATCAACCAATACATCGATGTGAGGTAAAGGGAAATCATCCTTTGGACTGGCCCTATTCAGATCTCGGTAGTCGACGCACATTCTGACCTTACCATCTTTCTTCGGGACCGGCACTATGTTGGCCAACCACTGAGGATACTCAGATGTAACAAGGAAGCCCGCATCAATTTGCTTTTGCACTTCTTCTTTGATCTTGAGAGCCATATCGGGACGAGTTCTTCTCAACTTCTGCTTGATTGGTGGACATTCGGGTTTCAAGGGCAAACGGTGCTCCACAATACGGGGGTCTAAACCTGGCATATCTTGGTATGACCATGCGAACACATCAGTATATTCTCTGAGCAGTTCAATCACCCTCTGTTTGACAGTCTCTTCAAGCAAAGCCCCGATCTTGATCTCCTTCTTAACTTCCTCAGAACCCAAGTTGATCACCTCCACCGCTTCTTCATGAGGCTGAATGGCTTTCTTCTCATGTTCGAGTAACCGGGCAATCTCGTGTGGAATTTCCTCATCCTCCTCCTCTTCGGCTTCGTAGACAGGGGACTCAAAGTTGGGAGAGAGCGTAGGGTTATCGTGTCCAACGGGCTCATTGATGTTTAGTCTGCATATATGATTCATGATTGATTTTAGAGAATGAGTGAAAAAATGCAGACCTTTTGAAATTGATTAAAAAAAGACAAAAACTATTTTGGGTTTTTTGTGATACCATTTTCCAGAAAAAAGCAATAAAAAGAATTGGAATAAACAACATTTTTTATTAATGGTGAAAGTACTTGAAGCAAAATAGCCCTACATGATTACACTTTCGCTCGGGCAAGCCGAAAGGATTTTATTGAAAAAAACAAAAACAAGAAACACATTACTTTGACACATGAATGGCTAAAGGCACGTCAACAGCATCCCAATTACAAACAGACCCTCCAGGTGTCACAAAAGTAGGTATCATCTCTTCAGACCCATCTAAGATAGCATTGACTTCGGGCGGGGTATTGATGGACCCGGCGCTATGAAAGGTACCACTAACAGAGTCCAAGCTAACACCGTACTTAGAGCCGCTTGCAGAGGAAGCAAAACCCAGTCCTTCACGATTCTTGTTTTTTGGCAACTGCACAACTTTTCCCCATCCTACACCTGTTCCTTCCTGCACTACCTTTTGTGCGCTCTTCCAGGTGGCAAAAGACACTTCACTCTTTTCTGGCCCCTTACCTTCCACAGTCAGGCCTTGGAAAGAGGTTCCTTCCGTTTCATCAGCACCAATAAAGGAAAAGGCTGACAAGTGGCTTATCAACATGGCTTCTTCACCGCTTACAGTTATTAGCTTCCCGTTCTTTACGAACTTCAACTTTTGATGCAGCGTAGACGTCACCGCTCCAGCTTCATGGATCCATGGTCGGCCCAACAAACAACTGTATGCCGCTTGGATATCCATCACTTGAAAGGTAATCTGAAATTGGTGTGGTCCAATCGTTATAGGCAGGTCTACTTCTCCGATCACCGACTTCCTCGAACCATCAAAAGCTTTTACTATTACTCCGCTTCTCCTTATGGGTGTACCCTTGTAGGAAAGTTGATCAAGAGTTGATTTGGCCATCACATTCAGAGACGAACCGGTGTCCACAAGTACATTCGACAGTGCATCAGACTTGCAGTTCACCGATATATGCAATGCCAGGTGTAACGACCCTATTTTCGTATATTATATTTTTATATATTTTATTTTATAGATTTACATTTATAAATATTTTCTAGTAATCGAGGAATAATTATTTAGCGCGAAGATAAGTCCGTAACCGAGTTTTTAAGGTTTTGGGCCTAGAGGGTGAATAGTGTTGGGCTTTTAAGTTTATGAGTAGTAATGATCAAGTGGTTATGATAGTAGTAAGCTTGGATTGGATTGAAAGGCTAGGATGAGTCCTTGAGAGTTAGTAAGAATGGATGGCCAAGATTGATTGGATTGGATTATAAGAGAATAACACTAAGACTTTTTGGAATCACTATTCATTTCTTTTTGGAGAGGAAGAAAACGTGGAAGAGGAGAAGAGAAGGAGAAAGCAAGAGGAAAAACCTAGGGCTTGTGATTTGAAGCTTGAGTTTGCTAGAGAACTTTGATTTCAAGGTAAGAGAGTTAGTATTACTTGATTACAAGTGATTGAGAAGGGGAGAATGTCTATTTCTCCATCCCAAACTTCTCCTCACTTTGTCTAGGTTTTGTTAGAAAGTTTTTATGGTTTAAAGTTGTTAATGATTATGTTGTGCTTGCTTGAATGCTAAGTGATGATGCTAGCATGTTTTGTTGAAGTTATTGTGTTGTGAATTCATAAGAAAAGTTATGAAAAGTTATTGTTTTGAACCCTAATTTCTTTGATAGATGTAATCCTTGTTTGTGATGGTTTATAAATGATGTTTTATGATGGAAAGTTGTTTTTAATAAGTTCTGGAAGTTGGGTAACCTTGAATGGGCTAAAATGGTGGAAAAATCACATTTTTACATGACTGTGTACTGATACGGTCGCTTGTAGCGACCAATGGTTCGCTTGTAGCGACCAAGCAGGATAATTCCCTGCCTATGCTCGCTTGTAGCGACCAAGGGTTCGCTTGTAGCGACCAACCCTGGACAGGCCAACTTTGTTGAATTGTTCTGGAGGTCCTGGTGCGCGCGGGGATGTCTTTTTGCTACTGTATTTTTAATAATACATTTTTGGAAATCTTGCCCACCATTTTAATCCATTCCTATTGCTTTCTAAAGAATATTTGATTCGAGAAAGGTTTGAGTAAACCCTAACATAGTGGTTTTTGTGTGCATATGTGTTATACATGTTTTGAAATGGATAAGTTATCCAAAGTGTGTGGGTTTCCCTTTGAAACCCTTATGTGTGAGATTTTGATATGATTTGCTTGATTTATTTGAAATTGTTAATCAAGGTTGAGTATATACATGTCGTATATTATGATGTGGCCATGAGCGCCTAGTGTTTGTGTTTGTTGTTGATGTTGTGATAATTATCAGAGTGCTGATAATTTAGTGTTGTGTTTGTTGTTGTTGTTGTTGTGATAATTATCAGAGTGCTGATAATTAGTTGTGTTAGTAAGTATTATATATTTACTAAGTGAATCATCATGCATTTCATGATTGTATGATATCCGTGTGCGGATAAGAAACCCAAGAGTGCTTGGTTATCAAGAGTGCTTGATATTATCAAGAGTGCTTGATAAGGATATAAGTTTATCCAAAATGATTTGGTACCACATGCATTAGTGAATGCATTTTGAGGCATGCATCTTTGTGACATTATGTGTGCATAATGGTTGTTATGTGATAATTGTTATTGTTGAGTTTTTGTGTTTTGTGACATTATGTGTGCATAATGGTTGTTATGTGAAAATGGTTATTGATGGGTTTTGTACCTTGATGATTATGTGTTGTGTTTTGGTTATGTATAATAATGTGTTATTTATACATGTTTATTGTTTGTGATACTAACACTCTCTGTTTTGTGTTATGTGCTGGATCTTTGGGGGTCCAGATTACCAGGTTGGCGAGGCTATCGTTGAGGAATAGCCCTTTTGCTGTTTAGGAGCTTTTGTAGTGGTAAGGGCATAGCTTAGCTATCCTTACATTTTCTGGTACTAGGTGTTGTATCCTAGTTAGAGTCTAGTGCTCTGATATTTGTAACACTATTTTGGGGTATCTGAACGTTTATGTATAGATTTGGCAATGGTCTCTGTGTAGAATTGCCCCTTTTGAAAATCTTATGTATATATTTTTGTATATTATATACATGCTTGCTTATAAGCATTTGTTGGTTATTCTTCCGCTGCTGTGTTTGCAAATCAAATATGTTTTGATTTCTGTTGATGTTTTATTTAAAATTGTTTTACATGATGTTGTAACTTCCTATGTCCTTAACGTTTTCTTTATTAAAGTTAATAATCGGCGGTTAGGGGTTAGGGTGTTACAATAGTTGGTATCAGAGCAGGTCGATCCATTGGATCAATTAAGTTTAGTATACCCTTTGTGTAACATGTGTTTTCTTAAACACTTTGTTCTCACTTGTGTTATGTGATGTTTGGTAGTGTGTGGATATGACACAACGAGCACTTGCGGACGCGATGGAGCGGATGGCGGATGCCATGGCTCAGGATGCTGCTAGTAGGACTGCGGTTAGAGCCGCACAACAAGCTAGAGGAGGCGGAGAAGATGAGTTGAGACTCGAGAGGTTTATGAACAACAAACCGCCTATCTTCAAGGGAGGATACGATCTAGATGGAGCTCAGACTTGGTTGGAAGGGATTGAGAGAATTTTCGGGGCTATGCGTTGTCTGGATGCGCATAAGGTATTGCTAGGAGCGTATGTTCTCCATGATGAGGCCGATCATTGGTGGGGAAACGCTAGTCAGAGGTTGGGAGCTGGTGGAGCTTTAGTTACTTGGGCTCGTTTCCGGAGAGAGTTTTTAACCAAGTATTTTCCGGCAGACGAGAGGAACCGTAAGGTGATTGAGTTCATGGAGCTCAAGCAAGGAAGTTTATCTGTTTCTGAATATGCGGCCAAGTTTGAAGATTTGTGTCGTTTTGCTCCTCATTACAACACGGTGGAAGCTGAGGAAGACAAGTGTGTGAAGTTTGAAAATGGGCTGAGGCCGGATATCAAGCAGTTGATTGGGTTTAGCGAGATCAGAAATTTTCCGATGTTGGTGAATAAGAGCCGAATATGTGATAAGGATGGTAAAGCTAAAGCTAATTACTACAAAGCCGCAAATGAGAAGAGGGGAAAAGACATGGCTAGAGGTAAACCGTATGGTAGAGGTGGGAAGAAACCAGATGAAGGTGGGAGTAGTGGTAACAAGTTTGGAGGTAATAGGAATTGCTTTAAGTGTGGACAACCGGGACATCGTATGTTTGAGTGCCCGAAGAATGATGGGAAATGTTTCAAGTGTGGTGATCCTAACCACAAAGCTGATCAGTGCAAGAAAGGTGTTGTATGCTTCAACTGCAAAGAACCGGGTCATAAGAGCAACGTGTGTAAGAAGCCTAGAGCGGCTGGAGGAAAAGTGTTTGCTTTAGATGGTGGTGATGCGAAGGCGGACAACTTGATCAGAGGTACATGCTTTATCAATAATACTCCTTTGTCTGCTATTATTGATACGGGTGCTACCCATTCATTTATTTCTATGGATTGTGTTGAGAGGTTGGGTCTTAAAGTAGAAAATATGATGGGACGCATGGTTATTGAAACGCCTGCGAGTGGTTCGGTATCGACTACTCTAGTTTGTGTTGATTGTTCAGTCATTATGTATGATCGACTCTTTGGTATGGATTTAGTCTGCATTCCGTTGAGCGGAATAGATGTTATCTTTGGTATGAACTGGTTAGAATTTAATCAAGTTCATATCAACTGCGGTGAGAGGACGGTTACATTTCCAAGACCGGAGCCAGAGTTGTGTTCGAAGCTTATGTGTTGTCGAGAAGTGGTAAGATCAGTGAAGGCTCAAGAGGACGTGTTTGCTATGTTTGCTTCGTTGAGAGTGGAAGAGAAGATTGAGATTGATGCGTTGCCGGTGGTGCGTGATTTCCCAGATGTTTTTCCAGATGACATTTTGGATTTACCACCCGAGAGAGAGGTTGAATTCGCAATTGACATCGTACCTGGCACTAGTCCAATATCAATGGCGCCGTATCGTATGTCAGCTGCTGAACTAGAAAAGTTGAAGGAACAATTGGAGGAATTGTTAGAGAAAAGATTTGTAAGACCGAGTGTATCGCCGTGGGGTGCGCCGGTTCTGTTGGTGAAGAAGAAAGATGGCAGTATGCGTCTGTGCATAGATTATCGTCAGTTGAACAAAGCAACTATCAAGAATAAGTATCCACTTCCGAGGATAGATGATTTGATGGATCAGTTAGTGGGAGCCTGTGTGTTCAGCAAGATTGATTTGAGATCGGGATATCACCAGATAAGAGTTAAGGCGGAGGATATACCAAAGACTGCTTTCAGGACAAGGTATGGTCACTACGAGTACGCTGTTATGCCTTTTGGAGTTACTAATGCACCTGGAGTGTTTATGGAATATATGAATCGTATATTTCATTCCTTTTTGGATCGATTTGTGGTGGTCTTCATAGACGATATTTTGGTATACTCAAAGACGGAAGAAGAACATGCCGAGCATTTGAGGATTGTGTTGGAGGTGTTGCGCGAGAAGAAGCTTTATGCAAAATTTTCTAAGTGTGAATTTTGGTTGCATGAAGTTAGCTTTTTGGGTCACGTCATTTCAAGTGGTGGTATAGCAGTGGATCCTGCTAAGGTAGAAGCCGTGCAAGATTGGGGGACGCCGGAGTCTGTTACTGAGATCCGAAGTTTTCTTGGTTTGGCCGGTTACTATCGGAGGTTCATCGAAGGATTTTCAAAGTTGGCGTTGCCGTTGACACAGTTGACTAGGAAGGGTCAAGCTTTCATTTGGGATGACAAGTGTGAGCAGAGTTTCCAAGAGCTGAAGAGGAGGTTGACATCTGCACCTGTGTTAATTCTGCCTAATCCGAAGGAACCGTTTGTGGTTTATTGTGATGCGTCGAAGATGGGTCTAGGTGGTGTGTTGATGCAGAGGGGACAAGTCGTTGCTTATGCATCAAGACAGCTGAAGATTCATGAGAGGAACTATCCTACGCATGATTTGGAGCTAGCTGCTGTCGTGTTTGTTCTCAAGATTTGGAGGCACTACTTGTATGGATCAAGGTTCGAAGTTTTCAGCGATCACAAGAGTCTGAAGTACTTGTTTGATCAGAAGGAGCTTAATATGTGGCAAAGAAGATGGTTAGAGTTTCTTAAGGATTATGATTTTGAGTTGAGTTATCACCCGGGTAAGGCTAATGTGGTAGCCGATGCGTTGAGTAGGAAGTCACTGCATATGTCTTCTCTGATGGCGAAGGAACTGATATTGATTGAAGAGTTTAGAGACCTCAGTTTGGTTTTTGAAAGGACAACCAGAAGCGTGAAGCTAGGAATGTTGAAGTTGACGAATGATTTTCTTGAAGAGGTTGTGGAAAAGCAAAAGTATGATGTGAGATTGATGAAGCTTAAGACGCTCATCGAGCAAGGGAAAAAGGTAAACGTTGAGATCGATGAGAAAGGCGTGATGAGGTGTCAAGGAAGGTTATGTGTACCTGATGTGCCTGAATTGAAGCGGATGATTTTGGAGGAAGGTCACAGAAGCAACTTAAGTATTCATCCTGGTGTTACTAAAATGTATCAAGATCTGAGGAAGATGTTTTGGTGGCAAGGGATGAAGAAAGAGATCGCCGAGTTTGTTTTCGCGTGTTTGACTTGTCAAAAGTCCAAGGTGGAGCATCAGAAACCGCCGGGGCTATTGCAACCTATGTTTATTCCAGAGTGGAAATGGGATAGTATTGCGATGGATTTTGTAAGCGGTTTGCCGAAGACGTCGAAAGGTAACAATATGATTTGGGTAGTTGTCGACAGGTTAACAAAGTCTGCTCATTTCATAGCTATCAAGACCGGTATGCTAGTACCGAAGTTGGCTGAGATTTATGTCGAGCAAATCGTGAGATTACATGGAATACCGTCGAGTATTGTATCGGATCGAGATCCCCGTTTTACTTCAAGGTTTTGGGAGAGTTTGCAAGAGGCGTTGGGGACTAAGTTGCGGATGAGTTCTGCTTATCACCCGCAGACGGATGGTCAGTCGGAGAGGACAATTCAATCATTGGAGGATTTATTGAGATCGTGCATTTTGGAACAAGGAGTGAGTTGGGAAGCTTGCTTGCCATTGATTGAGTTTACGTATAACAACAGTTTTCATTCGAGCATTGGTATGGCACCTTTTGAAGCGTTGTATGGGAGAAGATGTAGAACACCTTTGTGTTGGTTTGAGTCGGGGGAGAGTGTGGTGCTTGGACCTGAGATTGTGCAACAAACGACCGAGAAGATCAAGATGATCCAAGAAAAGATGAGAGCATCGCAGAGTCGCCAGAAAAGCTATGCCGACAAGAGAAGGAAGGATATAGAATTTCAAGAAGGAGATCATGTGTTTCTAAGAGTTACATCGACTACGGGTATTGGACGGGCTTTGAAATCGAAGAAGTTAGCATCGAGATTCATTGGTCCGTATCAGATTTTGAAGAGGATTGGGAAGGTGGCGTATAGGATTGCGTTACCGCCGTCGTTGTCGAATCTACATGATGTTTTTCACGTGTCTCAATTAAGGAAATACGTATCGGATCCGTCACATGTGATTGAGTCGGACGAGATACAAGTGAGAGAGAATTTGACGGTTACAACGGTACCCTTAAGGATTGAAGGACAAGAGATGAAGAGGCTCAGGAATAAAGAGATTTCATCGGTGAAAGTCGTTTGGGGAGGCCCAGCCGGTGAATATGCGACGTGGGAGCTCGAGAGTAAGATGCGGGTTTCCTATCCAGAGTTGTTTTCAGGTATTTTCGAGGGCGAAAATTCTTTTTAGGGGGGTAGAGTTGTAACGACCCTATTTTCGTATATTATATTTTTATATATTTTATTTTATAGATTTACATTTATAAATATTTTCTAGTAATCGAGGAATAATTATTTAGCGCGAAGATAAGTCCGTAACCGAGTTTTTAAGGTTTTGGGCCTAGAGGGTGAATAGTGTTGGGCTTTTAAGTTTATGAGTAGTAATGATCAAGTGGTTATGATAGTAGTAAGCTTGGATTGGATTGAAAGGCTAGGATGAGTCCTTGAGAGTTAGTAAGAATGGATGGCCAAGATTGATTGGATTGGATTATAAGAGAATAACACTAAGACTTTTTGGAATCACTATTCATTTCTTTTTGGAGAGGAAGAAAACGTGGAAGAGGAGAAGAGAAGGAGAAAGCAAGAGGAAAAACCTAGGGCTTGTGATTTGAAGCTTGAGTTTGCTAGAGAACTTTGATTTCAAGGTAAGAGAGTTAGTATTACTTGATTACAAGTGATTGAGAAGGGGAGAATGTCTATTTCTCCATCCCAAACTTCTCCTCACTTTGTCTAGGTTTTGTTAGAAAGTTTTTATGGTTTAAAGTTGTTAATGATTATGTTGTGCTTGCTTGAATGCTAAGTGATGATGCTAGCATGTTTTGTTGAAGTTATTGTGTTGTGAATTCATAAGAAAAGTTATGAAAAGTTATTGTTTTGAACCCTAATTTCTTTGATAGATGTAATCCTTGTTTGTGATGGTTTATAAATGATGTTTTATGATGGAAAGTTGTTTTTAATAAGTTCTGGAAGTTGGGTAACCTTGAATGGGCTAAAATGGTGGAAAAATCACATTTTTACATGACTGTGTACTGATACGGTCGCTTGTAGCGACGGAACATCGCTTGTAGCGACCAGGCAGGATAATTCCCTGCCTACCCTCGCTTGTAGCGACCAATGGTTCGCTTGTAGCGACCAAGCAGGATAATTCCCTGCCTATGCTCGCTTGTAGCGACCAAGGGTTCGCTTGTAGCGACCAACCCTGGACAGGCCAACTTTGTTGAATTGTTCTGGAGGTCCTGGTGCGCGCGGGGATGTCTTTTTGCTACTGTATTTTTAATAATACATTTTTGGAAATCTTGCCCACCATTTTAATCCATTCCTATTGCTTTCTAAAGATTATTTGATTCGAGAAAGGTTTGAGTAAACCCTAACATAGTGGTTTTTGTGTGCATATGTGTTATACATGTTTTGAAATGGATAAGTTATCCAAAGTGTGTGGGTTTCCCTTTGAAACCCTTATGTGTGAGATTTTGATATGATTTGCTTGATTTATTTGAAATTGTTAATCAAGGTTGAGTATATACATGTCGTATATTATGATGTGGCCATGAGCGCCTAGTGTTTGTGTTTGTTGTTGATGTTGTGATAATTATCAGAGTGCTGATAATTTAGTGTTGTGTTTGTTGTTGTTGTTGTTGTGATAATTATCAGAGTGCTGATAATTAGTTGTGTTAGTAAGTATTATATATTTACTAAGTGAATCATCATGCATTTCATGATTGTATGATATCCGTGTGCGGATAAGAAACCCAAGAGTGCTTGGTTATCAAGAGTGCTTGATATTATCAAGAGTGCTTGATAAGGATATAAGTTTATCCAAAATGATTTGGTACCACATGCATTAGTGAATGCATTTTGAGGCATGCATCTTTGTGACATTATGTGTGCATAATGGTTGTTATGTGATAATTGTTATTGTTGAGTTTTTGTGTTTTGTGACATTATGTGTGCATAATGGTTGTTATGTGAAAATGGTTATTGATGGGTTTTGTACCTTGATGATTATGTGTTGTGTTTTGGTTATGTATAATAATGTGTTATTTATACATGTTTATTGTTTGTGATACTAACACTCTCTGTTTTGTGTTATGTGCTGGATCTTTGGGGGTCCAGATTACCAGGTTGGCGAGGCTATCGTTGAGGAATAGCCCTTTTGCTGTTTAGGAGCTTTTGTAGTGGTAAGGGCATAGCTTAGCTATCCTTACATTTTCTGGTACTAGGTGTTGTATCCTAGTTAGAGTCTAGTGCTCTGATATTTGTAACACTATTTTGGGGTATCTGAACGTTTATGTATAGATTTGGCAATGGTCTCTGTGTAGAATTGCCCCTTTTGAAAATCTTATGTATATATTTTTGTATATTATATACATGCTTACTTATAAGCATTTGTTGGTTATTCTTCCGCTGCTGTGTTTGCAAATCAAATATGTTTTGATTTCTGTTGATGTTTTATTTAAAATTGTTTTACATGATGTTGTAACTTCCTATGTCCTTAACGTTTTCTTTATTAAAGTTAATAATCGGCGGTTAGGGGTTAGGGTGTTACACCAGGTTGTGATTCCTACCTTCTGCTGGGAGCTCTTCATCACTGAAACTCAGATTGTTACATGCGGTGATATTACCCACTATTCCACCAAACTGATCAATCGTCACATCATGATCCACAAAAGCTTGGTCCAAGACCTTCATCAAGGCATCTCTATGAGCGTCAGAATTTAATAATAATGACATCATAGATATCTTCGACGGAGTTTGCATCAACTGATCAATCACTTTGTACTCGCTTTTCTTGATCAACTTCAAAAATTCGTCTTGATCAGAGTCTCCACTGGCCCCACTAGACTGGCCCATCTCCTTGCTTCCACTAGGACCAATTACTGGCAGTTGTTCAATCACCGGATCACTTACTTTCTTCGGGAGCGCTGCTGGGATGACACGCCCGTTCCTCAATATCTTGTTATCACTTGCAATGTTGTCGACAGAAGTTAGAGAGGGTAAGGGTACCTCTCGCCCATTTTCCAACATCGTGGCCTGGTATCTGTATGGGATGGCTTTTCGGGAAGTAAACGGCACAGGTCCCGGCAAACAGATCACCAGAGGAGTAGTAGTTGACCTTTCACTGTTGTATGCTATTTCCACCCGTTCTGGGATGCTGAACTCAGGTGTAATGACACACACCTCCTTCTCCTTCTTCGAGATGAGCAACTCCCTCCTGTCTATCAACCCTTGTATATCACCCTGCACTTTCTGACATCCTCTCGGGTCTACAAGGCACACCTCGCATGCTGTATGATCGTGACTAAACAAATTCACCTCGCACATCTTGATATGCATTGGAACCAGTGGGGTCTGAACATGTTGGACATTAAGAATGATACTATCTTTGCAACAATCTTGTACCATATTAACAGACGGTCCATGATTCGGTAGAGGGTTAGCCTGAACGTTTGGGTTCTGGTCTCGGAAGGACAAGATGTTGGCTTGGATCAATCTCTGCACTTCTCTCTTTAAAGCAAAGCAGTGTTCAATGTCGTGTCCTGGTGCCCCTTGGTGGAAGGCACACGTGTGGTCGGCTCGGTACCAAAAAGGTAGCCTTTCAGGTACTTGAGGTGGCGGCTTTGTTTGTACCAGGTTTTTCTCAAGCAAAGCTGGGAGCAACTCTGCGTACTTCATAGGGATAGGGTCAAATTGCTGGTTTCTTGGCATATGGTTTTGTGGATGGTGCTGTTGAGGTCGGGGCGTTTGTTGGTAGTACGGTTGTTGGTGAGGCTGTTGATAATGTTGATGGGGCTGTTGGTAAGGTAGTTGAGGTTGTTGGTAAGGCCTTTGTGGGGTTTGTAGTTTGTAGTTTGAATTTTGGGCAGTATTGGTGGATGGTGAAATGGCAGCAATGTGTTGGTAGGATGGGTATCTTTGTTGTGGCCTTCCGTGAGCAACCATACTGACCTCCTGTTCCTTCTTTCTTGGGAAGTGATTCCCGAACTTCTTCCCACTGTTGGCGGGGGTACTCTCTTTAATCAGACGTCCTTCCCGGACTCCTTCCTCCAGGCGCATACCCATGTTTACCATCTCAGTGAAGTCACTGGGTGCACTCGCAATCATCCGCTCGTAATAAAATGAACCAAGAGTATTCAGGAAAATCTTGGTCATTTCTTTCTCCTCCAAAGGCGGGTTGATTTGAGCAGCAATTTCCCTCCATCTTTGAGCATACTCTTTGAAAGTCTCCTTGTCCTTTTGAGCCATGGCCCGGAGTTGATCTCTGTCCGGGGCCATGTCCAGGTTGTACTTGTATTGGCGGACGAAGGCTTCTCCCAAATCATTGAAAGTTTGGATCTTGGTGCTGTCCAAACTCATGTACCATTTTAAAGCTGCGCCAGTTAAGCTGTCCTGGAAGTAGTGGATGAGCAATTGGTGGTTATCAGTCTGGGTGGACATCTTCCGAGCATACATCACCAAGTGGCTTTGAGGGCAAGTGTTCCCCTTATACTTTTCGAATTCAGGGACCTTAAATTTGGGCGGGATCTTAACATTTGGCACCAAACAGAGGTCGTGGGCATTTTTCCCAAACAGATCTTTTCCCCGGAGGGCTTTGATTTCCCGTTGTAACTCTTCAAATTTCTCTTGGAAATCATCCATTCGATCCTGGGCCCCTACACTTTCCGTGTGAAAGATGGGTTCATTGTCGTACGGGGTTGTATGAATCATTGGAGCTGAAAAGACCATAGTAGCCTGAGGAAAAGTAACACCGGGTTGAGGAGCAGAAGTTGCAACAGGAATAGGGATGAATCCTTCTCCGGAGCTAAAAGGCATGCCCCATGGATATCTGTCAGGCATTGTGTATTGTGGAGCACTGGTGTGCGCTGTCGGAGCCGAAGTAGTTGCAGTTGTCGGCTGAGCTGAAGAGCTAGGGGAAGGAGGCGGTGGATGAACTTGTGCGGCTGCCAGCAGCTTTACCAACTCTGTCAATTCTTCCATCTTGGTCCGCATGGATGTCATTTCCTCCCGAAGTATTTGGTTTTCTTGTTCCAGATGGTCCATTCTCTTCCTCTGGTGTGCTCTAGTGTTGTACGTGTAAGTTGGTTCCTGCTGAGGACGTCGGGCCACCTTCCGGGACTAGGCAGATGAACCTTTGGAAAAAACAAGACGTGAGACTCGGCTTGGGAAACTATGAATGCAATATGATGCATGATCATGCGTATGCAAAAAAGAAAGATATTTTATCGAAGGACTTTGTTGAAGTAATTGTAAACATCATGGTTTGAACATTCCGTTTAAGCATTAAGATATTGCAAAATGGTTCTTTTTGACAGATTACAAGACTTTGGAAACTAGAATCTAAATATAAAACTCTAAAGACTTCAACTTAAGCTCCTGGAGTAGATGAATCCTCGGAATCTGAATGTGCACCAAAGAACGAATCCGTAAACCTTCGCTTCCTTTTAGAATCCCGGCTGAGCAAAGCATCTTTTTGCTGAAGCAAATCATCCTTCTCGATCATCCGTTGGTTCTGAATGAAAAGCTCGTGATTCTTCTGTGCTAACTTCCCTTTCAAGGTTTCATGCTCACGTTCAAGTTCCTGGTACCTTCTCTTCCAAGTTTCCTTCTCTTGTTTTTCCTTGGTTAGCTGCTCCTGAAACTCTTCCTTGGTGTCAAAAGGGATAGGCAAGGATGATGGTGGGATGGTGGAGGATAGGTATCTAGGTAGGTGATAGGGTAAGCCAAAACTCATGGTCCTATCAATAACCCACTGAGTATAGGATTCATGCACATAATCAAATTTCTTCCCCATCTGACTTCTGTTAAGTCTGCGGATGGCACTCCAAGCTTGTGCGAATCTCTCTCTCCTGTTTGAGTGGTCTCCGTGGTTAAGATAGAACTCACTGGTCAGGGCAAGGTTGTTTGGCTTTGTCTTCATTGGGTAACCGAACTGTCGACGGGCTAGAGAAGGGTTGTAGTTAATCCCGCCACGCATACCAAGAAGAGGTACGTTGGGGTATTCACCACAGCTAACAATAACTTTCCCTACGTCACAGGCTGCCTGGTACCAAACTATGTCTGAGGGATGGAGGGCCATGATTCTGTGGGACCAAGGAAGATCTTCGAGGTTAGCTTTGAAAGTATGAGTTTGAGGTAGGTGGGAGATAAACCATTTGTAGAGCAGTGGTGCACAGCAAAGAATAGTTCCACGGCCGGCTTGGGTACGGTCATGGATGGAGTGGTAGGTATCGGCTAGTAGAGTGGGTACAGGGTTTTTGGAGAGGAAGATTTTGATGGCATGGATATCAATGAAGTTGTCAATATTTGGGAAGAGTGCAAGGCCATATATAAGGAGGGCTAGGGTGGAATGGAAGGCAAGAGTGCTAGCAGCTTCGGCAAATATGGAGGCTTGTTGGTAGAGGAAGTGGGTGGGAAGACCTTGGAGGTCTCCTTTAAAGGTAAGGTTTGCTTGGATGACGGAAGTTTCAAGGTGGAGAGCGACTGCGATGTCGGAGGGTTTAGGGACAGGTTCCAGGCCATGGAACGGTATTTTGTCAGGCACGGGTAACCCAACCAGGTATGAGTATTCTTCAAGTGTAGGGATAAGCTGGTAGTCAGGAAAGGTGAAGCAATGGTAGAGTGGGTCATAGAATTGGACCAAGGTTTCCAGACATCCTTCCTCAACATCTACTCTAAGGATATTAAGCAGCCTTCCATGATGAGCTTGAAAATCCATTCGATCGTTTACTAAAGATCCTAGCTTCCTTAATTTTGACAAGTCTGGTTTCTTGAAAAGATACTTTTTAGTGCTTCTTCGTGGAATGTCCATATCTACAATGTTTACAAAAAGTTCATTTAAGTCCTTCGATGTTTTGGATGAAAAGGAAAAGAGTTTATGCATGGATGCATGTATGAATGATTATGCTAAAGAGCGGAGAAAACATGGTGAGGTTTAAGTCCATAATGTTGGAGCCAAGGGTAAACACGCCATTTGGTAAGGACTATGGTTTCATTTGTACCTGTATCACGGGTTCTACCAAGTTCCCAAAGTCCTCAACCCCTTCCAAATATCATCGGGTTACGAGATTGACTCCCGGTCCAACAACATTTGTAAGAAAGTCTCGTTTGAGTGTAGTATCGCGTATCAACTAATTCAAGATTACTCTTGGTTAGCCACCGCACTACGTCCTAAAAGGCCAAGATGGGTTAAAGGTAACTAAAGGTCCTCAACTTCATAGGTCACTTGAAAATATCAAGGCCGGACACGACTTACTCATGCCAACATAATAATACTTCCAAGATCCCTCCATTGAGCGGGGTTATCACATGTGTCACATCCGAAATTTACCCTCGGAAAGCCACTTTGATTATACCACCATCCTATCTTATGTTTCCCTCAAGTCCGGGTGTAGGACTTATCTCACCACTCACGTAAAAGGAAAAAACACATATGCACATATTTACACTTTTATTTTTATGTTAAGCAAGTTATAGCACAAAATAATTAAATAAATTCAAGTTAGGCTCAACCCTCTTAGGGAATCCCCAGTGAAGTCGCCATTTCTGTCGCGGTGATTTTCGGAGATCAAGCTATTGATTAGCGTTGACTCACTAATTTTATTTCACGACTGAACTTTTAATTTTTTAAATGAAAAGTGGAAAAAAGTTCTAAATTACCACATTTTTAAAGATTAGGGGTTCGGGGGTTAGTTACGTTTAGGGAAGGTGTTAGCACCCTAAACGTTCGTAGTACTCTACGAGAACCTCTTGATTTTATTTATTTACTTTGGTTATAACTTGCTTATTATATTTTTTTTAAAGAAAAGAATGAATTAAAGTAGCGAGGAAAAATAAAAAAAAGTTTTTTGTATTTTTTATGATTTGGAAGGACAAGGTCCTCTGCCTACGTACCCGTGAGGGATCAAAACCTCGTAGTTCGGGGTAAAAATGACGTTTTGATTTGTTTGGTGTTTTTTATTAGTTTTAAAAAAGGGTTTAAAAATAAAAGCCAAGTGGCAAAATGGGATTGGTTTGTGTTTTTTATTTTGAAAATGGTTAAAGTGTAATTAAAATGGATTAATGGTTATTTAAAGAAAATAAAGAGAAAAAACGGACACTTGATTGAAAATCAAGGTTTATTAAGAAAAGATTTTTTTGATTTTGATTATTTGAATGTTTTTGTTTTTTTTTTATAATTAACTAAGACTAAAACGTAACAAAAAAACTAAAACGCGAGGAAATTCCGTGGTGACGTTGGATCACCACGAAACCCTTTTGGAATTAAACTAACCTACTATTTTTTGTATTTTTTTTTATAAAGCGAAATAAAAAGAGACGTAAAGCAAAAATAAATGAAGTGTGAGTGTCGGTGCAAATTCTCATTAATATTTACATTGATCCTAAATACATTCTAAAAGATGACAAAATAATAAGTAAAGAATAAAAATTGCAAATGCACTAGAAAATAAGAAAATATGCTAAGAATAAAAATAAAATAAAAATGCATGAAAATAAAAGGAAAATAATAAAAAAAATGCATGAGATACCACAAGGTAAATGCAATGGAATAAGATGCATGAAAATGCATAAGGAAAATAACGAAATAAAATGCAAGCAAATGATGGAAGAAAATAAAAAAAATAAAAAGGAAGCAGGAGGGTGCAGAAGAGGCTCAGGGGGTGGGAGGAACATATCAGCAAAAGCTGATGAAAAAGAAATTTGGGCCGCAGGGAATTGGGCCGCAGGGTTTGAGGCTTTAAAAATCAGTTTTCAGAAAAAACAAAACATTTTACTCTTCTCTTTCTCTTTCTTCCCTTTGTTTCTCTCCTCTTTTCCTCTCAATTCTCTCAATGCCTCGCCGGAAACATCAACTCAGGCACGGCGGCCGGCCAGCCCTAGGGGCGGCGCCACCGTGCCGGAGGAACCAAAACCTCACCTTTTTTAGAAAAAAAAGTATTTTTCGAATCCTCTCTCCACCCTCTTTTCAAAAATCAGTCCTATTTTTTAAAAATTCTCCTAAAAAGGGCCGGATCTAAATTCGAACTTTCGAAAAAAAAGAGGAGAAAACTACCTTTGAAAGGCTGCGTTTTGGTGTTCTGGGATGGCTGGGTTTTGTTTCGCGTGCGTGTTATTGCTGAGGGTTGTTTGGTTCGGACTTAGCCTTGTGGATTTGGTTCGGATTCTTGTGGTTTTGGATAGGGGATGTGGGTGTATTTGTGTGCGGTTGAGTGGTGTTTTAGGGTACGTGAGAGTGAGGCCGTGGGTGGTTGGGTTTGGCTTTGTTTGGTCGAGTGGTTGGTGGTGAGATGTGGGGGAGGGCCGTACGTGGTAGGCTAGTGGATTTGTGGGTTGTGTTCTTGATTGTGGTGTTGGGAGGTTGAGTGAGGGGCGTGTGTTGTTGTTGTTGGGGAGAGGAGAGCTGTGTGCGTGAGGGGTTTTTTGCGGTTTTGTGGCTGGGTTTGGCTTTGTTTGGTCGAGTGGTTGGGCGTGAGTGGTGTTTGAATTTTTGGTGAATTCTGGTGATGCTTTTTTTGATTATGGTTACTGATGTTTGGCCGTGTGTTCCTGATTTTCTGTTGCTCTCCCCCTCTTCTTGTAATTCTGATTGTTCTCCTTTTAATCAACCATGCAGTAAATGACAATCAAGACAAATGATGACAATCAAGCAGCTTGGTCAAACCCAAAATCAAATAAACCAAACATTAAAAGGCTATTAGAACCCATTAAAACAAAATCAGTCAACTCTAAATAAATTAAAGAAAAAAAAGGTGTATATAAAAAAACGAAAATAAAAAATAAAATAAAAGAAAATGATAAAGATAAAAAAAAAAGATAATAAAATGAAAAAGGAAATAAATAAAAAAATAAAAATAAAAATAAAAATAAAAAATTAACACAATAAAAAAATAATAAAAGACCGTCGCCTTTGGAACCCAAAAAATGAGGTATTTTAAAATACCTCTCTGTCAAAATTTTGTCTGAGACGACGAACAAATTCCGACCTAAAAAGGCACATGAAAAAGAAATTTTAGGTCAAAAATTGGGGTATGACACTTGTGTTCGGGCGTAATTATCACTTTTCCCCAATCCGGAAGCAAATCATCTTGCACCACTTTTTGTGCACTTTAGAAAGAAGACATGGATGCCCCATTCTTCGTAGTGCTCTCATCATCTATGGAAAGACCTTGGAAGAGCGTCCCATCGACATTATCAGCACCGATGAAAGAGAAAGCCGACAAATGGCTTACCAACAAAGCATCTTCTCCCTTCACGGTTATCAGCTTCCCGTTCTTTACAAACTTTAACTTTTGATGCAGCATAGACGTCACTGCCTCGGCCTCATGGATCCATGGTCGGCCTAAAAAACAACTGTATGCTGCTTGTATGTCCATCACTTGGAAAGTGATCTGAAATGTGTGCGGCCCAATTGTGATGGGCAGATCTACTTCTCCACTTCTCCACTTCTCCACTTTGTCTCATGGGTGTACCTTGATAAGAGAGTTGATCAAGGGTAGTCTTTGCCATTACATTCAGGGATGATCTGGTGTCTACCAATACAGAGCATCGGTTTGGCAATTTACTGATATGTGCAATGCCAAGTTGTGGTGCCTTCCTCTTTCGGGGAGTTCTTCATCACTGAAGCTCAAATTGTTACAAACAGTGATGTTTCCAACTATGCCTCCGAACTGGCCAAGGGTTATGTCATGCTCCACGAAAGCTTGGTCCAAAACTCTCATTAATGCTTCTCTATGAGTGTCGGAATTTAGCAATAAAGACAGCATAGAGATCTTTGAAGGGGTTTGCATTAGCTGGTCCACCACCTTGTACTCACTTTTCTTAATCATCTTTAGCACCTCATCAAAATTAGAATTGGCACTAGTCCCGCTGGGTTGACCCATGTCTTTGCTTGTACTGGGGTCTTGTATTTGTTTTGGTTCAAACACCGGGTTGGCCTTCCCTTGAACTGACGTAGGAAGAATACGTCCACTTCGTAATACTTTGCTACTGTCCGTAATATTAACGACAGAGGGCAAAGGGGGACTAGGTACTTCTTGGCCATCGCTCAACATGGTTGCATTATATTTGTAGGGAACTGCTTTTTGTGAAGTGTAATATGTAGGTCCTGGTAAACATATCACTAGTGGAGCGACAACAGGCTTATGGCTGCTGAAAGCTACCTCCAAGTGCTACGGGATATTAAATTCCGAGGTTATAACACAAACACTTTTCTCTTTTCTTGTGACAATAAGCTCCTTTCTGTTCATTAATCCTTGTATGTCGTTTTGAAATTGTAGACATCCTTGAGGGTATTCAGAACATTCTTTGCAACTAGCATGGTCATGTTTGAACATAGCTGCCTTACACATCTTGATGTGCATTGGAACCAGAGGTGTCCTAATATCTCGGGCCCTGGAGATAGGACTGGTTTCTTGATGATCTTGAACCATGTTGATGGAGGAACCATGGTTCGGCAGAGGGTTAGATTGGACATTGGGACCGGAGTCTTTGAAGGTTAAAACCTTAGTACGGATTAGCTTCTGAACCTCATTTTTTAGAGCATAACAATGCTCGACATTATGTCTCAGTGCCCCTTGATGGAAGGCACAGGTGTGGTCAGATCGATAACATACAGGTAATACATTTGGCACAGGAGGAGGTGCTCTAGTTTGAACTAGATTTCTTGCGATCAAAGCAGGGAGCAAATCTGTGTACTTCATTGGTATTGGGTCGAATGCCACTTTCTGGCGATTCTGTTGGGTGAAAGGTTGTTGGGGAGTTTGAGGTCGATGTTGTTGTTGACCTTGTGGGTGAGGTTGTTGACGATGTTGTGGTGGATTTTGTGGGTAATGTTGTTGATATGGTTGGGGATAATGGGACGGAGAACTTTGTGGAATTTGAATTTGATAGCTGGGATTTAGAGGTGTATGGAGGGATGGTGAAATGGCGCAGACGTGTGGGTAAGCTGAGTACCCTTGGCGAGGTCCTCCATGGTCAATCATGCCAATGTCCTGCTCTTTCTTTCTTGGGTAGCTGCTCCCAAACCTTTTTGTGCTGCTGGATGTAGCACTTTCCTTTACCAATCGTCCTTCCCGGACCGCATCCTCTAGGCGTACGCCCATATTCACCATTTTCGTGAAGTCGCTAGGTGCGCTTGCAATCATCCGCTCGTAGTAAAATGAACCAAGTGTGTTTAAGAAAATCTTGGTCATTTCTTTCTCTTCTAGAGGTGGGCTAATCTGAGCAGCCACCTCTCTCCACCTTTGGGCATATTCTTTGAAGGTCTCCTTATCTTTTTGGGCCATGGCCTGGAGCTGGTCTCGGTCTGGGGCCATGTCCAGATTGTACTTATATTGGCGGACAAAGGCCTCTCCCAAGTCGTTGAAAGTTTGGATCTTGGTGCTGTCCAAACCCATGTACCATTTTAAAGCGGCACCAGTTAAACTATCTTGGAAGTAGTGGATGAGCAGTTGATGATTGTCGGTCTGAGTAGACATTTTCCTAGCGTACATCACTAGGTGACTTTGTGGGCAGGTGTTTCCCTTATACTTTTCAAATTCCGGGACCTTGAATTTAGGTGGGATCTTGACGTTTGGCACAAGACAGAGGTCGTGGGCGTTCTTCCCAAATAAATCCTTCCCACGGAGGGCTTTGATTTCCCTTTGCATTTCGTCAAATTTCTCTTGGAAATCATCCATCCTATCTTGGGCACCTATGCTTTCGGCGTGAAAGATAGGTCCCTGGTCATACGGGGTGGTATGAACAACTGGTGCTGAAAAGGCCGCAGTAGCCTGGGGAAAGGTAACCTCGGGTTGAGGAAACGGAATCTCTTGATGTGTAGTGGGAATGGGGACAAACTCCTCACCAAAGTTGAAAGGCATGCCCCATGTACAACCGGGGGGTCTAGTGTGTTGCTGAGCGTCGGCGTTCATCATTGAGCCGACGTATTAGAAGTTTGAGCTACCTGAGCTTGAGAGCTGGATGGATGAGGAAGTGTTGGCGGAATTTGTGCGGCCGCTAGTAGTTTTACTAACTCCATTAATTTCTCCATTTCGGTCCGCATAGATGATAACTCCCCCGGAGTTCTTGGTTCTCTTGTTCCAAGTGTTCCATCTTTCTCCTTATATTTGCTCGGGTGTTGTATGTGTAGGTTGTTTTGGGACGTCGAGCCACTTTCCTTGATGGGTTGACGCGTTTGTAATGCGAACGTCGAGAATTACTGGTGATAAGAAGGGGAATGAGTTTTGTGGATAAAAACAAATGCATGCATGTTATGAATGATGTATGCGATGTATATGAAAACCATGCGTTTTTTCATTTTGCTTTGCAAGGAAATTAAAAGCGCGCAGCTAATATTAGCAATTAGAAATATTAAAGGCTGGGAAATTATCATTGTTCAAAAGATATTATTTGATTGAATAACACTACATTACAAGGTGTAATTAATGCTAATACAAATCAAACAGCTGCTCTCTTTTCAACTCTGTCCATTTCTTCCCTATAGAAGTCTACATTGTCTTTGCAGAACTTCATGAATTTCTGGATCTTCTTAGGGATGACAAAGTAAGGCATGACCATCTCGGCCTTTGCTAGCTTCTTCGGAAGTTGGGCAATGACCAAGTTTGAGAATGCGACCAATTTTGTGAAGTCTTCACTTAATCGGGTGGCGTCTTGCCACACAAACTCAATTACTTCCTTGCGTTGAGCTAGCTTGGTGTTTGCACTCCTAATCTCATCAAGTAGTCGTGCAATATGGTTCTCGTGCTCTCTTGAAATCTTGTCGAAGTATTCTTCATATTTTTTTATGTCGGCTTCGAGATGATTGCATTTTAGCTTCCCTTGATGAAAAAGGCTCTCATATCCTTGTCGTTGGACGCGCTCAGTTTGTAGCTGCTCTTTGTAGTCCTTGACGACTTCTTAGAGTTGTTGATTTTTCTCTTGATATTTCAACCTCCATTTTCTTTGAGCTTCAATGGCTAGCTCCCCGAACTTTTTGAGTTCTTGGTTGGAATGCAAGATTTTCTCCAACTCTTCGTCTTTGGCTATGAGGTTGGCGTCGGCACTGACTAAACCACCCCCGATCCATTCTCTTTTCCCCTCGGAGATTCTTAGCCTTTTTTGGCACACTAGGAGAGAATTTGCTGTTTCCTCTCGATCTCTCTTTGCTCTAGTGATCTCTCCTAAAGCTTGAAGGTGCTTTAATTCCATCTCCCCATTTTTGTTTTGGAGTTCTCGAATTTTGGCTTTAAGCTCTTCCGCTTCTTTGATGGGAACGGTGGTGATTGGCTTAGGTGCAGGAGGTTTAGGAGGGCATATGAACACAAAGGGTAGCTTGATTATTTTGACCCTTTCCTTCACCCATTGAGTGTAAAGAGGTTTGGCTACACAATTCCTTTTGCCAACCCTTCCCTTGTGCACTTGGCTCCAAGCTCTTTGGATTCTTTCTAGCAATGCCGGGTCTTTATCTCCTTCTTTTAGGAAGAAAGCTTCCAACAAGAGGTCATTGGGTTTGTCCTCCATTGGATACCATAATTGGCGGAGAGAGAGGACTGGGTTGTAATTGATGCATCCCTTAGTACCAATGAGGGGTACATTAGGGAAATCGCCGAAACTAAGAATGACTTCCGGATCCTCTAAATCTGGAGAATGCCAATGGATATCCTTCTCGGTGAGAGTTGTCATTCTTTGTGACCACTTAAGTTTAGCCCGGTTTTCCACAAAGTCCTGATCTCTCGGCATGTGGGACATTAACCAAATATGGACCAAAGGAATACAGCAGGAGATTGGGCCTCCTCTCCCCTTTTCATGTTTTGCATAGAGGGAATGATAGAAATCCGCCAAAAGCGTAGGCACAGGATTCTTAGTCAAGAATACCCCTATAGCCGGAAGATCTATGAAATCCTCTATATTAGGGAACAAGACTAATCCATATATCAAGAAAGCTAGGATTGCATTGACGCTTTCCCCTCTTTGTTAGCTAACAAGTCCCGAGCCTTAGTCTCCAAAAACCTCCTTGTGAACCCCTTAGTGCTTCCTTTAGTTTCCAAGTGCGGTGCTATTTCTTAGACACTAAGGTGTAAAGATTCGGCGATGCCCTCTAAACTAGGGTCTTCTCTCGAGCCGAGATAAATCCCACGATCTTTCATACCACATCCCAAAATCCTCTCGAATTCTTCCAAAGTCGGAGCTAACTGGAAGTCCTGGAAGGTGAAGCACCGAAGAGGTGGGTCATAGAACTGAGCTAGTGTAGTTAAAGCCATCGCATCCACCTTTACGTGCAAGAGGTCAAGTAACAATCCATAATTTGCTTGGAAGTTACTTTTGTTGATCGAAGTGAGCTTACCACTCAAAACTAGCAGGCTGTCAACTTGGGGAACCCGGACCTTGTAAGCAAGTGTATTTCTCTTCCCGGAGGCCATATTTCTTTTTGCTAAATTACTGATTGCCTTTTTAATTCCCTATAAAGCAAAATGATATGCAAAATTATTTTTCATGAATGCAAATGTATGGTATGCATAGGTATGGTATAGGAACGTTCAAAACTTCCCCCCATTCTCACATGTAGGCTCTAGAGATGAGATTTTCTAAAAGGTCCCTAGAGTCACAGATTCTACAAGGACTTATAATTGCTGTTGCAAATACTCGCAATACAACCATACTTCCAAGAGAATCTACTCTAGGCGGGTTTCTCATGTCGATTCCTACAAGACATACGTCAAGAGGGCCAACACTACACAAACCCCAAGCCTATCTTAATTTTCTCTCAAAGCTCGGGTAGAGAGCTTCACACGTTCGGCATTAACCCGAACAATGTGACGTAACAACACTCATGTGACAAACCACAGTTGATATATGAACATAGCATAATGAAGCATATAAATATAAAGCAAGAGGAAAAAAGAAAGATATAGACAATAAAACAAAAGCGTGCACGCAAAAAATAAAAACATTTAGCCTAAAAGCTAACTAGGATAGGCTAGCCTCACTATTGAGGAAACAGTCCCCAGTGAAGTCGCCATTTTTGTCGCGTCGAATTTCGGAGATCAAGCTATTGACTAGCGTTGACTCACTAATTTTAAATCACGACTGAACTTTTAATTTTTCGGGGAAAAAAGGGAAAAAGTTCTAAATTACCACGATGTTAAAGATTTTGGGTTCGGGAGTCGATTATGCAAGGGGAAGGTATTAGCACCCCTCACATCCGTTGTACTCAATGGGAACCTCCTAGTTAGTTAAGGCTAAAGTGTTTTTAAAGTTTTGCTTGCATGCTTGAATATATATAAAAGGGAAAAAGAAAAAAATATATAAAAGGGGAAAAAGATGTTTTTTATTATTGTGATTGACAAGATGTGAATCTTGCTCCTACGTATCTCCCGGTGCGATGGAGAAATCAAAGCTACGTAGTTCTTTGTAGAAAATGTTTGTATGTTGGTTGATTTTAATTATGAAAAGAGATTTGATCGCGCTCGGGCGAGAAAGTTTGATTGAAAAGGAAACATGGTCTACTATCGTTGTATGGATAGCTTAATGAAGACCGATAAAACATTTTTACCTACTACCGTTATGAGGGTAGCTTAATGAAGGTAAAAAGGATTTGATTAAAAAAGGGACGGACTCGCACTCGGGCGATGGTATCCATTTGAAAACGCACGTGGGCGTAAAAAGTTTGAATTGACCACGAGGGCCAAGAAAGGTTTTGATGTGTTGGGTACGTTGAAAATAGAATGACGATTACCCGAACAACGAGACATACGTCAAGTATTCGTGCAACCGGGGAATGGAGAGACATACGTCAAACCACTCCTTTTTCATTCAAGTTTTTGTTGAAACTTAAAGAAATCCCAAAGTAATCAAAACATTTGGTTATTGAAACTCATAAAAAAGAATGAATGAGTTTGTGAAAATTGAACAAGTGTTGTTCAAGTTCGTGAAATGAACAAGTTTTGATAAAAAAAAAGCACAAGTTTGGAAAATGCACAAGTTCGGCTCAAGTTCAAGTTTGATTTTGGAAAATGAACAAGGTCGGCTCAAGTTCAAGTTTGATTTTGGAAAACAAACAAGGTTGGCTCAAGTTCAAGTTTGATTGGAATTCATGAACAAGGTTGTTGTTCAAGTTTGGTTTTGAAATTTAATGAACATAACTTGTTGCTCAAGTTTGATTTTAAAATTTAATGAACATAACTTGTTGCTCAAGTTACTCAAAATTATTGCTCAAACTTGTGAAATTTCCAATAACATGCAAGAACTCTTGTTATGTTTCTGGACCAAAATGAATTTTAATCTTCTTAGGTTCTGAATCTTTAGGTTAGAACCTCAAAAAATAACTTTTAGAAGCTTGAACTCAGAATCTGAGTTCTGTCATGATCGCAGAGCGACCTGAATGTGGCTCTACGAACCTGAGTTCTGTCATGGTCACAGAGCGACCAGAACTTGGCTCTGCGAAGATGGCAGAAACTTGAACTCAGAAGCTGCTTCTGAACTTCTGTTCAGAAGCTGCTTCTGAACAAGCTTCATAACTTTAAGGGGATTGAAAAGCTTTTGAAATTAGCAAGACAAGGAGTACAACACTTCAATTTGGTGTTTTGCAAACTTGAGATTTCTTTGAGGTTTCAAAAGTTGTTTTTAGTGCAAAAATGATTTAAACAAACAAAACTACTAGCAATGGTTTGAGATGCAAGAAATAGAAAAGGACATGAATTGTGATTTTGCAAAGTTGGAATGTTGAAGATGATGGATGAAAATAACCCTGGTGTTTAGCTATTATCTTTCACTCTGAATTTCTGTCTAAGAACTGGTTTTTCTCTCTTTTTTTGAACTGTTATTGAATTGTCATGCAATGCATTGCTTAAATAGGCAAAAATGAGATCAAATGCAATGATGAAAAATCCCTAGAGCAGGCTGTTTTTGTGGGCTAAAATTAGGCTATTTGCTTTGCATTTAATGCAAAAGGGAAGAGATGACGTTGCCTTGTAATCTTGGTCAAGACTTTGGCCAAATTCACCAATCAAAGCAGCTGATTTTAACAGAAAAATGATGGAAAAGTGTGAAAAACAGGGCTGTTTGCAACTTGAGCTGCCTTTTGGGTTTGATCCTTGCAATTTTGAGAAGACAAGCAAGAAAAACGTGTGCTGCAATGTGCAGAGTTTGGGAGAAACAAATGGAACAGGTGTGCTGTTGTGAGAAGGAAAGAAAGAAAGATGAAACAGGGCAGCAAAATCAAACATTGGGCAAGCAATTGGCAGCTATGTTTGACTGGTTTTTGGTGGAGAAGGAAGGAAGGAAATGAGCAAGCTGCTGGCTGGAAAGTGCAAGGTCAGTAGCAGGCAATTGGGAGGGATCAAATGCTGCCCAAGGGCAGCCAACTTGCTTGACACATGCTCTCTTGGCACAAAATCCTTCTTTCCTTGATTTTCATTGTCACGTGTTTTCTTTTCTTTCTTTGTTGAATCCTGCCATACCCCATTTTTTGACTTATATTTTTATGTGTTTACCTTTTATTATTTCATTCTTATCATAGTATTTTTTATTTTTTATTTGCATTTTATCATTTTCTTTATTAGCATTACTATTATCATTATCATTATCCTTAATGTTATTAATATTATTGTTATTCTATTTTCCTTAATAATATCATTATTATCTATTATTATTAGGGTTTTATTAATTAATAACATTAAGTTTTTCATCATTTTTATTATTGTCATCATCTCCATTTTCATTGCTTTTATTATTTTTATTTGCATTGTCATTTTTATTAGTACCATTTTCATTATCATTATTGTCATTATCCTCTTTATTATTATTATTTATTATTTATTATTATTCATTTTCCACCTTTTATTTTAAATACGAAAAATTAAAAAAGAGGGGAGTTCGCAGTGCGAAATCACCTTCGCACTGCGACCTCTGCGAATTTTTCTGCAGATTTTATTTCTTTGATTTATCCCTTTTGTTTTCAACTACAATTGTTATTATTAGTATTATTACTATTATTATTGCTATTTTGTGACTGATTTGGTGCAGCAAGGCAAAAATTAATGTGTGACATTAAAGGTAAAAGGAAAGAAGGATTTTCTTCCAACCTATCATGTGATCAAACAAATTGGCTGCCCTTGGTCAGCTCTTGTCCCTCCAAATTGACCCGTCACCCAACCTGAGCTTGCCAGCCAGCTGCTTGATCCCTTTCCTTCCCTTTTTCTCTGCCAAAACCAGCCAAACACAAGTGGTTTTTGCTTGCAAAAAGCTGTTTGTGCTGCCCTGTTTTGGGCTGGATTTCTCCTCCCACACACCAGCCCACATGCTCATTTTGCTTCCCCCAATCTCCCTGTACATGGCAGTACACGTTTTCATTGCTTGACCTTCCAAGATTGCAAGGATTGATCCCAAGAATCACCCCTTTTGCAGATGCCCTGTTTTGCAGTTTTTCTCATCATTACCTTCTAGAATTAATGGCATTTGTGGCTGAGATCAGTCAAGATCTTGCCCCTTGGCACAAGGCAAAGCAAATTCTATCCATTAGCATTAAATGCAAAGTGTTCTAGCCTGAATTTAGCCCAAATCAGCTAGTGTTCTAGGATTTCGTTCATCATTACATAGATTGCATTTTTTGCCTATAAAAGGGAATGGCAAGGCACTAGGATTAAAAAAAAAAAAGACATTAAAAAACCAAAGTCACATACACAGCCAATACACACGAAATCCACACAAAAAGTCATCACAATGCAGCACCAAGTCAGTTCATACACAAAGCCAAAACCAATTAGAACATTGTTCTTAATCACCAATCAAGCAAGCAAGCCACTTCCAAACTATTGCTAAAGCATTGCTAGGAGTTCTGTAAGTCTCCTTTAACCTTTATTTTGCATTGTGTTTGCTGTTTTCATCCTTTGTTTTGTTCAAATTTGCTTTGTGCACAAAAACCCCTTTTGAAACTCAAAAGGGACCTCAAAGGGGCCAAGCTTTGAAATTGAGTTTTTACACCCCATTTTCTTCCATTTTGCCAAGCTTTTTAACCCCCTTTAGGTTCTGAAGCTTGCTTTGAAGCAGTTTCTGAACTTCTGTTCAAAAACAGCTTCTGAGTTTGAAATTTCGCATACTTCGCAGAGCAAAGTATTGCTCGCACTGCGAACACACCAGAACCTGACTTCGCAGAGCCAACTTCTGGTTGCTCTGCGAAGTATGCGAAACTCAGAACATGAATCAGGCATTTAAATGTCAAAATTTTGGGGTTCCAGCCCTTGATTCAGAACCTAAAGAGGGTTAAAACCATTTTTGTCCAAACCCAATTCATAATCATGCACAACTTTGAAAATTTCACAAGTTCGTGCGATAAATTTTGAGTAACTTGTGAAACAAGTTATGTTCTTTAATATTTTCAAAACCAAGTTTGAGCAATAAGCTAAGTTCGTCTATTTTCAAAACAAACTTGAACAACCATGTTGTTCATGATTTTCAATCCAAACGCGAACCTAAGCCAAACTTGTTCATCCTTTTTAAACCAAGCTCGAAATGAGCCGAACTTGTGGACTTTCCAATTTTGTGCATGTCTTATGATTGTGTTTATCATTCAAACTTGAACTACACTTATTCTTGAGTTTCAATAGCTTAAGTAACAAGTAACGTTCATGATTTTAATAAACTCGAACAACAAACTTGTTCGTGATTTCCTTTTTTTTCTAACTCTCCCTTTAAAGCTTTGGTTCCCTTTGAGATTTCTCCGAGTAATAAAACCAAACTTGAATGAAACGGGAATGGCTTGACGTATGTCTCCCCAAACCTCGGTTGCACGAATGCGTGACGTATGTCTTGTCGCTCGGGCAACCGTCATTCCACCCTTGACGCGTCTAGCACGCTCAACCTTCCCTTGGCCCCCTTGTGGCCATTTTTAACCTTTTCTTGGCCCTCGTGGTCAATCCGAACCTTTCGCGCCCTTGCGCGTTTATTTTAACCATTTTACGCCTTGCGCGAATTTATCGCCTCCGCGCGTTTGTCCTTTATTTTTCAAGCTTTTTTACGCCCCCGTGCGTCTGTTTTTTTCTTAAAACATTCACGCCTTGCGCGAGTTTATCGCCTTAGCGTCCATCTTTCACCATTCAAAACTTTGTACGCCTTCGTGCGTTTTAAAACCTTTGTTCAAGTCCGAGTGCAAAAATCCTTTTTATCAAATCATTTACTTTTATGCATTGTCGTCAATGGCCAGTTCGGCAACAACCCGAACAGTTGACATTTACTTTCATTTATTTTCTTTTTTTCAAACTTTTTTCGCTCGGACGCGATCAAATCTTTTTTAACTAAAACGAACCAACATACAAACTTTTTCAACCCAAAGAACTACGTACACTTTGAATTCTCCAACTACCGGGAGATACGTAGGAGCAAGATCGACATCTTGTCAAGCCCATTAATAAAAAACCTTTTTTTTCCCCTTTCGTTCGTTTTTATCTCTTTCTTCATTTCGCATTACGTTTTTTTATATTTTCTTTTATATATGTTTAAACACGCAAGTAAAACATCGAAGCATTTTAAGCCTAAGCCGACTAAGAGGTTCCCGTTGAGTACAACGGATGTGAGGGGTGCTAATACCATCCCCTCGCATAATCGACTTTCGAACCTAAAATCTTTTTCAAGGTAATTTCGAACTTTTTTCCTTTTTCCCCGAAAAATTAAAAGTTCAGTCGTGATTTAAATTTAGTGATTCAACGCTTCCCAATAGCTTGACATCCGAAATTCGACGCGACAGAAATGGCGACTTCACTGGGGACCGTGTTTTAAAACACTTTGTTTTTGGCATAAACGAGTCAAGCCTATCTCAGTCGGCTTTTAGGCTAATTTGTTTCATTTTACTTGCGTGTTTATATTTTCTTGTCATTTGTTTGTTTATTCTTTTGCTCTACATTTATATATATATCATTTTGCTTCATATCTTTATATATATATCAATTGCGGGGTTACTTGAGTGATGTTACTCCACATTGTTCGGGTTAATGCCGGACGTGTGAGGCTCTCTACCCGAGCTCGAGAGAAAACTAAGTTAGAATGGTGGTTGTGAGTGGAAGCCCGCGTTGACGTATGTCCGTGAGGTAGGATGCCCAACCCCGCTTAGAGGAGATTTTCACGTAGAATTAATTGAAGTCATGTTGACGTATGTCCATAGACTACCTTAATTCCATGTGAGATCGATGACTCTAGGGTCCTCTTCTTAGGAAATCTCACCTTTAGAGCCTACATGTGAGGATGGGGGGAAATTTTGAACATACATATCATACCTATGCATACCATACATTTGCATTCATAAAAATGATTTTTGCATATGCATTTTCAAAAAAAAGAGGGGCATATTTTGTCATATACATCGCATACATGCATTAACATCATGCACAACATGCATACATTTGTTTTCGAGTCCAAAAATCATTTCCCTTCTCATCACAAGGATTTCTTACAATCCGAATTGAGTCATCGGTGTTCGCATTTCATTCGCAACACTACATCCCTGTCAAGGAAAGTGGCTCGTCGTCCAGAGCAACCCACACATATAACACTACCCCCCCGGTTGTACATGGGGCATGCCATTCGACTTTGGTTAGGAATTCATCCATATTCCCACTACTCTTCAAGAGATTTCGGTACCTCAACCCGAGGTTACCTTCCACCAGGCTACTGCGGCCTTTTTCCCCAATTAACAAAAGCCCAATTTTCATTCGCATTCCCCCCATTTCCATACAAGGTCCGAACTACATCGGTTTTGATCCCATTCGGGTATGTAGGCAAAAGACCTTGTCCTTCCAAACCAACAAAAAAAAAAAAAAAAAAGCCCGACCTTGCTCGGCAGTCCATCAAACAAAGCCCAATTCTCATTGGCATCCAATCATGTACTTAGTATAAAAGTTATATCATACAGTTTGTGTTTTTAATATGTTTATTCTGTGAACCATTTAGAACCAGCCAAAATGTGAGGAATCCTCAAAATCATCATTATACATATGCATGGAGACCGGCATTTTTTGTCTAACTCGATTTTGTTATGTTAAATCTGAACGTTGTTTTAGATTGTATGAAAGCATTGATAGGATCAAGGCATTTTTGAAAACGAGTGAAAACACTTGACCACAAATAGCCCACCCTGTGAGCAGTGAGTATTTGTTAAACCCCTTTGAGCCTAATGAATCAGAATCATTAACTATGAACTGCCAACTTTCATAAGCTCAATTGCTTATTGAAATTGCCGAAGTTTGTAAAAAAAAAATTTCAGTTCATAGTTAAATCATTTTGAATTCTGATATTTTTCTTCCATTTTGAACCCTTAGCCTTCATGATTATTGTCCCTTGCCAAAGGAGGAAGGAACATTCAATTAGGGTATCATCTTGAATTAAGTTGAAAAAGGGAGGTTGTGTGTATCAAGCAATTGGTGAATTTCTTATTTGATCTTGACAAAAAAAAAAGAGGAAAAAAGAAAGAAAAACAAATCAAGAAATCGCAAAAGAGAAAGAAAAAAGAGAAAAATCAGTAAATCAAAAGGTTGTCAAGATCAAACAAAAGTATTTGCAAATCACCAAAAGTTGTGTGTGAAATAAGGAGGAGGTGTGTAATTAGAAAGAATGTTCCTTTTTGCTTGGCCATTTGAATTCAATTTCCCCACATATGACATTTCTTTTGTAGCCAAGCCAAATTACAACCCTCGAAGACCTTGTGATCAATGCTTTTATGCTTTTAGAAACAATGTTTAGATGGACACATAACTCGATCGGAATGTTAGCAAACTTGCCGGATGAGTGTTCATTACCCCCACAATTAATATTCAATTTGTTCATTTACTTAAATGTGTGATAGGCATGGTTCATCAATAAACATGTTTTTAACTTAAGTTGTATGATATAAATTTTGTGTTTAGTGCAACCTTGGAACATCAAAATTGTCAACCCAAAACAAAGCCCGACCTCGCTCGGCAACCAATCAAAAGGCCCGACCTCGCTCGGCACCCAAAACCAAAGCCCAATATTCATTGGCAACCCAAAGCCCAATATTCATTGGCAAACCAAAGCCCAATATTCATTGGCAACCCAAAGCCCAATATTCATTGGCAACCCAAAGCCCAATATTCATTGGCAAACCAAAGCCCAATATTCATTGGCAACCCAAAGCCCAATATTCATTGGCAAAACCAAAGCCCAATTTTTATTGGCACACCCTAAGCCCAATTTTCATTGGCACCTAACCAAACAAAGCCCAACCATGCTTGGAACCTAAATCACAAGCAAAGCCCAATTGTCATTGGCAATCACAACTACAATTTCACATTAAGCCCAATCGTCATTGGCATTCCTCACAATCTCCCACCAAAAAGCCCAATTGTCATTGGCACACCCAAAAGCAATTCACAAAGCCCAACCATGCTTGGCACCCGATCATAACAAAAGCCCAGTTTTCATTGGCACATACAAATACAATTTCCATCCAAGGCCCAATTTCCATTGGCACTCACAAATCCCATTTCCAAAAAAAACCAATTTTCATTAGCCCTTACAAACACAATCATAACCAAAAAGCCCGACCTCGCTCGGCAACCAATCACAAAAAGCCCGACCTCGCTCGGCAACCAATCACAAAAAGCCCGACCTCGCTCGGCAACCAACAACAAAAGCCCGACCTCGCCCGGCATCCAATCTTATCCCCCAGTGGATTAAAACAATCTCCCCAGGAGGTATGTGTTCCTCATCAGTTGTTGCGGTTCTACCCCGTCAATATTTGGATGTATCCCCTATGGCATCATCCCCATTAAAGGTTACCGAATGTTTGCAATGCGACGTCGGTCCACTTTTCATTTTACCGGTCTAATCTTGTCTCACCAAGTTTGTCGGTCATACCCGGGTGAAAGCCCGAACTACATCGGTTTTGATCCCATTCGGGTATGTAGGCAAAGGACCTTGTCCTTCCAAACCAAACAAAAAAAATCAACAAAACATTTTCTTTCTTTCAATAATTTGGACAACCTTAGTTCATAGGTCGCAACAATCTTTTGTCAACCAAATCAGTCAAGTGTCATCCCTAGTCTGTATAGTCTAGTGATGTCAACTCCCTCTTTATGCCAAGTGGCAGTTCTTTAACGAACGGCTTGTGCAGCCTTCAGCATATTCTTATACCAAGGGGCAGTTCTTTAACGAACAGCTTGTGTATCCCCAGCACGAGTCAGTCTTTCACACCACATTCCCCAGCGGAGTCTCAACCCCAAAAGCCCAATTGTCATTGGCACCTACTCACAAAAGCCCAACCACCATTGGCATCTAAGGCTGGATATCGATCATGCTTCCAAAATGATCCTTATATCCCCAGCGAAGTCACAAACAAAGCCCAATTTTATTGGTATCCCCCCAGTGGAGTCTCAACCTCAAAAGCCCAATCATCATTGGCACACCTTACCAAAGCCCGACCTCGCTCGGCATCTCATCCAAGCCCGACTTCACTCGGCACTGAAATAATAATCCCCAGCGTCCCACGTGATGTCTGTCATTCCCCCAGGTCAGCATAATTCATGCATCATATCATAATCATTCATTAACATGCATCTCATATTCATATCATGCATTTCCCACTACAAATAGTCGAATGTCATCCCCAGTCTATCTGGTCTAGGGATGTCATCCTCATTTTCACCAAGCGGTAGTTCTTTAACGAACAGCTTGTGCAAGTTTTTCATCGTATCAAGGGGCAATTCCTTAACGAACATGTTGGGTATCCCCAGTACAAGTCCATTTCTCACACGACGTCCCCAATGACAGTCATGTATTCATACATTCATACATATGCATACAACGTATCATACATGGTTGTTCTAACCATCATGAGTCTCACCAATCAATCGCGAGCAATTCGTGAATTCTTTTTCCCCAAGTGTCATCCCCAGTCTATCTGGTTTAGGGATGTCACCCTTTTACGCCAAGTGGCAGTTCAAACGAATAGCTTGCGCGTCTTTTTGTCAGGTCTTTACGCCGAGTGGCAGTTCTTTAATGAACAGCTTGTGCATACTCCCCAGTGTTGTGCCAAGTGGCGAGTTCTTTAATGGACAACTTGTGCATTCTTTCTCCCCGATTGAAGGGGCAATTCTGTAAGGAACGGCTTGTCAGCCGCATCCCCAGTGTCGTCAGTGGCAAGTTCGGTAACCATCCGAACAGCTGACATCTTTCTTTTTATTTTCTATCGTCAATGGCAAGTTCGGCAACAACCCGAACAGTTGACATTTTACTTTCCTGTCGTCAATGGCAAGTTCGGCAACAACCCGAACAGTTGACATTTTACTTTCCTGTCGTCAATGGCAAGTTCGGCAACAACCCGAACAGTTGACATTTTATTTTCCTGTCGTCAATGGCAAGTTCGGCAACAACCCGAACAGTTGACATTTTATTTTCCTGTCGTAAATGGCAAGTTCGGCAACAACCCGAACAGTTGACATTTTATTTTCCTGTCGTCAATGGCAAGTTCGGCAACAACCCGAACAGTTGACATTCTTTTCATTCTTTTGTCGTCAGTGGCCAGTTCGGCAACAACCCGAATAGCTGGCATTTACCTTTTCATTCTCTTGTCGTCAATGGCCAGTTCGGCAGCAACCCGAACAACTGGCATTTACCTTTTCATTCTTTGTTGTCAGTGGCAGTTCGGCGACAACCCGAACAGCTGACACTTATCCCCAGTGTGGTCTTCCTTTTTATCGTCTTTGCATAACATTTGCATACATGCATTTATAGCATTTATAATTCAGAAAAATATTTAGTCAAAAAATGGCGTACTCTATATTTAAGTCTCTTCGGCCCGTCCATTTCAAATTTCTCTTTCAATCTCCGGGACGAAGAAACTTAAATAGGGGCATCTGTCATACCCCATTTTTTGACTTATATTTTTATGTGTTTACCTTTTATTATTTCATTCTTATCATAGTATTTTTTATTTTTTATTTGCATTTTATCATTTTCTTTATTATCATTACTATTATCATTATCATTATCCTTAATGTTATTAATATTATTGTTATTCTATTTTCCTTAATAATATCATTATTATCTATTATTATTAGGGTTTTATTAATTAATAACATTAAGTTTTTCATCATTTTTATTATTGTCATCATCTCCATTTTCATTGCTTTTATTATTTTTATTTGCATTGTCATTTTTATTAGTACCATTTTCATTATCATTATTGTCATTATCCTCTTTATTATTATTATTTATTATTTATTATTATTCATTTTCCACCTTTTATTTTAAATACAAAAAATCAAAAAAGAGGGGAGTTCGCAGTGCGAAATCACCTTCGCACTGCGACCTCTGCGAATTTTTCTGCAGATTTTATTTCTTTGATTTATCCCTTTTGTTTTCAACTACAATTGTTATTATTAGTATTATTACTATTATTATTGCTATTTTGTGACTGATTTGGTGCAGCAAGGCAAAAATTAATGTGTGACATTAAAGGTAAAAGGAAAGAAGGATTTTCTTCCAACCTATCATGTGATCAAACAAATTGGCTGCCCTTGGTCAGCTCTTGTCCCTCCAAATTGACCCATCACCCAACCTGAGCTTGCCAGCCAGCTGCTTGATCCCTTTCCTTCCCTTTTTCTCTAACCAGCCAAACACAAGTGGTTTTTGCTTGCAAAAAGCTGTTTGTGCTGCCCTGTTTTGGGCTGGATTTCTCCTCCCACACACCAGCCCACATGCTCATTTTGCTTCCCCCAATCTCCCTGTACATGGCAGTACACGTTTTCATTGCTTGACCTTCCAAGATTGCAATGATTGATCCCAAGAATCACCCCTTTTGCAGCTGCCCTGTTTTGCAGTTTTTCTCATCATTACCTTCTAGAATTAATGGCATTTGTGGCTGAGATCAGTCAAGATCTTGCCCCTTGGCACAAGGCAAAGCAAATTCTATCCATTAGCATTAAATGCAAAGTGTTCTAGCCTGAATTTAGCCCAAATCAGCTAGTGTTCTAGGATTTCGTTCATCATTACATAGATTGCATTTTTTGCCTATAAAAGGGAATGGCAAGGCACTAGGATTAAAAACAAAAAAGATATTAAAAAACCAGAGTCACATACACAGCCAATACACACGAAATCCACACAAAAAGTCATCACATTGCAGCACCAAGTCAGTTCATACACAAAGCCAAAACCAATTAGAACATTGTTCTTAATCACCAATCAAGCAAGCAAGCCACTTCCAAACTATTACTAAAGCATTGCTAGGAGTTCTGTAAGTCTCCTTTAAGCTTTATTTTGCATTGTGTTTGCTGTTTTCATCCTTTGTTTTGTTCAAATTTGCTTTGTGCACAAAAACCCCTTTTGAAACTCAAAAGGGACCTCAAAGGGGCCAAGCTTTGAAACTGAGTTTTTACACCCCATTTTCTTCCATTTTGCCAAGCTTTTTAACCCCCTTTAGGTTCTGAAGCTTGCTTAGAAGCAGTTTCTGAACTTCTGTTCAGAAACAACTTCTGAGTTTGAAATTTCGCATACTTCGCAGAGCAAAGTATTGCTCGCACTGCGAACACACCAGAATCTGACTTTGCAGAGCCAAGTTCTGGTTGCTCTGCGAAGTATGTGAAACTCAGAACATGAATCAGGCATTTAAATGTCAAAATTTTGGGGTTCCAGCCCTTGATTCAGAACCTAAAGAGGGTTAAAACCATTTTTGTCCAAACCCAATTCATAATCATGCACAACTTTGAAAATTTCACAAGTTCGTGCGATAAATTTTGAGTAACTTGTGAAACAAGTTATGTTCTTTAATATTTTCAAAACCAAGTTTGAGCAATAAGCTAAGTTCGTCTATTTTCAAAACAAACTTGAACAACCATGTTGTTCATGATTTTCAATCCAAACGCGAACCTAAGCCAAACTTGTTCATCCTTTTTAAACCAAGCTCGAAATGAGCCGAACTTGTGGACTTTCCAATTTTGTGCATGTCTTATGATTGTGTTTATCATTCAAACTTGAACTACACTTATTCTTGAGTTTCAATAGCTTAAGTAACAAGTAACGTTCATGATTTTAATAAACTCGAACAACAAACTTGTTCGTGATTTCCTTTTTTTTCTAACTCTCCCTTTAAAGCTTTGGTTCCCTTTGAGATTTCTCCGAGTAACAAAACCAAACTTGAATGAAACGGGAATGGCTTGACGTATGTCTCCCCAAACCTCGGTTGCACGAATGCGTGACGTATGTCTTGTCGCTCGGGCAACCGTCATTCCACCCTTGACGCGTCTAGCACGCTCAACCTTCCCTTGGCCCCCTTGTGGCCATTTTTAACCTTTTCTTGGCCCTCGTGGTCAATCCGAACCTTTCGCGCCCTTGCGCGTTTATTTTAACCATTTTACGCCTTGCGCGAATTTATCGCCTCCGCGCGTTTGTCCTTTATTTTTCAAGCTTTTTTACGCCCCCGTGCGTCTGTTTTTTTCTTAAAACATTCACGCCTTGCGCGAGTTTATCGCCTTAGCGTCCATCTTTCACCATTCAAAACTTTGTACGCCTTCGTGCGTTTTAAAACCTTTGTTCAAGTCCGAGTGCAAAAATCCTTTTTATAAAATCATTTACTTTTATGCATTGTCGTCAATGGTCAGTTCGACAACAACCCGAACAGTTGACATTTACTTTCATTTACTTTCTTTTTTTCAAACTTTTTTCGCTCGGACGCGATCAAATCTTTTTTAACTAAAATGAACCAACATACAAACTTTTTCAACCCAAAGAACTACGTACGCTTTGAATTCTCCGACTACCGGGAGATACGTAGGAGCAAGATCGACATCTTGTCAAGCCCATTAATAAAAAACCTTTTTTTTCCCCTTTCGTTCGTTTTTATCTCTTTCTTCATTTCGCATTATGTTTTTTTATATTTTCTTTTATATATGTTTAAACACGCAAGTAAAACATCGAAGCATTTTAAGCCTAAGCCGACTAAGAGGTTCCCGTTGAGTACAACGGATGTGAGGGGTGCTAATACCTTCCCCTCGCATAATCGACTTTCGAACCTAAAATCTTTTTCAAGGTGATTTCGAACTTTTTTCCTTTTTCCCCGAAAAATTAAAAGTTCAGTCATGATTTAAATTTAGTGATTCAACGCTTCCCAATAGCTTGACATCCGAAATTCGACGCGACAAATCCAATCAGCAAAATTGATAATAACAGTAATAATAATAATAATAGATGATAATAATAATCATAATAATAAAAATAAAAGAAAGATAAATCATAAAAATCAAAAACTGCAGAAAAAATCGCAGAGTTCGCGGAGTGATTGTAACATCGCGCTGCGATATTCATCGCAGAGTTCGCAGAGCAATTAGAACTTTGCTCTGCGATTATAAAAGTAATGATAATAATAAAAACAAATAAAAGTAATGATAATAGTTATAATGAAAACAAATAATTATAAAAGTAATGATAATAATAAAAGTAATAATGAAAAAAATAATAATAATAATGATAATGATAATAATAAAGATGATAATAATAATAATAACGAAAAAGATAAAAGTAGTAATAATAGTAGAAATAAAAGTAAAAATAAGAGTAAAGAATAAAAATAAAATAAATGAAAAATGGTAATAATATTAAAAGGAAAATAAGAAAAGATGAAATGAGTCAAAAAATGGGGTATGACAAGATTAAGTCAGAAGACTAGGAACAGGGGGTCTGTGTCTTGATTCTTAGGATTAATTCTAATAGTGGATTTCCTTCCTGGATTGGTATCCTCCAGACGTAGGTGGTATTTACACTGAACTGGGTTAACAAATATCTGTGTCATTTTACTTTTCTGCACTTTTAAATTGCTGCTTCTGATACTTTTGATTGTGCTCTGTTTTGCAAACAATAGTACTCTGTTTTACTGTCTGAATACTTAACTGCCAGAATTTCAATTGGCATCAGAGCAGCCACCCTGCCTGTGATTGGGTGAGCTCCAGGGAAGAGTTTTCTGGCAAGCATGGACAGAGAGGGAGGATATGTCAACAGACCACCATTGCTGGATGGCACAAACTATGAATACTGGAAGTCTAGAATATGAGCTTTTCTGAAATCCATTAATAGCAGGACTTGGAAAGCTGTGTTAAAAGGTTGGGATCATCCAGTAGTTTTAGACAAAGATGGGAATAAAACTGAGGTGCTGAAACCAGAAGAAGAGTGGACAAAGGCTGAAGATGATCTCTCTCTTGGAAAATCCAAAGCTTTGAATGCAATATTCAATGGTGTGGATATGAACATGTTCAGATTGATCAAACAGTGTACCATTGCAAAGGATGCCTGGGAAATACTGAAAACCACTCATGAAGGAACCTCAAAAGTTAAGATGTCCAGACTCCAATTACTGACCACTAAGTTTGAAAACTTGAAGATGATGGAGGATGAAAATATTCAAGATTTCTATATGAATGTCTTGGATATGACAAATTCTTTTGAGTCTCTTGGGGAGAAGATGTCTGATGAGAAGATAGTCAGAAAAATTCTCAGGTCACTTCCCAGAAGGTTTGATATGAAAGTGACAGCTATAGAAGAAGCTCATGACATTTCCAACATGAAGGTTGAGGAGCTGATTGGATCTCTGTTGAATTTTGAGACTGCTTTCTGTAAACAGCCTGAGAAGAAAGGGAAAGGAGTAGCTTTTGCAGTCAATTCTGAAGCTGATGATCAACAAGAGTCTGATTAGGATAATGGTGATTTATCAGAAGCTTTAGTGTTGCTGGGAAGACAGTTCAATAAAATTCTGAAGCATGTTGACAGGAAATCCAAAACCAAAGGTCAGAACTTCAGATTCAACAACAAGAAGCAACATAGTGATGTGAAGAAGACCAAGTCTGAGAAGAAGAGTAATCAAGCCAAAGGTGTTTAGTGCTTTGAGTGTGAGGGTTATGGACATATCAAATCAGAATGTCCCACTTTTCTTAAGAAGCAGAAGAAGAGCTTAGCTGTTTCATGGTCTGATGAAGATTCTGAAGAAGATGTTGAAAGTGAATCTGCTAAGTGTAATACAAGTCTGATGGTAAGGTCAGGATCTTAAAGAATGAAGTAGTTTTAGAGTCTGAGACATTTTCAGAGTCTGACTCAGAGTCTGAAGCTTCATCTGTGTCTGAAGCCAGAGTTGCAAAATCCTCATATGATGAACTGGCTGACAATTACATAAAGCTATACACCAGAAGTGCAGAAGTTTGCAAGCAAGTTTTTGATCAGAAGGAGACAATCTGTGAACTGGAGGCTGAGAAAGGTGAACTTTTAGTGTAGAATTCTGATCTCAAAGAAGAAGTGAGTCAACTAAACTCCCAGCTTGAGAACATGAAAAAAAAGGTCAGGATGATGAATACTACTACTGATGTGTTGGAGGAGATATTGGATAATCAGAAACAAGGAAAACAAACCGGTTTAGGATTTGTTGATCAGACTCAGAACCTCAAGCAGAAAAATCCAGTTAAAAATTTTGTTCCTGCTACTCAAACTTGTAATCCTATGATTGGGACATCCAAGATGAGACCTCAGAAACAAGCTCAGAAGCAAGCTCAGATGCAACCTCAGAAGCAACCCCAGAAGTTCAACAGAAACAAGAGAAGAAATCATCCCTGGATCTGTCATCATTGTGGAAAGAATGGGCATATTAAACTTTTTTGCTTTAAGTTATATGGCTATCCTGAACATTTTCAGTATAGAAGAGTGGAACCAGCTGCAACCAGAAATAATGTTCAGAAGGTGTGGAAGCCCAAAAACAAAACTGTTGGCCTTATAGCTCATACCTCCTTGAGAGCCACTTCTAAAGAAGATTGGTACTTTGATAGTGGTTGTTCAAGACACATGACTGGTGTGAAGAAGTTGCTGAGTAATTTAAAGCCTTATTCCAGAAGTGTAACACCCCGTTTTCTTAAACTCAAAAAAAAAGGGGTATTATTTTTTTTTTTTCAAATAAAACAAACTTTGAAATCATTTTAGTTTCGATCAGAGTGCGCATAAAACATTTAATTGAGCCGGCATTTAAATGTACAAAGAAAACTGATATATAAATATCATAGGGCTTCACAAGCAAGTGTACACCTGAATATATTACAGTCCAAAATAAAAAGGTGCATCAAGCACAAGTATCTCAAAATAAAACTAGCATCTATGCCTATACACAAAAGCACGGTGTACACTAACACCGGCGCATAGTCTAGCTAACGAGACTCCAGCTCCCTCCTAACTCTGATGGCCACTGCAACCACCACCCTCATCTCCAAACGTCTCAGACGGATCCCTAACACCTGGGGTGGGATAATCCCGTTCATACAAATATGCAAGGGTCACCACAAAATACAAGTATATATATATATATATCCGGTGCGAGAGATTTATACACATACCACATCAAAGCTCATTTACCAATAGAGAAAACTCATTATAAACACATAATACTCCCCACCAACGGGTTCCTTAAATCAAGGCACAACACAAAGCAATTGCGATACTCAAGCATATTATAAGCAATGCACACATAGCCTATAATGCGGACTCTAAAATGATCGTGGTCATCCAGCTCTCTCTGGACTCCACATGCATGACTTTCTTTCCGGGTATAGCTCTTCTATACCAACTCAATAACGGTGGGATAACACCGGGTATAGCTCTTCTATACCAACTCAATAACGGTGGGATAACACCGGGTATAGCTCTTCTATACCAACTCAATAACGGTGGGATAACACCGGGTATAGCTCTTCTATACCAACTCAATAACGGTGGGATAACACCGGGTATAGCTCTTCTATACCAACTCAATAACGGTGGGATAACACCGGGTATAGCTCTTCTATACCAACTCAATAACGGTGGGATAACACCGGGTATAGCTCTTCTATACCAACTCAATAACGGTGGGATAACACCGGGTATAGCTCTTCTATACCAACTCAATAACGGTGGGATAACACCGGCGCAGCCCTCTTGGCGAAACGCATAACCATGAATGCATGAGCATATGCCCTCTCTACATATACTAATGCAACAATACACATATTCTCTTAATATGTAATTACCACATCGACAAGTCTACACATACATTCCACTAGACATGTGTAAAGCAATTAACTCAAGCATATGTATCAACTCAATATGCATACATATTTCTCCCAATTTATATGTAAACAGCACATATAATTCTAACACGTTCTCATCACGAGAATACACGAAATTAGACATGTAATTCACTCAAGAATACACCACAACAAAATAATTCAAGCATGTCCAATTTCAGTGAAAGACGGAAATAAATAGTGGAGCCCTTACCTTGGCAATTATCCACAACAGAAACTCGTTCAAAACCGCACAACGCGCTTCCTAAAACAAGCAGCGTATAAATCAATAAACACTTCCATACGATATAACCAGCAAATGGTGATACCCCTTCTAACTAGGATACCCCTTCTAGCTAGGATACCCCTTCTAGCTAGGATACCCCTTCTAGCTCATACCCCTTCTATATTGATCAATGTTCACGAAATCGATTTCGTCATTTTTCTCGTTTTCAAAACACATTACAACATTTCACATGTTTATACCAAAGACCAATTTAAAACAGAGACGTGTGAAAAAGACGCAAAAACATGAAACAGAGAATGCTGTCACCGTACAATTTCACTAAGACCTCCTTGGAGTATTTTCATCATAACTCAAAAACTAAAAGTCATTTTCACGTCAAACCAAAGCCACTGGAAAGCTAACAAAATTATCTAAAACCTTCATGTTTACACCCAAGGCCAATTCTGTACCGATCAATACCAGTTTTCGTTTCAAATTCGGAAAAGTTGTGCAGAAAGTCCATAAAAATTCACAGGAAAACACTTAGTGAAATTTCCTAGTTTTCCCAAAACTTTTTCCACACTAGTGGCACACTTTTGAAATTGGTTTGTTCACTCCAAAACAAATCATTTTCTTTCTCAAAACACTACACATATACCATTTTCTTTCCAACCAAAACCAATACAAAACTCAAGATTTTTCTCCCACAATTTTTCTAAGTCCACAACTTTTCCACATCCTTGAAAACAAAATTTTACTACACAACTCAAGTTGGTTTATGAACCCAAAACTTATAACATTTTCAAACCAAATCCAATGCAAAACACAAAACTTTTTCACAAATTTCTCTAAGTCCACAAGACTTTTTGCAACACCCTTAAAACCAAACTTTTTCTACATAAAACCCATTGCTCATAAACTCAAAAACCATTATCATTTTTCTCAAATACAAATCAAAACATGTTCTTGATCAATATGACTTTTCCTCAAAACCCTAACTATCCAAAACTCATGAAACTTAATGAAACTAAAACAACTAGTCACAAACATGATGACTACTCACTCATGAATCATCCTCATGGCCTAGGACATAGTATAGCCATATTCTACCAATTTTCTCAACAAATAAAATTCCAAAAATACATCAAACCTTAATGGTTTGGCCAGCTAAAGTAAAGGAAGAAGTTATTACCTTAGCAAACAACTTCTACAACTTTCTCTAGAATTTTTCCAAGCTTCCAAGGTCCAACAATGGAGAAAATAAAATTTTTGTGAAACTCTAGAAAGAGGGATGGAACTCACGTGTAGAAGAAGAAGATAGAGTGTTGGGAAAATGAATTTTCTCTCTCTCTCTAAGTCCCCAAAAGTCTACTACTCTTTACTAACTACTTCCTCTTGTTCAATCTCACCCATTGGATCAAAAAACACTTTCCATGGCTAATCCCTAGCCCTCTAGATCAAGTCCTCATAACACACCTCTAGATATTTTTCCCTCTTGGAAAAACACCCTCGTACTCAGCTCTCGCGCGTCGCGACAAGCAAAACATACAAAAATAACAGTATACGGAATAAACGTCCACAATATTCCGTTCTCAAAAATTATCGATAAAACAGTTTCTCCGACTGAATTTTCAAACCGTACCTTCTAAAATTTTTCTGAAAGTATTTTCCGACTCGCGTCGATATATAAAACTCATCTCTAAATTTTCACAAAATTCGGAGTCTGCAAAATTTTAAACGACTGATAAAAATCTTCTCTTCGTTTATCAAAAACTCAAATAAAGTCAAACCTCCGAAAACTATTTTCATGGAAAACTTCCTATTTATAAAAGGAACTCATAAACCAAATCTCATTCCTTTTCGGCGTACAAGCGCGAAACAGGCTCAAAAACAGCAAAAACAGTTATATTACACAAAATATAACACAAAACACTAACATTAAAACTCTAAGACACGTAGCCACCGCTAACGCTCTACAAACCACTGTACACAAAATCTAGGGTCTTACATTACTACCCCCCTAAAAGAAGTTTCGTCCTCGAAACTTAGACATCGACAAACAACCCAGGGTATAACTCTCTGATCTTGCCCTCAAGCTCCCAAGTTGCGTCACCCGTAGTCTCGTTCCATATTACCTTCACCAAAGGTATCTCTTTTGTTCTCAACCGCTTCATCTTTCTATCCGCAATCTTGATCGGCGGAACCTCAAATGACAAGTTCTCTCTTAGTTGGATGTCATCTGGTATGATCACATGCGATGGATCCGGAATATATTTCCTCAACTGCGACACATGGAACACATCATGTATCAGAGATAGTACCGGTGGCAAAGCTACCCGATAAGCTACCTTCCCAATTCTCTCCGTAATCTGATACGGTCCTATGAACTTAGGAGTCAACTTTCTTGCTTTCAAAGCCCTTCCAACACCCGTTGTTGGAGTAACTCGGAGGAATACGTGATCCCCCGCCTCAAACTCTAAAGGCTTCCGACGCCTATCCGCGTAACTCTTCTGTCGATCTTGAGCAACTTTCATCCGTGCCCGTATCGTTCGAACTTTATCTGTTGTTTGTTGCACCATCTCAGGTCCTACTATCATACTCTCTCCATCTTGGTACCAACACAAAGGAGTTTGACACCTCCTCCCGTATAAAGCCTCATAGGGTGCCATCCCTATACTCGTATGGAAACTGTTGTTATACGTGAACTCTATCAACGGCAACACATTGTCCCAGCTTCCACGATCATCTAAAACACATGCTCTCAACAAATCTTCCAACGACTGATTCGTTCTCTCGGTCTGTCCATCGGTCTGGGGGTGATAAGCCGAACTCAACCTCAGTTTGGTCCCCAAAGCCTCATGCAAAGTCCTCCAAAAATGTGAGGTAAACTTAGGATCTCGATCCGACACTATACTCGACGGAATTCCATGAAGCCTCACAATCTCGGCAATGTAAACATCGGTTAATCTTGCTACCGTATCTGTAATCCTTACCGGTAGAAAATGAGCTGACTTTGTTAACCGATCCACTATGACCCATATACTATCATGCTTCCTCCTGGTCTTGGGCAACCCAGTGATAAAATCCATGGATATGCTATCCCACTTCCACTCAGGTATATCTAACGATTGCAACATTCCCGCGGGCCTCTGATGTTCAATCTTTGCCTTCTGACATGTTAAACAAGATGCTACATACTTAGCCACATCCCTCTTCATACCTGGCCACCAGAAATCTCGCCTCAGGTCCTGATACATCTTCGTAGATCCGGGATGAATACTCAACTTGCTCTTGTGCGCTTCCCCTAAAATCGTGCTCCTCAAATTCCTAACATCGGGTACACACACTCTACCGTTGCATCTCAAGATGTTGTCTGATCCCACCTTGAAATCCTTGTTACTTTCTCTAGCTATAAGGCCTCTTTTCTCCACAAGCAACCCGTCATCTTGACAACTTGCAATTTCTTCCAATAACCCATTTGAGATCGTGATCATGCCCAACTTCAAATTGCCTGGTGCCAACTCAACTTCCAAGTGTAGATCTCGGAATTCTCTCAACAACTCTTGTTGACTCGCCATCTGTGCCGAACACACCGATACACTTCTTCTACTCAAAGCATCCGCCACCACATTGGCTTTTCCCGGATGGTATTCTAGCGTGAAATCAAAATCTTTCAAGGTTTCCATCCACCTCCTCTGCCTCATATTCAATTCTTTCTGATCAAAAAGGTACTTGAGACTCTTGTGGTCACTAAACACGACAAAAGTGCATCCATACAAATAATGTCTCCAAATCTTCAAAGCAAACACGACTGCCGCAAGCTCCAAATCGTGAGTCGGATAATTCTTCTCATGAACTTTCAACTGCCTCGATGCATAAGCCACAGCTCTCTTGTGTTGCATCAACACACAACCCAAACCTTGATGAGAAGCATCACAATACACTTCATACGGTTCATCTGCCTGAGGTAAAACCAAAACTGGCGAAGTCGTCAATCGCTCTTTCAACAATTGAAAACTTGATTCACACTTCTCCGTCCAAGCAAACGGTTGGTCTTTTCTTGTCAATTGCGTCATCGGCGCCACAATCTTCGCAAAGCCTTCAATAAAACGTCGGTAATAACCGGCCAAGCCCACAAAACTCCTTATGTCCGTAACTGTCTGAGGTTGCTTCCACGCAAGCACTGTGTCAATCTTGGCTGGATCCACTGCTATCCCCTCTTGTGATATGATATGACCCAGGAAATTCACTTTTTCCAACCAAAATTCACACTTCGTCGGATTGGCATATAGCTTCCTCTCTCGCAAAACTTGCAAAACTGAGCGGAGATGCTCCTCGTGCTCTTCTTCGCTCCTTGATTAAACCAAGATATCGTCGATAAACACTACCACGAACTTGTCTAAAAATGCATGGAAGATCCGATTCATGTAGTCCATAAATATCGCAGGTGCATTCGTCACTCCGAATGGCATCACCAAGTACTCATAATGCCCATAGCGCGTCCGAAATGCCGTCTTCTGTACATCCTCTTCTCTTACCCTTATCTGGTGATAACCAGATTTCAGATCAATCTTTGAAAATACTGAGGCTCCCCTCAACTGGTCCATCAAATCATCAATACGCGGCAATGGATACCGGTTCTTGATAGTAACCTTATTCAGCTTCCGGTAATCCACACACAAACGGGATTTACCATCCTTCTTTTTAACCAACAACACCGGTGCTCCCCACGGTGACACACTCGGCCTAATAAAACCCTTGCTCAACAATTCCTCAAGCTGACTCTTCAACTCTATCAACTCAGCTGGAGCCATCCTATAAGGTGCTTCCGAAATCGGACCCGTACCCGGTTGCAAATCAATGAAGAACTCTACCTCTCTACACGGAGGAAACTCTGGAATCTCTGACGGAAAAACATCTTGAAACTGTCGAACAACTCGAAGTTCCTCTACTCGAATCTCTGACGTCACTCCCAAACTCGCAAGTGACACAATCTCTGGTTCTCCATTACACATAACCACTGTCAGCCGATTGGCAGACAGATACCTTCGCACACCCGGCTCGGGAAAGAAGACCAATCTCCGAGCACAATCCAAAATAACATAATGGTACGACAACCAATCCATCCCAAGGATGATCTCGAGAGACTGAAGGGGTAAACAAATCAAATTGACCAGGAAATCTCTATTCTGGACAACTACCATACAATGCAAACATGCGGTGTTCACTACCAAATCCTTAGCAGGAGTAGACACATTCAAATCAAACGGTAACGGCGAAACAATCAAATTCAGACGATTGGCGCAAAACAAAGATATGAAGGAGTGAGTTGCTCCCGTGTCAATCAATGCAGTTAAAGAATTACCTGCAATCTGACAGTTCTCACGAATGGCGTTGCTAGCCTCACCACTCACCTCCGTGCCCATGCAGTAGACACGTCCTTTGGCCACTGGTCGAGTACTCTGTGCCACATTCGCCGACGGCAAGGCCTTTTGGGCTCTACAATCTCTAGCAAAGTGCCCCGGCTTCTGACAATTAAAACAAATGGGCCTCTTCTCCGGGTTGCTACAGTTATTAGCAAAATGGCCCTCCTCTCCACACTTGTAGCAAATAGACTTTCCCTTGCTCTGACTCCCCTGGCCCTCTGAGCGTCCCGCTCCCTTGTTATTCTGTGAACGGTCATAAGGTTTTCCACCTTGCTTACCACGGTTCTGACTTGAACCACTTGAACGATTCGGCCCTCCCGAATTGAAATTCCCTTGGCGGTTCACCCGCTTATTCCTCATGTCTTCCACCTCTTGACATTTCTCTACCAACACTTGAAATTGGCGAATGCCCAACGGCACCACCGCATCCTGTAGCTCGTACCTCAGCCCATCTTGGAAACGACGACACATATAACTCTCGTCGACCCCATCTCTGAAAAACCGGAAGAACCTAGACAAAGACTCAAACTTCTTCGAATAAGCTTCCACATTCATGCCCCCCTGGCGTAACCTCAAGAACTCTTCCCCATATCGCTCTCTAGCCGTCTCCGGAAAATACTTGGCCAAAAATCTCCTCTTGAAATTCTCCCAAGTTATCTCCTCATAAACACCCTCCATGAGAAGTCGAGTGTTCCTCCACCAGTGTTCTGAACCTCCAAGTAACTGATAGGTGGCTAAAGTCACCTTCTCCCCTTCCGGGCAATGAATCGCCCCAAAAATCCTCTCCAATGCTTGGAGCCACAAATCCGCTGTTTCCGGACCTCCCTCCCCATTAAACTTCGGAGGAGTTTGGTGATTGAAACTGGTAAGTAGCCTAGACCCCGCAGCTACAATCTCTCTCTCGCGCTTTTCCATATCTCTCTGTGCCTTAGCTTCAGTCTGGGCAGCCACAGCAGCTGCCATAGTGTTCATGGCATGAGCCATTTGGTTCATGGCCACATCCTCGTCTCTAGGAACAGCAGGTGCCCTTCTCGGAGGCATATTCTATCCTGCACATACCAATTATTGATTGAGTCCTTATCCCCAAAATTTTCCTTAGAAAATATCTCTCACACATCATTACCCATAACAGAACCCAAAGCCGATCGCTCGACGGACACAACTCTAGCTAATCTCTAGCCAACTTTGGACTAACAATCCCAATGTACACTTTCCCTTTGAAGATTTAAAGCCGGGCTCTGATACCACAATTGTAACACCCCGTTTTCTTAAACTCAAAAAAAAAGGGGTATTATTTTTTTTTTTTCAAATAAAACAAACTTTGAAATCATTTTAGTTTCGATCAGAGTGCGCATAAAACATTTAATTGAGCCGGCATTTAAATGTACAAAGAAAACTGATATATAAATATCATAGGGCTTCACAAGCAAGTGTACACCTGAATATATTACAGTCCAAAATAAAAAGGTGCATCAAGCACAAGTATCTCAAAATAAAACTAGCATCTATGCCTATACACAAAAGCACGGTGTACACTAACACCGGCGCATAGTCTAGCTAACGAGACTCCAGCTCCCTCCTAACTCTGATGGCCACTGCAACCACCACCCTCATCTCCAAACGTCTCAGACGGATCCCTAACACCTGGGGTGGGATAATCCCGTTCATACAAATATGCAAGGGTCACCACAAAATACAAGTATATATATATATATATATCCGGTGCGAGAGATTTATACACATACCACATCAAAGCTCATTTACCAATAGAGAAAACTCATTATAAACACATAATACTCCCCACCAACGGGTTCCTTAAATCAAGGCACAACACAAAGCAATTGCGATACTCAAGCATATTATAAGCAATGCACACATAGCCTATAATGCGGACTCTAAAATGATCGTGGTCATCCAGCTCTCTCTGGACTCCACATGCATGACTTTCTTTCCGGGTATAGCTCTTCTATACCAACTCAATAACGGTGGGATAACACCGGGTATAGCTCTTCTATACCAACTCAATAACGGTGGGATAACACCGGGTATAGCTCTTCTATACCAACTCAATAACGGTGGGATAACACCGGGTATAGCTCTTCTATACCAACTCAATAACGGTGGGATAACACCGGGTATAGCTCTTCTATACCAACTCAATAACGGTGGGATAACACCGGGTATAGCTCTTCTATACCAACTCAATAACGGTGGGATAACACCGGGTATAGCTCTTCTATACCAACTCAATAACGGTGGGATAACACCGGCGCAGCCCTCTTGGCGAAACGCATAACCATGAATGCATGAGCATATGCCCTCTCTACATATACTAATGCAACAATACACATATTCTCTTAATATGTAATTACCACATCGACAAGTCTACACATACATTCCACTAGACATGTGTAAAGCAATTAACTCAAGCATATGTATCAACTCAATATGCATACATATTTCTCCCAATTTATATGTAAACAGCACATATAATTCTAACACGTTCTCATCACGAGAATACACGAAATTAGACATGTAATTCACTCAAGAATACACCACAACAAAATAATTCAAGCATGTCCAATTTCAGTGAAAGACGGAAATAAATAGTGGAGCCCTTACCTTGGCAATTATCCACAACAGAAACTCGTTCAAAACCGCACAACGCGCTTCCTAAAACAAGCAGCGTATAAATCAATAAACACTTCCATACGATATAACCAGCAAATGGTGATACCCCTTCTAACTAGGATACCCCTTCTAGCTAGGATACCCCTTCTAGCTAGGATACCCCTTCTAGCTCATACCCCTTCTATATTGATCAATGTTCACGAAATCGATTTCGTCATTTTTCTCGTTTTCAAAACACATTACAACATTTCACATGTTTATACCAAAGACCAATTTAAAACAGAGACGTGTGAAAAAGACGCAAAAACATGAAACAGAGAATGCTGTCACCGTACAATTTCACTAAGACCTCCTTGGAGTATTTTCATCATAACTCAAAAACTAAAAGTCATTTTCACGTCAAACCAAAGCCACTGGAAAGCTAACAAAATTATCTAAAACCTTCATGTTTACACCCAAGGCCAATTCTGTACCGATCAATACCAGTTTTCGTTTCAAATTCGGAAAAGTTGTGCAGAAAGTCCATAAAAATTCACAGGAAAACACTTAGTGAAATTTCCTAGTTTTCCCAAAACTTTTTCCACACTAGTGGCACACTTTTGAAATTGGTTTGTTCACTCCAAAACAAATCATTTTCTTTCTCAAAACACTACACATATACCATTTTCTTTCCAACCAAAACCAATACAAAACTCAAGATTTTTCTCCCACAATTTTTCTAAGTCCACAACTTTTCCACATCCTTGAAAACAAAATTTTACTACACAACTCAAGTTGGTTTATGAACCCAAAACTTATAACATTTTCAAACCAAATCCAATGCAAAACACAAAACTTTTTCACAAATTTCTCTAAGTCCACAAGACTTTTTGCAACACCCTTAAAACCAAACTTTTTCTACATAAAACCCATTGCTCATAAACTCAAAAACCATTATCATTTTTCTCAAATACAAATCAAAACATGTTCTTGATCAATATGACTTTTCCTCAAAACCCTAACTATCCAAAACTCATGAAACTTAATGAAACTAAAACAACTAGTCACAAACATGATGACTACTCACTCATGAATCATCCTCATGGCCTAGGACATAGTATAGCCATATTCTACCAATTTTCTCAACAAATAAAATTCCAAAAATACATCAAACCTTAATGGTTTGGCCAGCTAAAGTAAAGGAAGAAGTTATTACCTTAGCAAACAACTTCTACAACTTTCTCTAGAATTTTTCCAAGCTTCCAAGGTCCAACAATGGAGAAAATAAAATTTTTGTGAAACTCTAGAAAGAGGGATGGAACTCACGTGTAGAAGAAGAAGATAGAGTGTTGGGAAAATGAATTTTCTCTCTCTCTCTAAGTCCCCAAAAGTCTACTACTCTTTACTAACTACTTCCTCTTGTTCAATCTCACCCATTGGATCAAAAAACACTTTCCATGGCTAATCCCTAGCCCTCTAGATCAAGTCCTCATAACACACCTCTAGATATTTTTCCCTCTTGGAAAAACACCCTCGTACTCAGCTCTCGCGCGTCGCGACAAGCAAAACATACAAAAATAACAGTATACGGAATAAACGTCCACAATATTCCGTTCTCAAAAATTATCGATAAAACAGTTTCTCCGACTGAATTTTCAAACCGTACCTTCTAAAATTTTTCTGAAAGTATTTTCCGACTCGCGTCGATATATAAAACTCATCTCTAAATTTTCACAAAATTCGGAGTCTGCAAAATTTTAAACGACTGATAAAAATCTTCTCTTCGTTTATCAAAAACTCAAATAAAGTCAAACCTCCGAAAACTATTTTCATGGAAAACTTCCTATTTATAAAAGGAACTCATAAACCAAATCTCATTCCTTTTCGGCGTACAAGCGCGAAACAGGCTCAAAAACAGCAAAAACAGTTATATTACACAAAATATAACACAAAACACTAACATTAAAACTCTAAGACACGTAGCCACCGCTAACGCTCTACAAACCACTGTACACAAAATCTAGGGTCTTACAAGAAGCTATGTGACATTTGGAGATGGAGCTAAAGGAGAGATTCTTGGTATAAGTGACTTAATCATTGATGGTTTACCAAGACTTAATGATGTGTTACTTGTGAAAGGGTTGACATCTAATCTGATCACTATTAGCCAGCTTTGTGATCAAGACTTGAAGGTGAATTTCAACAAAGAAGAATGTTTGGTAACCGATCAAGAAAGTAAGGTTCTGATGAGGGGCTGCAGATCTAAAGATAACTGTTATTTATGGGTGTCTGAAGAAGAAAGAAGCCTGACTTCCTGTCTCGTGAGTTCAGAAGAAGAAGTCGGACTCTGGCACCAGAAACTGGGTCATTTGCATCTGAAAGGCATGAAGAAAATCCAGAGTACTGAAGCTATCAGAGGTATACCTAATCTGAAGATCAATGAGGACAGTGTTTGTGGTGATTGTCAAATTGGAAAACAAACAAGAAAGTCTCATCCCAGATTAGTACACCAGGTAACTACTAAAGTACTAGAACTGTTACATATGGATTTAATGGGGCCTATGCAAGTTGAGAGTATTGGAGGAAAGAGATATGCTTTTGTAATGGTTGATGACTATTCAAGATTCACATGGGTTAGCTTTGTTAGAGAGAAGTCAGATACATTTGAAGTGTTTAAAGAGTTGTGTATTCAGTTACAAAGAGAGAAGGACTGTGGTATTATCAGAATCAGAAGTGATCATGGCAAGGAGTTTGAAAACAAGAAATTTTCTGAGTTCTGTGCATCTGAAGGAATAAAGCATGAGTTTTCTGCACCTATAACACCTCAGCAAAATGGTGTAGTTGAGAGGAAGAATAGAACATTAGCTGAATCTGCAAGAGTCATGTTGCATGCTAAGAAGCTACCCTATATGTTCTGGGCTGAAGCAATGAACACAACATGTTACATACACAATAGAGTGACTTTGAATAAGGGTACTGCATCTACCTTATATGAACTATGGAAAGGAAGGAAGCCTACAGTCAAATATTTTCATGTGTTTGGCAGCAAATGTTATATTTTGGCTGATAGAGAAAATAGAAGAAAGCTGGATCCTAAGTCTGATGAAGGTATATTTCTGGGTTATTCAGTGAACAACAGAGCTTATAGGGTGTTTAATTCCAGAACCAAGGTTGTGATGGTGTCCATTAATGTTGTGATTGATGATCTGTCTACTGAGAATGAAAGAAGTGAGTCTGAAGTGGTTCCTGAGTCTGAAGCATCAGAAGAACAACTGTCAGAAGCAGAAAATCAAGCAGAGTCTAAAGAAGCAAAAATTCATCCAGATCATGTTCCTACTGGTAAAGGACCATCTATTAGAGTTCAGAAGGATCATCCTAGAGATTTAATTATTGGAATCCTAGATCAAGGAGTCAAAACAAGAAGATCAGACTCAGTTGCTACTGATTCATGTTTTGTGTCAAAATTTGAACCCAAAAATGTGAAAGAAGCACTAACTGATGAATTTTGGATTGAAGCCATGCAAGATGAGTTGAATCAATTCAAAAGGAGTGAAGTGTGGGATCTTGTTCCAAGACCTGAAGGTTTAAATGTGATTGGCACTAAGTGGATTTACAAGAACAAAACAGATGAAAATGGTATTGTGGTCAGAAACAAGGCAAGGTTAGTTGCTCAAGGTTATACTCAAGTGGAGGGACTTGATTTTGATGAAATATTTGCACCTGTGGCCAGATTAGAGTCCATAAGATTACTGTTGGGAGTATCTTGCATTTTGAAGTTCAAACTGTTCCAGATGGATGTAAAGAGTGCTTTTCTGAATGGTTATCTACAAGAAGAAGTCTATGTTGAACAGCCTAAAGGGTTTGTGGATCCTAAATTTCCAGATCATGTTTACAAATTAAAGAAGGCTTTGTATGGATGGAAGCAAGCACCTAGAGCATGGTATGAGAGACTTACTCAATTTCTTGAGACTCAAGGATACATAAAAGGAGGATCTGACAAGACATTGTTTGTAAAAGATGAAGATGGAAGTCTGATGATTGCTCAAATATATGTAGATGATATAGTGTTTGGAGGGATGTCAAACAAGATGGTTTAGTTGTTTGTTCAGCAGATGCAATCTGAGTTTGAAATGAGTCTAGTTAGTGAACTTACATATTTTCTTGGACTGCAAGTCAAGCAAATGGAAGATACAATTTTCATCTCTCAGAGTAAGTATGCCAAGAATATTGTGAAGAAATTTGGAATGGAGACTGCCAGCCATAAGAGAACACCTGCTGCTACTCATCTGAAATTAACTAAAGATGAACAAGGAGTTTCAGTTGATCAAAGCCAGTACAGAAGTATGATTGGGAGTTTACTGTACTTAACTGCAAGCAGACCTGATATTACTTTTGCTGTTGGAGTGTGTGCAAGATATTAAGCTGATCCTAAGATGAGTCATTTAACACAAGTTAAGAGGATCTTGAAGTATGTCAACAGTACAAGTGATTATGGAATCATGTACTCACACAGTGCAAGTTCTGAATTGATTGGGTTTTGTGATGCTGACTGGGCAGGAAGTGCAGATGACAGGAAGAGTACCTCTGGAGGATGTTTCTTTCTGGGTAACAACTTAATTTAATGGTTCAGCAAGAAACAAAATTGTGTGTCATTGTCTACAGCTGAAGCTGAATATATTGCAGCTGGAAGTAGTTGTTCACAGTTGGTATGGATGAAGCAGATGCTGGAGGAATACAACATAGAACAAGGTGTTATGACACTATTTTGTGATAATTTGAGTGCTATAAACATTTCTAAGAACCCCATACAGCACAGCAGGACCAAGCACATTGATATCAGACATCATTTTATCAGAAATCTTGTGGAGGAAAAGATGTTGGAACAAAATGTGTTAAACAACTTTCTTCTAAATCAAGGGGGAGATTGTTGAAACATTATGTATAAACATATCTCTCTTTGTTGGTTTTGATGATAACAAAAGTGTTAAATGGAAAATTGGTTATTTGCTAATGCTTTGTTCAAGTGATTTCAGAACCACGTATTTAATGATCAGAATTTGATATTGGTTATGAAAGAACAAGCTTAGAGCAAGAAAGGAAAGCTTAGAAGCAATGTTGCAAAGCTGGAAGAAAACTGGGTCTGAAGAAGTGCTCCTGAAGTGGTGCTCCTGAAGCCTGCGTCCGAAGGTAGCTTCTGATGGGTGCATCTGAAGAAGTCAACGAAAGTCAACGTCTGAAGACCAGCTTCTGATCCGTACAACTAAAGCAGCTTCTGATGCATTGTTCACGCAGCTTCTTATGCACTGTTCACGCAGAAGCTTCTGAAGTCTGATGTGGCAAGGAAAGCAACTGTTACTGCATGCATTTAATGCCTGGATATGTCAGAACAACTCAATGGAATAGTTGTCTCCCTGACTCAAACATTCCCCAGCTTTTAAGGAAAGCAAAATTCAAAAATGGCTGCTGCTCTGTTTTTCTGGAAAAGTTCAGCACACAAATTCAGCTATCCTAACTCTAAACTTGCAATGGCTCTTTCCTCAATTTCTGCAAGTCTTCAACAGCTCTAATTTCCTCTATAAAAGGAAGAAGATTTGAAGAAGATTTTTGCTAAGACTCTTGGATAAATTCTGTCTGAAACTTGCTCTGTTTTGCTGTCAAAACTCAAAGTTCACAAACCTCTTAGAAATTCTTTTATCTGTTGTAACTTAGAATTTCTTAAGGTTAAGAGTCTTAACCTGTGTTGTATTAAGAGAACACCTCTGATATTTTATCAAGTGTTCAACCGAAACTTACCTTCTTTGTAAATCAGTTTGGTCTAAGTCTTAGTCTGCGTACTAAGCATTATAAGTCTCATTACTTAGTGTTTTGAGCAAACCAGAAGTCTCTTCCTTTGTGGTTGAGCAACACTCTTGACTTATTATCTTGAGCATTAGAAGCCTCTTCCTTTGTGGTTGAGCAATTGGAAGCCTCTTCCTTGGTGGTTGAGCAACTGGAAGTCTCTTCCTTAGTGGTTGAGCATTTGTAATCAGCTGATTATAGTGGAAATCTCTTGTTGGAAAACAAGGGGACTGGACTACTTCCAACATTTGGAAGGAACCAGTATAAATCTTTGTGTGTCTCTCTTCCCTTCTCTATTTACTTTTTATAACCGCTGCATAACTCTGAGAAATAGTTCAGAACTGATTCAAATCAGATTCTGAACTTGACTTAAGTATTTGAGAAGAAAAGAAACCTAAGTTTTTGAGTCCACACAATTCAACCCCCCCCCCCTTCTTGTGTGTGTTTTTCTCACGTTCAGTTGGTATCAGAGCTCCGGTTCTGATATTAACACTTAACATGTTGGCACAAAATGTGTTTAACAAGTCTCTTATGAATTAAGGGAAGATTGTTGAAACATTTATGTGTAAACATATCTCTCTTTGTGGTTTTGATGATAACAAAGTGTTAAATAGAAAATTGGTTATTTGCTAATGCTTTGTTCAAGTGTTTTCAGAACCATGTGGTTTATGATTATTTATTATGAATGGTTATGGAAGAACAAGCTTAGAGCAAGGAAGGAAAGCTAAGAAGCAATGTTGCAAAGCTAGAAGGAAATTGGGTCTGAAGAAGTGCTTCTGAAGTAGTGCTCCTGAAGAAGTGCTTCTGAAGTAGTGCTCCTGAAGAACTGCTCCTGAAGTAGTGATACTGAACTGAGAAGCTTCTGAAATGGTCCTGAAGTGCAGCTTCTGAGTCTGAAGTGCAACTTCTGAGTCTGAAGGCAGCTTCTGAAGTCTGGGTGCTTCTGAAGAAGTCAACGCAAAGTCAACTCCTGAAGCCAGCTTCTGATCCTTACAAGGCAGCTTCTGATGCAGCAGCTTCTGATGCACTGTTCACAGAGAAGCTTCTGAAGCTGATGTGGCATGGAAATTGACTAGTACTGTGCGCATTTAATGCCAGGATGTGTCAGAACAACTCAATGGAACAGTTGTCTCCCTGACCCAAACATTCTCCAGCTTTTAAGGTAGGCCATTTCAAAAATGGCTGCTGCTCTGCTCTGTTTGATAAAGTGCAGCACACATTTGCAGAAAACCTAGCTTAACTTGCAACGGCTAATTCCTTAATTCAAGAAAATCTTCAACAGCTATATTTCATCTATAAAAGGAAGAAGATTTGAAGAAGAAATTTGTCTAAGACTCTTGAAATCAAATTGTTGAAACCTTGCTCTGTTTTCTGTAGTAAAACTGTCAAGTTCAAAAACTCTTAGAAATTCTTCAGTCTTGTAACTTAGAATTTCTTAAGGTTAAGAGTCTTAACCTGTGTTGAATTAAGAGAACACCTCTGATATTTTATCAAGTGTTCATCCCAAACTCCTTTACTTGTAAACCAGTTTGGTCCTTAAAGTCTCAGTCTGTATACTGAGCATTTGTAACCTCATTCCTTTGTGGTCTGAGTCAGAAGCCTCTTGACTTAGTGTCTTGAGTATTGGGAAGTCTCTTGTCTTAGTGACTTGAGCATTGGAAGCCTCTTCCTTGGTGGTTGAGCATAGAAGCCTCTTTCTTTGTGATTGAGCAACTGGAAGTCTCTTTCTTAGTGATTGAGCAAAGTGTAATCTTCAGATTATAGTGAAACTCTCTTGTTGGAAAACAAGGGGACTGGACTACTTCTCACATTGAGAAGGAACCAGTATAAAATTCCTGTGTGTCTCTCTTCCCTTATCTTTTAACTTGTTAATCCGCTGCATTTAATTCTGATAACAGTTATGAACTAGTGTTAAGATTCTGAAAAGAACAGAACAAGTTTTTGAGTCACACAATTCAACCCCCCCTTCTTGTGTGTGTGTTTTTCTCACCTTCAGTTGGTATCAGAGCTCCGGTTATGATATTAACACTTAACAGTGTGTCAGTAGGATCCTGAGAAAAACATGACCTCAACTAGTGGTTCACCTCCACCCTCTCCAAGAAATCCACCATCTCATAGAAATCAAAGAAATGTACAATATGACTATGGTACTGAAGAAAAGAAGTCTAGGTCACACAATAAACCTCCTATGTTTACTGGTGACCCAGAAAAATTCTCTTGGTGGAAGAGTAAAATGTACAGTCATATTATTGGGGTTGATGATTCACTATGGGACATCATAGAAGATGGAATCACCATTCCAGTTGATGAAGAAGGTGTTGCTGTCAACAGAAGAGCTCTAAGTGATGCAGAAAGAAAAATTTATAGGAAGCATCACCATGTCAGAGGTATCATTATGGACTCATTACCTCACACTGAGTATCAGAAGCTGAGTGACAAGTCCACAGCAAAGGCCATCTTCACATCCCTCTGCTCTAACTATGAAGGTAATAAGAAAGTTAGAGAAGCTAAGGCAAACATTCTTGTTCAGCAATATGAACTGTTCAGAATGAAAGAGGATGAAAATATTGAGACTATGTTCTCAAGATTTCAGACTCTGGTTTCTGGACTTCAGATTCTGAAAAAGAGTTATACCACAGCTGACCATGTGAACAAGCTCTTAAGAAGTCTGTCATCCAAATGGAGACCTAAAGTGACTGCTATTGAGGAAGCTAAGGATCTGAATACTTTAAGTATTGAGGATCTTATAAGCTCCCTCAAGGTGCATGAACTGGGACTCAATGAGGATGAGTCTGTTAGAGAACCAAAAACATTAGCTCTGAAGTCTAAAAGAAATCCTGCTAAAGCTTTGAAAGCTATTGAATCTGAAGAAGAGTTTCCTGAGGGAAATTCTGATGAAGATTCAGATGCTGATGAGCTTGCAATGATTTCTAAAAGGCTTTAGTATCTGATGAGTAGAAAGAAAAAATTCTCTAACAGAAGCAGTAACTTTAGAGGATCTGGTTCTAGTTCAAAGAGGGATATCCAGAACGAAAGCTGTTGCAACTGCAAAAAGTCTGGCCACTTCATTGCTGACTGTCCTGATCTTCAAAAGGAAAAATCAAAGGAAAAAGCAAAGAAGTTCAGCTCAAAGCCCAGCAGTTTCAGAAACAAGCTTAAGAAGAGCCTCATGGCAACATGGTATGATCTGGATAATGAGTCAGAATCTGATGAGGAAGAAGCAAACCTGGCCCTAATGGCAATTGCATCCTCTGATGCAGAATCACGCTCAGATTCTGATGAAGAAGATGAGGTATATTCTGAACTATCTAGATCTGAATTAATTGAAACAGTTAATGATCTTATGAGTCATCTTAAGAGCAAGTTAAAAGAAATTAAATCTTTGAAAAATCAAACTAATTTGCTGTCTGAGGAAAATATTAAACTTCAGAATCAAATTTTTGAATATGATGAAGAAGTTGAAGAACTCAGAAAAGAGGCTCATAAGAAATCTGAAGAGGTTCCTAATGAACAGGAAATAGCTCTTCAGGATTTCATGTTAACTGGATTCAATAGAACCAAAATTGCCTCCATGATGTATAATATGATCAGAAACAAAGGTGAAGGCATTGGCTATGATTCATTCAAACCTTCAAATGAATTAAACTCACCTCCCTGTTCTGAAGATATTTTAAAAGGCAATGGTATATGTTTTGTGCCTGCTTCTGATAATTCTGAGAAATTGAAAGTATCAGAATCTGAGACTAAGTCTGAAGTTCTGAACAACTCAGACTCTGAAGCTTCTGAACCAAAGGATAGGATTAAGGCAGATGTTAAAACCTTGCCTAAATCTAAGCCAAAAGGTCCTAAGCCTAAGAGTAAGAGGAAATCAGACTCTGAACCTGAAAAAGTTCAGAATCTGAAGTGTTCAGAACCTGGAACTAGTAAGTCTCAGAATCTGAATAAATCTGATTCAAATTTTTCTCAGAATGTTAGGCAAAGCAAGCCAAAGCAAACCAATCAGTTTTCTGCTTCAAACTGTTTTAAGAAAGGCAAAACTGAAGCTTGCCTTGTGCCTGAAGTAAACAAAGTTAGAATTCTGAAGAGATCAGAACCAAAGAGCTCAATGGTTCAAACTCTAAAGAACTCAGAACCAAAGACCTTCAAGTCTCAGGTTCTGAAGAAATCTGAGTTCAAACCTTTGAGAACTCAGGTTCTGAAGTATTCAGGTTCTGAAACTCAGACTTATTCAAGATACAAGGATTCATATCCAAAGTATCAGAACAAGTCTGAATATCATAACTTCAGACACAAGAAGCCAAAACCTTTCAGGACTAACCCAAAAGGACCCATGAAAATCTGGGTACCTAAGTCTGAGATAATTTCAATTGCAGAAATGCTTAACATCCAAAGAAAAGGAAAGGTCCTGGTACCTGGACAGTGGATGCTCACATCATATGACAGGGGAGAAGTCTATGTTCCAAACCCTAACTCTGAAAGAGGGAGGAACTGTGGGGTTTGGAGGAAGTCAGAAAGGAAAGATCATTGGTACTGGTAAGATAGGTAATTCTTCCCTGTACATTGATAATGTTTGGCTGGTAGATGGACTGAGACATAATTTACTTAGCATAAGTCAATTATGTGATAGTAATTATGAAGTCCTGTTTAATAAGAACACTTGCACTGTAATCAACAATGAAAATAAGTCTGTAGTGTTCAGAGGCTGTAGGAAAAACAATGTTTACAAAATAAACTTTTCTGATTTGGTTCAGCAGAAGGTAGTTTGCCTTCTGTCTGTGAGTGATGAGAAATGGGTCTGGCACAAAAGGCTGGGACATGCTAACTGGAGACTCATCTCTAAGCTTAGCAAGTTACAGCTGGTCAGAGGCTTACCCAGTATTGATTATCACTCAGATGCTCTGTGTTCAGCATGCCAAATTGGAAAATTTTCTAAAACTTCTTTTAAACCAAAGAACATTGTTTCCACCTCAAAACCTCTAGAACTCCTTCACATTGATTTGTTTGGCCCTGTTGGAACAGCTTCAATCAATGGGAAGAAGTATGGACTTGTGATTGTTGATGATTATAGTAGGTGGACTTGGGTTAAATTCCTTAGGACCAAAAATGAAACATATGATGTGTTTTTCAAATTCTGCAAGCAAGTACAAACTGAAACTGATTTGAAAATTTTGAAAATCAGAAGTGATCATGGTGGGGAATTTGAAAATGAACCTTTTGAAAACTTTTGTGAAGACCATGGAATTCTCCATGAGTTCTCATCTCCTAGAACTCCACAGCAAAATGGAGTTGTAGAGAGAAAGAACAGGTCTTTACAAGAAATAGCCAGAACCATGATCCATGAGTCTAAAATTGCTAAGTACTTTTGGGCAGAAGCTGTAAACACAACATGTTATATTCAGAACAGGATCTATATCAGACCCATTCTAAATAAAACATCATATGAATTGTTTAAAGGAAGAAAACCAAGCATTTCTTATTTTCATCAGTTTGGTTGTACATGTTACATACTAAACAACAAAGTCTACCTAAAGAAATGTGATGCCAAGGCTCAAAAGGGTACCTTTTTAGGATACTCAGAGAGATCTAAGGCATACAGGGTATATAATTCTGAAACACATGTTGTTGAAGAAGCTATACACATTAGGTTTGATGATAAGAAGCCTGGTAGTGAAATACCAGAGCTGGTTGAGAGTTTTGTAGATGTCAGAATCTCAGAAGAGCCTTCAGAAGCTGAACCCAGTTCAGGTTCTGATGAAGGTTCAGAAGCTGGAAACAATGAAGACTCTGAGAAACTCTCTGATAAAGACACTACTCCTGAAGCAAACCAAGATCAACCTGGTTCTGAACACATCCCTGATGGTTCTTCAGAAGCTAATCCACCCAGAACCTCATTCAAGTACAAGTCTTCACATCCTGAGGAATTAATCATTGGAAACAAGAACAGTCCAAGGAAGACAAGATCAGCATTCACTCAGAATGAGTCTATGCTTGGCCTGCTATCCATGATTGAACCTACAACTGCTGATGAAGCACTTGCTGATGATGGTTGGATTGTAGCAATGCAAGAAGAACTGAACCAGTTCCAAAGGAATGATGTCTGGGATCTTGTGGCAAGACCTTATCAAAAGAACATCATTGGAACAAAATGGGTGTTCAGGAACAAGCTCAATGAACAAGGAGAAGTGATCAGAAACAAGGCTAGATTAGTAGCTCAAGGGTACAACCAGCAAGAAGAAATAGACTACACAGAAACTTTTGCTCCAGTAGCAAGACTGGAAGCAATCAGGTTACTTCTTTCTTATGCTGTTAATCATGATATCATCTTATATCAAATGGATGTTAAGAGTGCTTTCTTAAATGGTGTAATTTCTGAAGAAGTGTATGTAAAACAACCTCCTGGTTTTGAAGATATTAAATATCCAAATCATGTTTTTAAACTTAAGAAGTCTTTGTATGGTCTAAAACAAGCTCCCAGAGCTTGGTATGAAAGGCTAAGCAACTTCTTAATTAAAAATAATTTTATAAGAGGTCAAGTTGATAATACACTTTTCAGAAAAACTGTTAAGAAAGAAATCTTAATTGTGCAAATATATGTGGATGATATCATATTTGGTTCTACTAATGCCTCCCTTTGCAAGGAATTTTCTAAGTTAATGCAGGATGAATTTGAAATGAGCATGATGGGTGAGCTGAAATTCTTTTTGGGAATTCAAATCAACCAATGCAAAGATGGTGTCTATGTTCATCAGTCCAAATACACCAAGGAGCTTCTGAAGAAGTTCCAGTTGGATGATTGCAAGCTGATGATAACACCAATGCATCCTACCTGCACATTAAGCAAAGAGGACAATGGCTCTAAAGTAGATCAGAAGCTGTACAGAGGTATGATAGGTTCTCTCCTATACTTAACTGCTTCTAGGCCAGATATTTTATTTATTGTATGTCTGTGTGCCAGATTCCAATCAGATCCTAGAGAATCTCATATGACTGCTGTCAAGAGAATCTTTAGGTATCTGAAAGGAACAACTAATTTGGGACTTCTGTACAAGAAATCTCTAAATTATAAGCTAGTTGGATTCTGTGATGCTGATATGCTGGGGACAGGATTGAAAGAAAATCCACCAGTGGAAACTGTCAGTTCCTTGGTGAGAATCTGATATCCTGGGCCAGTAAGAGACAAGCAACCATTGCTTTGTCAACAGCAGAAGCAGAATACATCTCAGCTGCAAGTTGCACACAACTACTCTGGATGAAACATCAATTAGAGGATTATTAGATTCATGCAGATAATATCCCAATTTATTGTGATAATACTGCTGCTATATGTCTGTCTAAAAATCCAATTCTGCATTCTAGAGCCAAGCACATAGAAATAAAACATCATTTTATAAGAGATTATGTTCAGAAGGGTGTTTTAGATATTCAGTTCATTGATACTGATCATCAATGGGCTGACATATTCACAAAACCCCTAACAGAAGAAAGATTCAACTTTATTAAAAAGAATCTGAACATGCATTTTATCTCTTGAAAATGTGCTTGAATTGAATGAAATCCTTGATTCTGAGTTTATCATAAGCTAAGACTTATCAAACACTCACCTTCTGAGAGTTTGAAGAAAGTTAAGCATGAAAAACTTCAGAGTCTGAAGGATCAGAACCTGGATTTTCTGACTTCTGAATCTGGTAGGAATCTAATGTTGGTCAGAATCTGATAAGTATAGCTATGGGCAATGATGATTAAAGCTTTGAAAGTTTATACTCTAATCCTCCCTAAGTCATCAATTTAAAAATGTGATTTTCTTAAAATTGCTTAACAAACAATTTTCAGTTAGTATCAGTCTGTTTTCAAACTGTTTAGCACAGACATATTTTTCAAATGCTCAAAGTGGTTCAGACAATGTTCAGTCTTAAGAACTTATTTTATCTTGGTATCAGCACTAAAATGTCAATTTGGTATCAGACTCTGAGGTAAACCTTCATGTTTTGAAATCAGGTTCTGATACAAGTTGAGCAGTCTTAAAAACTGTATTTTGTTGTCAGACTCTGAGATAAAATACTCAGTTGGTATCAAGCTCTGATATAACTTATCAGTTGGTCTTTAATCTGAAAAATTTTGCTTTAAAAATGAGTTAGACCTACTCTGATCTGAACTATTTGCTTTAAATCAGCTCAGATTTGCTCTGATACCTTCTTGCAAGAATTGCTCTGATACTTTCTTGCATATTTTGTTCTGATACTGAACCATTTGTACTGAACAAGTCATGTCTGAAGACAGAATGACCTGATCAGAAGCTCTAAACCTTTTTCTGCTTCTGAACATCATTCTAATTTTAATGCAAGTCATATACTCATTGAAAGTCAAGTATGCTCTGATACTCATCTTTGCTGCTTGATCATCCATATGATTGCATAAATATCTCACAAACTTTTGTTCAACCCCCTCCTATATGCTGTGAACCTTTTTCTTTGAAATGTTTTTCAAACTCTTTTAAAAAGGGGAAATTGAACTGCTCTAATACATGCTTTCAAACTCTTTTAAAATCCTTTTCTGCTCTGATACAGATATTTTCAAACTCTCTTGACAAAGGGGGAGAAATTTTCTGTGTTGGGGAGTAAGTAAAACTTTTTGTTGATGACAAAAGGGGGAGTAAGGTAAAACAAGTATTAAAGCACCTGAGCTCTAAAATATAAGTTAAATATGTCAGTAATTAACTTATGAAAGGGGAGTAATAGGTATTAAAGCCTAAGGTTCTTGTGTGAACAATTTAACCCCCCTACATAAGTTAAGCTTGTTAGCTTATTAAGCTCTGATACAATTCTGATTGAATTTAACTTATGAGAACTGATTTTAACTCTTAGCCTCTGAATTGAAATTTATGCTCTGATGAATTTGATATTAGGCTCTGATGTCATTCTGTGAGATATATATAACTCTTAGTGAGTTAAGATGAATTTGAAATAACTTGGATAAGACTCAGGGAGCTTACAAAACTCATCCTGTGGATTATCAGACTTAGGGGGAGAGCTTACAAACCTCAGAACCTGAAGTCAGCAAGTTATTTAAAATTCTGAGTGTTAATTTCACTATATTGTTTTAAGTTAAGCTTAATTAACTTGGATAAGAATCAAGGGGAGCTTACAAACCTAACCTTGAGGACTGTCAGACCTAGGGGGAGCTTACAAACCTCTCCTGAAGTTAGATTGTTAATTAAACTTAAACAACAATTCTGAAATTTTCACATTTGTGTTTTTAACTGAACTTAATTATCTTGGATCAAACTCAGGGGGAGCTTACAAACCTCACACCCTGCAGTTAACTTGTTAATTAAGTTAACAACAATTTTCTGATTTAATACTTATGTTTGTCATCATCAAAAAGGGGGAGATTGTTGGAACAAAATGTGTTTAACAAGTCTCTTATGAATTAAGGGAAGATTGTTGAAACATTTATGTGTAAACATATCTCTCTTTGTGGTTTTGATGATAACAAAGTGTTAAATAGAAAATTGGTTATTTGCTAATGCTTTGTTCAAGTGTTTTCAGAACCATGTGCTTTATGGTTATTTATTATGAATGGTTATGGAAGAACAAGCTTAGAGCAAGGAAGGAAAGCTAAGAAGCAATGTTGCAAAGCTAGAAGGAAATTGGGTCTGAAGAAGTGCTTCTGAAGTAGTGCTCCTGAAGAAGTGCTCCTGAAGTAGTGATACTGAACTGAGAAGCTTCTGAAATGGTCCTGAAGTGCAGCTTCTGAGTCTGAAGTGCAGCTTCTGAGTCTGAAGGCAGCTTCTGAAGTCTGGGTGCTTCTGAAGAAGTCAACGCAAAGTCAACTCCTGAAGCCAGCTTCTGATTCATACAAGGCAGCTTCTGATGCAGCAGCTTCTGATGCACTGTTCACAGAGAAGCTTCTGAAGCTGATGTGGCATGGAAATTGACCAGTACTGTGCACATTTAATGCCTGGATGTGTCAGAACAACTCAATGGAACAGTTGTCTCCTTGACCCAAACATTCTCCAGCTTTTAAGGTAGGCCATTTCAAAAATGGCTGCTGCTCTGCTCTGTTTGATAAAGTGCAGCACACATTTGCAGAAAACCTAGCTCAACTTGCAACGGCTAATTCCTTAATTCAAGCAAATCTTCAACAGCTATATTTCATCTATAAAAGGAAGAAGATTTGAAGAAGAAATTTGTCTAAGACTCTTGAAATCAAATTGCTGAAACCTTGCTCTGTTTTCTGTTGTAAAACTGTCAAGTTCAAAAACTCTTAGAAATTCTTCAGTCTTGTAACTTAGAATTTCTTAAGGTTAAGAGTCTTAACCTGTGTTGAATTAAGAGAACACCTCTGATATTTTATCAAGTGTTCATCCCAAACTCCTTTACTTGTAAACCAGTTTGGTCCTTAAAGTCTCAGTCTGTATACTGAGCATTTGTAACCTCATTCCTTTGTGGTCTGAGTCAGAAGCCTCTTGACTTAGTGTCTTGAGCATTGGGAAGTCTCTTGTCTTAGTGACTTGAGCATTGGAAGCCTCTTCCATGGTGGTTGAGCATAGAAGCCTCTTTCTTTGTGATTGAGCAACTGGAAGTCTCTTTCTTAGTGATTGAGCAAAGTGTAATCTTCAGATTATAGTGAAACTCTCTTGTTGGAAAACAAGGGGACTGGACTACTTCTCACATTGAGAAGGAACCAGTATAAAATTCTTGTGTGTCTCTCTTCCCTTATCTTTTAACTTGTTAATCCGTTGCATTTAATTCTGATAACAGTTCTGAACTAGTGTTAAGATTCTGAAAAGAACAGAACAAGTTTTTGAGTCACACAATTCAACCCCCCCCCCTTCTTGTGTGTGTGTTTTTCTCACCTTCAAAACAGTGTGTCAGTAGGATCCTGAGAAAAACATGCCATCTGATCATGAAGGTTCACCTCCACCCCAACCCAGAAATTAAAGAGGAACTGGAACATCTTTTTCATATGATTATGGCACTGATGAAAGAAAATCCAGGTCACACAATAAACCTCCAATGTTTACTGGTGATCCTGAGAAGTTCTCATGGTGGAAGAGTAAAATGTACAGCCATATCATTGGTATAGATGATTCACTATGGGATATTATAGAAGATGGAATCACAATCCCAGTTGATGAAGAAGGTGTTGCTGTCAACAGAAGAGGACTCAGTGATGCTGAGAGGAAAATATATAGAAAGCATCACAATGTCAGAGGCATCATTGTGGATTCATTACCTCACAATGAATATCAGAAGCTGAGTGACAAGTCTACTGCAAAGGCCATCTTCACATCCCTCTGCTCTAACTATGAAGGTAATAAAAAGGTGAGAGAAGCTAAGGCTAACATTCTTGTTCAGCAATATGAATTGTTCAGAATGAAAGAGGTGTGCGCACCTCGTTTTTTTCCTCGGGAAAAAGACGCGCAGATCCTCCGAGGTCGTCCTCGAACGCTCGGAGGTGCCTTTGTGAAGCCGCCACCAAAGTTTTTGTGTAAAGGGAACGTTGATAAACCCTTAAGTTTTTTTTTGTTGTAAAGGGAAACGATAATAAAACCCTTTTGACGATGAGGATAAGGATTTGGTCATCGCAACCATTGTCGGGTTCGGGAGTCGGTTACGCAAGGGGAAGGTATTAGCACCCCTCACGTCCGTTGTACTCAACGGGAACCTTCTATTTGGTTAAAGCTTGAATTGTTTTTTATACTTTGCGTGCATGTTTATTTATGTTAAAAATATAATAAAGGGGGGGAAAGAGATAAAAACAAACGAAGAAAAAGTTTTTATTATTATTGTGCTTGACAAGATGTCGATCTTGCTCCTACGTATCTCCCGGTAGTCGGAGAATTCAAAGCATACGTAGTTCTTTGGTAGAAAAACGTATGTGTGTTGGTTGATTTTAATTGGACGATGTTTTAACCGAATTCTTGCGATTAAACGTAGCTTGTATGCTCGCACTTGGAGACTTATTAAGCGTTCGTTCGCGAATCACATTAGAATTGTTAAAAGGTACGTCCGTTAGGGTAGAGGGTTGAATTGGTCGCTATGGGACCAAGAGAGGTGCAATGGACTCATATAAGTCAAACATTGACCGAGTGGACTCCGAAGAGTCGGGCGATTGTTCGATTGATCCACTGAGATCAAGAACGGGTACAATGGACTCGGACGAGTCGAACATTGACCGAGTGGACTCTAACGAGTCGAGGGGTTGAGTCTAATGGCCAACGGGGGACCAAAAGGTTTGGATTGACCACAAGGGGTCAAGATTTGGTTTGGTCAATCGCGCACCCACGAGCGACGAGACATACGTCACGCATTCGTACAATCGGGGCGATGGAGAGACATACGTCACACCATCCCTTTTTCATTCATGTTTTTGGATTGAATTCTTTGGAAATCCCAAGGTATGTCAAAACATATGGTTTGAAAACCCAAAAATGGGAAGGTTTAGCAAGTTTGCTAAAAACGCGCAAGTTCGTCTCATTTTGCGAAAATGCGAACGTAAACGGTGTATGTTCATCTTTGAGTTTTGAACATCATGAACAATATTTATCGTTCAAGTTTGGATTGAAAAGATGAACATAGCTTGTTTGTTCATGTGGTTTTGAGAATTTGGGAACATAACTTGCTTTGCAAGTTACCCACAAAATGGTTATACGAACTTGTGATTTTGCCAAAATTATGCAAAAACCTTGTTATGACTTGAAGAATATGGGTTTAAAAACTCTTAGGTTCTGAGCTCTGGGGCTAGAACCTCAAAAATTGGTTGGTTTGATACAAAAACTCAGGTTCTGAGTTCTGTCATGGTCGCACTGCGACCATGACTTCGCACTGCGAAGCATGCGAAATTTTGGGTTCAGAAGCTGTTTCTGAACTTTTGTTCAGAAACAACTTCTGAACACACTCAAGACCTTATAGATGGGTGAAAGACTTTGAGTTTTTGGGGTGAAAAAGGTTGGACAAACCAGTTTTGATGTTTTGAAAACCTTGGGATTTCTTTGAAATTCAAAAGGGGTTTTTTAGGACAAAGAGTTTTGAGCCAAAAAGGCTATGCAAACACAATTAAAATGCAAGATAAAGAGCTTAGAAACTTACAGAACTCCTTAGCAAAGCTCCAGCTGCACTTGATTTGATTTGGTTGAAGGCTTTCACAAAGGTTTTGAAGATTTGTGATGAACTTGAACTTTTGTAAGCTTTGTGTGGATTGGTTTTTTTCTGGTTGTTTGTGGAGATTTGTGAGCTAAAATGAGTAGAGTTTCTGCTCTTTGAATGCTGTGTTTTCTGTGTTTTAACAAGTGCTTGTAACCTTGGGCATTGCCTCTTATTTATAGGCCAAGATCAAATCTTTGTCATCATTACACAATCCCTTGATTCAGCTGATTTGTGGCCAAGATTAAGCTGAATCCCTTTGCATTAAATGCTAATGGATAGAGGCAACCCTGCCTTGTATCAAGGGGCAAGATCCAGCTTGATTTCAGCCACAAATTCAACTTATTCTAGAAGGTAATGATGAAGAACAAAGCTGATTTGCAATTGGCTAATGCTTGGGGATCAATCCTTGCAATCTCAATGGTTGATCAATGAAAACGTGCACTGTAATGTGCAGAGATTGAGGGATGAAAAGGCTACTTATGGCTGGTGTGAGAGGGTGAAAAGCTGCTGCAAAACAGAGTAGGCAATCATGGTTTTTCAAGTGAAAAAACCCAGCTGGTTTGACTGGTTTTAGGGGCAGCAAGCAGGAGGAAAGTCATCAAGCAGGTGGCTGGCAACTTTGTGGTGGTTAGCAGGTCACCTGGGAGGGACTAGAGCTGCCCAAGGGCAAGCCCACTTGCTTGTCACATGCTAGGTTGGAAGAAAAAGCTTCCAACCTTGGCATTAATGGCAAGTCCTTCAACTCTGGCTTTGCTTGGCCCAATTAGCCATGAATGCTACTTAAAATAATTATGGAAATGATATGCAACAAATTCTGGAATTAAATCCAAGAAACCAAAAATCTGCAGAAAAATCGCAGACTTCGCAGTGCGAAGTGGGCTTCGCATTGCGAAGTCCTCAATTTTGAAATGTTGACTTTTCTGTTGACTTTTGTTGACTTTTGACTTTTTCCCTCTCTTTGATTTTTTTTTGATTTTTGTTTTAAAATGCGTAGGACAAAATTAGGGTACTACAGCTGCCCCTACTTAATTGTGTCTTCGCATAGAGTGCGTGAGTGCCGAGGGCATCTCATGAACTCTTTGCGGAGATCAATTAAGTAAAAAGAAAAAGAAGGACCCGAATTTTGTCCTTCGCGAAATGCAAATGCAATGGTTTGGTAAAGGTTGATCGTATCCAGCCGCTAACACTGGAGGTAGATCCACTGGGGAATGAAGGTAATCTTATCTAGGCACTGCTTCTAGAGGTCGATTCCTGAGGGTGGTGATTTACTCTAGGATGTCACTAGAGGTGGAACATTGAGGTAGGTGATCTTATCTAGGTACTGCTTCTAGAGGTGGAACAATGAGGTAGGTGATCTTATCTAGGTACTGCTTCTAGAGGTCGATACCTAAGCTAGGTGATCTTATTCAGGTACTGCTTCTGAATGTCGATTCCTAACGAGCTGTGATCTTATTCAGCCGCTAACACTGAAGGTCGATACACTGGGGGAGGTGATCTATTCTAGGTACTGCTTCTAGAGGTCGATACCTAAGCTAGGTGATCTTATTCAGGTACTGCTTCTGAATATCGATTCCTAACGAGCTGCGGTCTTACCCTAAATAGGTGCCCTTGGTTGAATGTTGATGGATGTTGGTGAATATGTGATACTCACTGGAGAATCCTTGTTGAGGATGCATGATTTATGAAATGAAATGCATATGTATGAATAATTTGTATATGCATGCATGAATTATGTTATGCATGATGTGTGGGATGTTGGTTGGGTGCCGAGCAGAGTCGGTCTTTGTTTGTGGTTGTGTTCATGACAGTTGGGCTCTCTTTTTGTGTTAGTTTTTTGGTTGGTCGGTTTGGAAGGACAAGGTCCTTTGCCTACATACCCAAATGGGATCAAAACCGGTGTAGTTCGAGCCTAAGCCCGAAAATTTGTGTTTTTTGGTTGGTCGGTTTGGAAGGACAAGGTCCTTTGCCTACATACCCAAATGGGATCAAAACCGGTGTAGTTCGAGCCTAAGCCCGAAAATTTGTGTGGGTCTGCCAATAATGATTGGACTTTTGTTTGGGGTTGAGACTCCTTGGGGAGTATCAATGAGGTTTGGCTCATGGGGGATAAAGGATCATTTTGGAAGCATGATCGATATCCAGCCTTGTTTGGTGTTTGGATGTTCAGGGTGTTTGTTGGGGAATTTTGCTCCGCTTGACCCTCGGGGTTCTTGCGCTCCGCGTGCCGCGAGTTATGCACTTGCCTTAGCTAAGGAGCATAAGTCTTTTGGTGTAATATTTTGGTGGGAACTACCGCAATTCTTTCAGAATTCACGAAGATTCAAAATAAAGCAAAGTTTGTTTGTTGTTTTTTTTCTTTTTGGAAGAAAATTCTTTTGTTTATTTCCCATGTTTTAAAGCATTTTCATCATGAATAAAACAAAATTTTATGCGCTACTGAGAACATAAAATAACAAAAGGAAATTTATTCAATGCAGATCTGACCTCTTGAATGGGTAAAAATACACAAAGTGAGAAGTGAGATAGAGAAAGACAAGAAAAAGCAAAAAGAAAATGTTGGTTTTGGCACAACACATGCTATTTCCTTATGACTTCGATATTTTCGTTTGTTGGAAGATGCTGACGAGGCCGATTCCTCTCCTCTTGAATCTTGTCCGGAGCTTGGATGCTGCAGTCATTGCCTTTCTTCTTCTTTTTTTTGTTAACCCCTAACTTTTGCCTGGATCGCTCTTTCGAGTTTTTCAATCCACCGGGGTGTATTTCCTTTTTTGATGTCCTTAATTTTTGCCTAGACCGCCTTTTCAGGTTTTCAATCTAGCAGGACGCTCTCTATTGCCTAAACCGCCCTTTCAGGTTTAGCGAGCTTTTCTCTTTTTTTTTTCTTTAGGCATAATACCTCTTGACTGCATCGGAGTTTATTGATAGTGGAAACTCCTCTCCATCCATAGTGGTGATGATCAGGGCTCCGCCTGAGAAAGCTTTCTTTACCACGTACGGCCCATCATAGCTGGGAGTCCACTTCCCTCGGGGATCTTTGTGGATAGGTAATATCTTCTTGAGCACTAGGTCTCCTTCTTTGAACTCTCGAGGACGGACCTTCTTGTCGAATGCTCTCTTGAGCCTCCTTTGATAGAGTTGTCCGTGACATATTGCCGTCAGACGCTTCTCCTCTATGAGATTCAGTTGGTCGAACCTTGTTTGGACCCATTCAGCTTCTTCTAGCTTGGTTTCCATCAAGACCCTTAGCGAAGGAATTTCCACCTCTACGGGGAGAACAGCTTCCATACCGTATACTAAGGAGAAGGGGGTTGCCCCAGTTGAAGTGCGAATGGCTGTTCTGTAGCCATGTAGCGCAAAGGGAAGCATCTCATGCCAATCCTTATATGTTGTCACCATCTTTTGGATGATCTTCTTTATGTTCTTATTGGCTGCTTCTACCGCACCGTTCATCTTTGGTCGGTAAGGGGAGGAATTATGGTGCTCAATCTTGAAATCTTTGCATAACTCCTTCATTGTCTTGTTGTTTAGGTTTGCCCCATTATCGGTGATGATTTTGTGGGGAGTACCATAACGGCAAATGATTTCCTTCTTGATAAATCGGGCTACCACTTGTTTGGTTACGTTTGCATACGAAGCTGCTTCTACCCATTTGGTGAAGTAGTCGATGGCAACGAGGATGAAGCGATGTCCATTTGACGCTTCGGGCTCGATCATTCCAATCATGTCTATGCCCCACATAGAGAATGGCCAAGGTGAAGTCATGACGTTCAGTGGAGTTGGTGGCACATGCACTTTGTCGGCATAAATCTGGCACTTGTGACAAGTCTTGGCATAGTGGAAACAATCAGCTTCCATGGTTAACCAATAGTAGCCCGCCCTTAGGATTTTCTTTGCCATTGCATGCCCATTAGCATGGGTTCCAAAAGACCCCTCGTGGATTTCTTTGATGAGCATGTCCGCTTCATGTTTATCCACACATCTGAGTAGGACCATGTCATAATTTCTTTTGTAGAGGGTATTTCCACTGAGGAAGAACTGGGATGCCAATCTTCTGAGGGTCCTCTTGTCGGTGTGCGAGATACTTTCTGGATACTCTTGTTCTTCGAGGTATCGCTTGATGTCGTAGAAACAAGGTTTGTTGTCAAGTTCTTCTTCGACTGATGCGCATACGACTGGTTTGTCTCTACGATCCATCCTTATGATTGGTGTCTCGTTGTAAGAATTTACTTGGTACATTGATGATAATGTAGCCAAAGCATCTGCTACCTGATTTTCTTCTCGAGGTATGTGGTGGAAATTGATCTCATCAAAATGTTTGATCAATTCTACAACCCGGGCTTGGTAGGGAATTAAATTGGGATGTCTTGTTTCCCATTCTCCTTTGACTTGATAGATGACCAAGGCTGAGTCACCGTATACTTCAAGGTTTTTGATCCTTAGATCAATTGCTGCTTCGAGGCCTAGGATACATGCTTCATATTCTGCCATGTTATTGGTGCAGTCAAAGCACAACCTTGCTGTGAAGGGCTGGTATCCATTTCTTGGGGAGATTAAAACTGCTCCGATACCGTGTCCCATGGCATTCGAGGCGCCGTCGAAAGCGAGCTTCCATTGAGCTCCTGGTTCTGGTCCCTCATCATCGCTTGTGACTTCTTTGTCATTCAAAGCTACGACATCTTCGTCTGGGAAGTCAAATCGTATGGGCTGATAATCCTCCAATGGTTGGTGAGCAAGGTGCTCGGATAAAACACTCCCTTTGATGGCTTTTTGAGCAACATATTGGATGTCATACTCAGACAGCAGCATTTGCCAACGGGCTATCTTCCCTGTGAGGGCAGGTTTTTCGAAGATGTACTTGATGGGATCCATCTTCGATATCAACCAAGTTGTATGGGTCAACATGTATTGCCTTAGACGTCGAGCAGCCCATGCTAAAGCGCAGCAAGTCTTTTCAAGTGAAGTATACCTTGTTTCACAGTCGGTAAACTTCTTGCTTAAGTAGTAGATTGCGTGCTCTTTCCTTCCCGTTTCATCTTGTTGTCCTAACACACAACCCATTGATCCTTCAAGTACGGTTAGGTATAAGATGAGGGGTTTACCCGGAACCGGAGGTATTAAGATCGGTGGTTCTTGCAGGTATTGTTTGATCTTGTCAAACGCCTCTTGGCAATCCTCGTTCCAATGAACGGTTTGGTTTTTCCTTAGCAGCTTGAAGATTGGTTCGCAGGTAGCTGTCATGTGTGAGATGAACCTGGCGATGTAGTTCAATCTTCCTAAGAAACCCCGGACTTCTTTCTCGGTATTTGGCGCTGGCATTTCTTGGATGGCCTTTACCTTATCGGGATCCACTTCAATACCTCTTTGGCTGACGATGAAGCCCAATAACTTCCCGGATCTAACGCCGAATGTGCACTTGTTAGGATTTAAGCGCAGCTTGAATTTTCTTAGGCGTTCGAAAAGCTTTTGTAGATGGACTAGATGATCCTCCTCCGTTTGGGATTTGGCAATCATATCGTCGACGTAGACCTCAATTTCCTTATGGATCATGTCATGGAAAAGAGTCACCATTGCTCTTTGGTATGTTGCCCCGGCATTTGTTAATCCGAAAGGCATTACCTTATAGCAGAATGTTCCCCATGGGGTGATGAATGTAGTTTTCTCCATGTCCTCTGGAGCCATCTTGATTTGGTTATATCCCGAGAAACCATCCATAAAGGAAAAGACTGAGAATTGGGTTGTGTTGTCCACCAATATGTCGATGTGTGGTAGCGGGAAATCATCCTTTGGGCTTGCTTTATTCAAGTCCCGATAATCCACACACATTCTCACCTTGCCATCCTTCTTCGGAACTGGCACAATGTTGGCAACCCATGTTGGATACTTGGTTACGGCTAAGAAGCCGGCATCGAATTGCTTTTTGACATCCTCTCTGATCTTGAGAGCCATATCGGGTCGAGTTCTTCTCAATTTTTGCTTCACTGGCGGGCATTCTGGCTTGAGTGGCAGCTTGTGTACAACGATGTTAGGGTCTAAACCCGGCATGTCTTGATACGACCAAGCGAATACGTCCACGTACTCTTGCAGAAGCTTGATCAACTTTCCTTTCACACCCTCGGGCAGGGAGGCTCCTATCTTGACCTCTTTCTTATCCTCTTCGGTCCCCAAGTTGACCTTTTCAACTGATTCTTGGTGAGGTTGTATTACCCTATCCCCTTGATTTGCAAGTCTAGACAATTCTTCAGGCGGTTCATAATCGTCCTCTTCATCATCTTCCGTTTGATTAATCGGGCAATCGAAATCATAAGGTTTTAAGGTAGTGTTGTTTTTGGAGGGTGGATTTGTAGATCTGCATGAGTATGATTTTTTTTTAGGCTTTTTGTAAAAAAAATTTTTTTAAAACAAATGCAAAAAAGAAAAAGACTCAAATGAACATAAAAGATTGCTTTTATTCATGATTGTAAATAACTTATAAAAACATGGGGGCCCCACACGACTAATCATTTGCCTTGGGCAGAGCTAAATGATTTTTTTTTATTTAAAGTAAAAACAAACAAACATGGTTTATTACTTGATCCTGGTAATGATCTCGGGAACTGCGATAGCCCTCCAATTGTTCAAAGCTTCATCCGAAGCGCAACGGTACACCAATTCAGGCACGTCTTCGTCTACATCTTCGAGTAGAGCCACTTGATCTTCATGGATAAACCCCGCACTGATGAATGTTTCCGAAATGGGGAGGATCCCTTGCTTTGGAGGCTTTGAGAAAGTTTTGGCCGATGGATGATATCCCAACCCGAAGCGATTTTTCTTCTCCGGTATGTCCACTAATTTGCCCCACCCGGTGGGTCGGCTTTCTTCTAGGGCCTCTCTTATCGCCCTCCATGATGACATGGCTGTCCTAGCCTCTTCCTTGGGCTTCGAGCTCAATGTAACGACATTCGCCACTTCCAAAGATTGGAATGGGACGTCCACAGCTTCTTCATCCGTTTCTATGTAACGGAAAGACGAGAGATGGCTTACCATCATGTCCTCTTGCCCGGAAACTACAATCATTTGGTTATCAATGATGAACTTCAGTTTCTGGTGCAAGGTAGAGGTAATGGCTCCGGCCGCATGGATCCATGGTCGTCCGAGAAGACAACTGTATGTTGGATTAATATCCATGACTTGGAAGGTTATGGTGAAAACCTTAGGTCCGATTTGGACTGGTAAGTCGATCTCCCCTATGACGGCTCTTCTTGACCCATCGAAAGCTTTTACGACCAAGGCGCTGGGCTTCATTACGGTCCCTTCACATGATAGTTTGAGGAGGGTAGTCTTGGGCATGACATTCAATGATGACCCCGTGTCCACTAGCACTCTTGAGAGGATGTGGTCCATGCATTTCACGGAGATATGTAAGGCGCGGTTATGAATGTGCCCCTCGTCGGGTAGCTCATCGCCATTGAAACCCAAGTACCTACTTGAGGTAATATTTCCGACTATCCCGTCGAATTGGTCCACCGGAATGTCCTTGGTGACATGGGCCTCACTGAGGATCCGCAGTAGTGCTTCTCGGTGTGCTTCCGAGCTGAGTAGTAAGGATAGCATGGAGATCTTGGAGGGAGTTTGACTTAGCTGGTCAATGATCTTGTACTCGCTCTTTTGGATTATCCTTAGGAACTCTTCGGCCTCTTTTTGCGGGATTGACTTTTGAGAAGGCCCCGCTTGGTTCTCTTTTTCCTCCACGCTCTTTTCTTTGAGCGGCTCCTTTGGTAGTACAGCTGGCGTCTTCCCGAGTTCTTTCGGAGCGAAGATTCTACCACTTCTAGTCATTCCTCCCACACCGGTAATGTTAGTGATGCTGGGCTCGATTTTGGCTAGTGGTTTTCCTTCCACATAAGCCACAGGTTGGTAATTCCATGGTACCCTCTTTGTGCTTTCAAAAGAGAAGGGTGCAGGTACATGGAATGTTATGGGTTGTATTGGCATTGGTACCTCTCTCCTTTGGTATGGGATCTCGAGAGGTTTTGGGCCGTTAGACTCTAAGGTAGCAATGTCCGTGCCCTCCTTTATGTAGCCAATTTGGATCCAACCTTGGTCCATTAACTCTTGAAGACAGTTCTTCAACTCTTTGCACTCATCCGGGTTGACCTTGCAGGCTTCACAGTTGACGTGCATTTCCTCGAATAATCCAAAGCCGGTTAAACGCTCCCTTATGGTTGACAGGGGAGTCCTAACATTGGCTACCCTTTTGACTGGACCAAAGTCCTCTTGTTCCTCCACCTCGTTTACAGAGGGACCCGCGTGCCCCGGCAATGGGTTGTTCTTCACATTGGGGCTTTCCTCTTTGAAGGATAACAGCTTCTTGTCAATAAGATCCTGCACCTTGTGTTTGAAAAACCCTACAGTTTTCGATATTGTGCCCCACGGATCCTGCGTGGAAATCACATTTGGCATTTGCGTCGTACCACTGTGGATATGGTGGCGACATTGGTGGTAGTAGTCTTGTCTCGACCATACCCTTTTGGATTAGGTATGGCAAGATCTGACCATAAGACATGGGTACAGGATCAAACTGCCTAGTAAAGTAACTGTTCCTCGAGCTCGCCTGATTCCTTGGTGGGTACCCGCCTTGTTGCTGTTGCTGTTGATTTTGTTGCGGCAACACTACTGGTTGTCGAGGTGGAGTTGCGGGAATTACTTGAGGTGAGTAACGCCCTTGAGTCGTTGCTGCTGCCACATAAGGATAGTGGTAGTGAGGCATTTGATTTTGTGGTGGGTAGGATGGTCCCATTAGAACGGCATTTGTCTCCCCCTCTTTCTTTTTGTGAAAGTTGCTGGGGGGCTTTCTAGCTCCACCTTGAGCTTCTGAAGAGCCTTGGATTTTTCCTCTCTTCACTCCATCCTCTATTCTTTCACCGACCATGACTAGATCGGAGAAACCGGCAGACGTACTTCCGATCATCTTGTCGTAATATGGGCCTTGAAGTGTGCCCATAAAGGTGTCGACAAGTTCTCTCTCCAATAGTGGTGGTTGTACACGAGAAGCTAGTTCTCTCCACCGCTGAGCGTACTCCTTGAAGGACTCGTTGCTTCTTTGCAGGAGGTTTTGTAGTTGCATCCTATTTGGAGCCATGTCCAAATTATATTTGTATTGCTTTAGGAAGGCATCGGATAGATCCTTCCAAGTTTGGATATGGGTACGCTCGAGCTGCATGTACCAATCTAAGGACGCTCCGCTTAAACTATCTTGAAACACATGCACCATGAGTTTCTCGTTCATTGCGTAAGCCGCCATCTTCCTACAGAACATCCTTAGATGATTCCGAGGGCATTGAATTCCTTTGTATTTCTCGAAGTCCGGTACTTTGAACTTCGGAGGAATTACCACGTCGGGCACTAGGCACATGTCCAAGGCGTTGTGGGCACCGTATGAGCTGAAACCCTCGACAGCTTTCAACCTTTCTTCCAAAACTCGATACATTTGGGTGGTATCATTGTCTTGGTGGGTGGTGTCGGGAGCAGATTGCCTTAGCTGGCTATTCTCCACATCATGGGGAATTACTTCATGCTGAGTAGTGGAGGTTCCTTGAGGACGACGCTCTTCATTCCTTACGGGGATTGTGAACGGTGGTGGAGGTGGTCCTTGACCCTCATTCTCAAAGGGTGGGGTATAACCCACAGGTAAACCATAAGGAGGCCATTGCACATTGGATGCATCCGTTGTTGGGCGAGGGTAGCTTTCTCGTGCCGACAGAGCTTGCATTAACTCTAGCATCTGATCCATTTTCCCTTTCATTCCATCAACTTCCTCTCTCAAAGCCGCTTGAGTTTGTTCCAAATTGTCCATGATCCTTTGTTTGTTAGCTCGTGTTCCGTACGAGTGTTGAATATCTGGTTCTTGGACCGAGGGCTTTCGGGGTTTTCCGGGCTATGATTGCTTTGAACTGTTTGAATGGGAATGAATGAGTTTTTTTTTTTGAAAAAAATGCATGAAGATGCATGTGGATGTATGTATGCAAAATATGCGTTTTTTTTTTATTTTGCTTTATGGAGTTTAAAGGTGCAGCGATTAATATTAGCAAATTCGAAATATTAAAGACCGGAAATTGATTATACTTCAAAATATATTTGATTAAATAACATTTGTTTACAGAGTGTAACTAATGCTATTACAAATCAAATAGCCGCTCGCTTCTCGGCTTTGCTCATCTCCTCCCTATAGAAATCTATGGTGTCCTTGCAGAACTTCATAAACTTCCGGATCTCCATAGGGATGACAAAGTAGGGCATGACCATCTCGGCCTCCGCTAGCTTCTTTGGAAGTTGGGTGATCACCAAATTTGAGAATGCAACCAATTTAGTGAAATCCTCACTTAATCGGGTGGCGTCTTGCCATACATACTCAATCACTTCCTTGCGTGGTCTAGCTTGACTCTTGCACTTCTAATCTCATCGTGTAGTTGTGCAATGTGGTCCCCATGAGCTCTTGCAATCTTGTCGAAGTACTCTTCGAATTTCTTGATGTCTTCTTCGAGAAGATTGCACTTTAGCCTCCCTTGATGAGAGAGACTCTCATGTCTTTGCCGCTGGACGCGTTCGGCTTGAAGCTGCTCTTTGTAGTCTTTCACTACTTCTTGGAGCTGTTGATTTTTCTCTTGGAATTTCAACCTCCATTTTCGTTGAGCTTCGATGGCTAGTTCGCCAAACTTCTTGAGCTCCTTGGTTGGAATGTAGAATTCTTTCCAACTCTTCGTCCTTGGCAACAAGGTTAGCATCCGCACTAACCAAGCCGCCTCCTATCCAATCCCTTTTCCCTTCGGAGGTTCTTAGCCGTTTTTGGCATACTAGGAGAGAATGTGATACTTCATCACGATCTCTCTTCGTCCTAGTAATCTCTCCTAAAGCTTGGAGGTGCTTCAATTCTAAGTCTCCGTTTTTGTTTTGGAGTTCCTTGAATTTTAGCCTTGAGGTCCTCCACTTCTTTGTTGGAATGATTGCAATAGGTTTAGGTGTAGGAGGTTTTGGAGGGTTTGTGACCACGAAGGGTAACTTGATTGCTTTGACCCTCTCCTTCACCCATTGAGTATAAAGGGGTTTGGCGACACAGTTTCTCTTGCGACCCTTCCCTTGCGTACTTGGCTCCATGCTCCCCGGATTCTCTCTAGCAATGCCGGGTCTTGATCGCCTTCCCTTAAGTAGAAAGCTTCCAACAAAGGTCATTAGGTTTATCCTCCATTGAAAAACCTAGTTGTCGGAGAGAGAGGACCGGATTGTAATTAATACATCCCTTAGTACCGATGAGGGGTACGTTAGGGAAGTCCCCGCAGCTGAGGATAATTTCCGGGTCATCTAAGTTTGGTGAAAACCAATGGATGTCCTTCTCGGCGAGGGTTGTCATCCGTTGCGACCATTTGAGCTTGGCCCGGTTTTCCACAAAGTCTCGGTTTCTTGGCATGTGGGACATCATCCAAATTTGCACCACGGGAGTGCAACAAGTAATTTTGCGTCCCCTTGCTTGTTCATGCCTTGAATAGAGGGTATGATAAAAATCCGCTAAGATTGTAGGAACTGGATTTTTAGTCATAAACACCTCTAGAGCCGGAAAGTCTACGAAATCATCCATGTTGGGGAATAAGATAATCCCGTAGACTAAGAGGGCTAAGATGGCGTTGAAGGCCATTACCTCTTTGTTGGCTAGTAAATCCCGAGCTTTGGCTTCCAAAAACTTTCTTGAAAAGCCCTTAAGGTTTCCTCTAACTTCCAAGTTAGATGCCACTTCTTGGGTGTCGAGGTATAAGGATTCGGCGATGGCTTCAAATGTAGGATCCTTTCCCGGACCGAGATAGAGTTCATGACCTTTCATGCTACAACCCAAAATCTTCTCAAACTCTTCCAAAGTTGGCGCTAGTTGGAAGTCTTGAAATGTGAAGCACCGTAGAGGTGGGTCGAAGAATTGCGCCAAAGTGGTTAAGGCGGTTGAATCTATTCTCACGGGTAAAAGATCAAGGATTAGCCCATAGCTTGCCTCGAAGATGTTCTTGTGGACCGAAGAGAGCCTCTTGCTTAGAGCTAATAAACTTTCCACCCTAGGAGCTTTAATTTTGAAGGCGAGCGTATTCTTGTTCCCGGAATCCATATTTCTTTTTGCTAATATTTGTTCGTTCTTTTTAAACTCCTATAAAGCAAAACGATGCGAAAATTACTTTCATGAATGCAAATGTTATGCAAGGGTATGGTTTATGAAGGTTCGGAACTTCCCCCCATCCTCACATGTAGGCTCTAAATTGTGAAATATCCTAAGAAGAGGTCCTTAGAGTCATAGACCTCACATGGAATTAGGGTTGTCTATGGACATACGTCGACATGACTTCAATTAATTCCACGTGAAAATCTCATCTAAGCGGGGTTGGACATCCCACCTCACGGACATACGTCAACGCGGGCTTCCGCACACAACCTCCTTCTAACTTAGTGTTTTTCTCAAGCTCGGGTAGAGAGCCTCACACGTCCGGCATTAACCCGAACAATGTGGAGTAACATCACTCAAGTAACCCCCACATTTGATATATAATATGAATATAAAGCAAATAAAGCAAATATAAACATAAAGCATAAATATAACATGCATGAATAAAATAAAATAAACATGGCACGCAAAGAAAATAAAGCAATTGTCTTTAACCCAAATAGGTTAGGCTTGACTCGCTAGTGGGAACAGGGTCCCCAGTGAAGTCGCCAGCTGTGCGCACCTCGTTTTTTTCCTCGGGAAAAAGACGCGCAATCCTCCGAGGTCGTCCTCGAACGCTCGGAGGTGCCTTTGTGAAGCCGCCACCAAAGTTTTTGTGTAAAGGGAACGTTGATAAACCCTTAAGTTTTTTTTTTTGTAAAGGGAAACGATAATAAAACCCTTTGACGATGAGGATAAGGATTAGGTCATCGCAACCATTGTCGGGTTCGGGAGTCGGTTACGCAAGGGGAAGGTATTAGCACCCCTCACGTCCGTTGTACTCAACGGGAACCTTCTATTTGGTTAAAGCTTGAATTGTTTTTTAATACTTTGCGTGCATGTTCATTTATGTTAAAAATATAATAAAGGGGGGGATAAAAAAAAAACAAACGAAGAAAAAAAAGTTTTTATTATTGTGCTTGACAAGATGTCGATCTTGCTCCTACGTATCTCCCTGGTAGTCGGGGAATCAAAGCATACGCGTTCT